>OZ024742.1:251626816-251629316 GCA_964016885.1 Eledone cirrhosa
AAGAGCTAATAGTTTGTGGGCACTTGCTGCTACTTATTGCACCAGAGCACCGGCCACATGTAAAATCTATGTTCTTAGTTAGCTTACCTGTGATCCCACTACATCTTTTATGCACCCATACTTTGCATTTAGGACATAAAGTGGAGTTTCTACCTACGCCTTTCCTACACACCGAGCACGACCATTTCCCAGAAGGGACCGCCGCCTTGTTTTCTTTCCTACAAACTAGTACTTTGGTCTTAGCCAGGTTAATTTTAAGTCCTTTTGACTCTAGGCCGTGCTTCCATGTTTGGAATTTCTTCTCTAGCTCGGCCCTTGATTCCGCTATGAGTGTCAGGTCGTCTGCGTATAGGAGTTCCCATGGGCAGCCTGTCTTGAACTCCTCTGTTATAGCCTGAAGGGCAATAATAAATAGTAGTGGACTGAGAACAGAGCCCTGATGGACGCCAACTTTTACGCTAAACTCTTCACTATATTCGTTGTTAATTCTAACCTTGCTGACTGTTTCTTTATACATGGCTTGTATAGCCCTCACAAGCCATTCGTCAACGCCTAGTTTTCTAAGAGCCCACCAGATAATGGAGCGGGGGACTCTGTCGAAGGCTTTCTCCAAGTCGACAAAAGCTAAGTAGAGGGGTTTACCTTTAGCTAGGTACTTCTCCTGTAGTTGTCGTACTATGAAAAGAGCGTCTGTGGTACTTTTGCCTGACACAAACCCGAACTGCATTTCATCTAGGTCAATTCTCTCTCTGATTAGTTGCGCTATTACTTTTTCCGTGACCTTCATGACCTGGTCGATTAATTTAATGCCTCTATAGTTACTCCTATCTAGGGCGTCTCCTTTACCCTTATAACAGTTAACGATGATGCTGCTATGCCAGTCCTTCGGAACAACCCCATTCTGTACGACTTGGTTAACTATGCGGGTGACCATGGTGTGTCCCACCGTGCCAGATGCCTTCAGCATCTCAGCAACTATTTCCGAAGGCCCAGCCGCCTTACCAGTCTTCATATCCTTGATTGCCTTACTTATTATACTCCCCTCGACTAACACTGCTGGTCCCTCTATTGGGTCGATATGGGGGAGACTGCCTTTCTCCCAATTATTCTCCTCATTTAGTAGCCTTTCATAGTGACACTTCCAAGCTACCTTCTTATCAGCGTCGGTGATGGCAAGTGTGCCATCGTCGTTTAGTACACACTTCTCCCCGACAATATCACGGTTTTCCTTGACGCATTGCCTAGCAATCCTGAACACCTCACGTTTTTGGTCATCGCGTTGTAGAACATGCTTGAACTTTCTTTCCTCAGCTTCCCTTCTTGCTAAGTACACTTGTCTCCTAGCTTCCCTCCTGGCCACTTGATAGTCCTCTCTACTTCCCCCATCCCGCCATACTTTCCAAGCCTGCTTTTTGGCCTTAATTGACCCCTCCACCTTACTGTTCCACCACCATGTTACTCTCCTCCTGCCTACAGGCCTGCTCCAGCCACAGACTTCGTCTGTCGCCAGCAGCAGGTTTGCTTTCAGAAATTCCCACTCTCCCTCTATATTGTCCGACTCTAAATGTTCTTCCTTACTGTCGAAAGCATCAAGTAATATGCTTTGAAATTTATTCCTGGCTGTGGGGTCCTTTAGCTTCCATATTTTCCTCCTGAGGATAGTCCTCTTCTGTTGTCGAGTACGTCTCGTCCTGACTATGAGGTCGCTAATTATCAGTCTATGTTGGGAGGTGCATTCTTCATGGGGGAGGGATTTAGTGTTTACAACAGACACTCTGTCATGTCTTCTGGTAAGGATATAATCTACCTGGCTTGTGTGTTCCCCGGATCTATAGGTGATCAGGTGATTGTCACGTTTTTTGAAGTTAGTGTTACAGATAGTTAGGTTATTTGCATCACAGAATTCCAGGATTCTGGAGCCTTCCTCATTTCTAGTACCAAACCCATAGCCTCCATGGATTTCGTCGTAGCCGTCACAATGTTGTCCAACGTGACCATTTAGGTCGCCTGCGATAATTATATAGTCACTGTCGGATATTTGGGAGGTAGTTAGCATCAGTGTCTCATAGAATCTGTCTTTTATAGTGCCGGGCAGTCCGGATTGGGGTGCGTACGCAGATATTACTGTCACCGTAGTTCTATTGAGGACAAGTCGTATTTTAATTATTCTGTCGTTCACTCTATTTACGTCTATTATCTTATCTGCCCACTTTTCTGCTACCATGATTCCTACTCCACCCAGCCCATCGTCGTTTCCCACCCAGAAAAGCTTATAACATCGTTTTTTACCCTCAATGAACCTAGCAGGCCCACCCCTCCACCTGGTCTCTTGAATACAACAAACATCGACCTCCTTACGTTCAAGCATTTCTACAACCTCGTTAGCGCGACCCTTTAGGGTGCCTACATTTATGGTACCAACTCTGAAGTTTTGGATTGCGTTTGGGGGTTGTGGGGGGCGGGGGGCGATGGGGTTATGTTAGCCGTCCGCGGTCGAAAC
>OZ024742.1:251634316-251661816 GCA_964016885.1 Eledone cirrhosa
TCTACATGTGAAGCAGGAAGCCTGTTCAGTGTACTCTACATGTGAAGCAGGTAGTGAAGTTGAAGTATCTCAGGGCGATGTTCATGAGTGATGGAAGGCAGGAGGTTGAATTAAGTGCAAGGATTGCAAAAGTTGATGCAGTTCTGCACCAGCTTCAGCAGTAATGAGAAGGGAGGTAAGCATAGAAGCTAAACTTGCTATCTTCTATTGTTTCTGTACAAACCTTTACCTATGGTCATGAATCTTGAGTAGTGACTGGAAGAATCTGATTGTGAATACAAGCAGCGACAATGGGGTTCCTCCGAAGGGTATTTGGAGTAACATTACTGGATAAAGTGAATAGCTTGGAGATCAGAGTCACTCCAGATAGAGCTGCTAATTTTTCCAAATTGAGACATCACATTCTCGATACTATGGGCATGTTGTTAGGATATCTCAGGAAAGAATCACAGGACAGATTTTATGGGCAAATCCAACCAGTGGGTAGACCCTGAGCAAGATGGTTGGATAACATCCATGAGCTTGGCTGGTCACGCTTGGAGATCCTGCCAGATTAATTGGTGACGGTTGCTTCTGAGAGGACCCGCAGAAAGGACGGTTTGAGGACTCTGACCCCACGAACCTTTCAGGAATAAGTGGGCGAAGAAGATGTATATGTATATATATGTGTGTGTATATATATTTATGTATATATATATATGTGTGTGTGTGTATATATTTGTATGTGTATATATATATATATGTATATATGTGTATATATTTTATGTATATATGTGTATGTGTATATATGTGTATGTATGTGTATGTGTATATGTCTGTATATATATTTGAGTATATGTGTATATATATTTATGTATATATGTATATATTACTATATAACTGTATCACATTCCAGCTGGCTGGCTGAGGTCATGCTGGAGTACTGCCATTGATTCTACACTTTCTACAGCCTGCCTTCCCTGGTTGGCCATTGATACAAAAGGGAGTTTGTTGTTGCTGCTCTTATTTGTGCTTCGCCTTGTGCTGTGGGTTCATCAGTGATCTCGGTCAGCAAAATGTCAATGTCTCTTGTAAACATCCGCATGAAAACCATGAAGATCTCTCGGACACTTTGGCAGCTTATTAAAAAGCTGGGGTCCGCTGAACCCCAAGCTATTGCTGTATGTGGTCCTTATTCTTGATGCGATGGATGGGGCCTTTGGGACTACACAGTGGCATCATATTTGTGGGTTGGTCAGGCCTTCAATGCCGAAGTTTGGTGCTACTCCTTCCAGGATCTTCCATATGTATATCACTACATATCTCTCCTGTCTCCATTCCAGGAAGTAAAGCTTCAGTTTTTTTCAACCTCTCTCAGTAACTCATTTGTGTGTAAGTATATATGTGTATATATTTATATATATGTGTGTGTGTGTATGTGTATATATGTGTATATGTTTACATATATTTGTGTGTGTCATCATCATCTTTGTTTAACGTCTATCTTCCACACTAGCATAGGTGTATGTGTATATATTTACATATATTTCTGTGTGTGTATATGTGTATATATTTACATGTGTGTGTGTGTCTGCATGTATTTATATATATATATATATATATATATATATGTGTGTGTGTGTATCATCACCGTTTAACGTCCATTTTTCCATGCTTGCATGGGTCAGACGAGTAGTTCGCGTCAAGGGACAAGTCTGGCCAGGATTGGACATGCCAAACCTTGCTCTGACAGGACTGTAAATTTGGCCAGGTTTTCTACAGCTGGATGCCCTTCCTAACACCAACCACATTTATAGTGTGAGACTGGATGGCACCATTATGAGGGAGGACAGGCCAGTTGACCCTGCTGAACCCATCTCACAGTGAACCATCTTTTGGGACCCATGCCCACTATGGAACTGGGTGGCACCACTATGAGGACGGACAGGCCAGTTGGTGGCACCAAACCCTTCACACAGTGAAACCACAGTTTGGGAGCCTGGAATTGGATGGCACTGCTATAAGGAGAGACGTGCCTATTGACTGCGCCGAACCCTTTTCACAGAGAAACCTCAGTTTCGGGGCCACAACCATGTTTATATTGTGGAACTAGTTGGCACTGCTATGCAGATGGAGAGGCCAGTTTGCCACGCCGAACCCTTCTCACAGCAGTATCGCACACACACACACA
Organism: Eledone cirrhosa; assembly: GCA_964016885.1. Taxonomy (NCBI): domain Eukaryota; kingdom Metazoa; phylum Mollusca; class Cephalopoda; order Octopoda; family Eledonidae; genus Eledone; species Eledone cirrhosa. The sequence continues at coordinate 251,636,487 of OZ024742.1, forward strand.
TGTATATCCCCTTGTTATCAATATAGTAGGGTTAGTCAGTAAGTTCACACACACGCACACACACGTCTTGAGCCTAAATCAGAAACCATCATTAAGGTAGAGAGTGAAGAATTAGCAGAAGTGTTAGTGTTGGACAACTGCTATATTGAATTTAGTTACGGTCTTTTACATTCTGAGTTCAAATCTTGCCATGGTCAACTTTGTTTTTCCCTTTTCTAGCGTAATAATATAAAGTATCAGTAAAGCACTATGGTTGATATGAACTTTCCTTTTTCCCCACCAAATTGCTGACTTTTTGTTAATGTTAAAAAGAATTATTGAGGTAATGTTGTTTGTTTGTAACCTGGCCAAGTGTACGCTCAAAACTTCCAAGAAACTCATCTTCATTGAATGAAGCTGTTGCATTGAGGTCATTAACACAAATCTTGATCTTCTGCACTGTCCAAATATGGGTAATCAGTCTATACATAAAGTATTTAACCTTTTAGTATTTAAACCAGCTATATCCGGCCAAAATTCTCTCACCTCTTCCTGTTCAAACCGGCTCTAACTGGCCGCTCATACTGATGTTAAGGTATTGTTCTTGAAATAAATAACATCAAAATCTCATAGATTCGATATTATGTGAGGTAAAGCCTTTACTATGGAAGTATAATTATAATGTGAATGCTAAAGGATTAAAGAAAGTCTCTGGGTTTTTTTTTCAAGGCGTGGTCAGTGTTCTGGTGGTGTGTGTACATTTATTCATAAGTATGTCTTCATGTGGTCAGCTGCCTTTGATATACTTTATCCTGATGAATATATTGAATTAACTTTATGGAGGTCTGTGGGTGTGTAGGAATATTTTTCAACAAAGGGGTTTGCCTGTTTTTATTACCTGAAGACAGCCAAATCATAGGAATGGCTTCAGAATCAATTGATTTTCAAGGGAAGTGGACATTTGAACTTATTGACCTGAATAGGTTCAGCTTGCTAGTACTGAACACAAGCCTTTAAGAATTTATTCTACATTATCATAATTTTTTATAGTATATCTGCATAAGTGACTTTGTACTTATCTCCATTAGAATGAAAAAAAAAAAATAAATAAAAACTACGAGAAAAGTTTAGTTTCAGCATGTCTCTAAAGTCAAAGAAAGTTGTGTGGTGTATTTTTATTTATATTTATTTACAATCAACTAAATGGCTAAATATTTAAAAGTTAACACTGTATCCTATATACAGAGAAAGTTCTAGTTTCAAGTTGCCGTTGAAGTACAGGATGGGCAGTGTTTGTATTTGTGACATGCACTAAAGTTGTAGTTATAATGAATCTGTGCATTTTGGGCTATCCATTCTAATGGTCCTATTAGAGGTGTGTGTGTGTGTGTGTGTGGAGGTGATCTTTGTTGACCTAGGGATGCGTTAGCAAAGGGTGCCCACATCATAGTGTGTGTGCCGAATGGATATTAAATACCATGACCTACCCACCTGGATCGTGAGAAGACCCCTTGTTTCTAGGCTATGCTTCTATGTTAGGAACTTCTCCTCTTGTTCCACCATAGACTCTGCTATGAGGGTAAGATCATCCATGTACAGGAGTTTCCATGGGCAGCAGGTCTTAAACTCCTCTGTGCATGGGTTTTGCTTCCACTATGTATGCATGCTTATATCTATGTATGTATGTATGTATGTGTGTTTATATCTCTCTATATATAATTTTTTGTCTCCGTCTTTTCCTTATGCATTCTCAAATGACTCAATCAAATCAAATTTTACAACATAATAGTATAAGACTCCGGGATTAACATGTAATTTTTATTTTCATTGGGATTAAAACGTAACATTTTATCTAAAATAATCTATAGACTATAAGTAAACGGACATTTTATAACACGATGACTTTGATGACACATTTTGTATATGAGTGTATGTGTCTGTGAATGAGTGTGTTTGCGCAATTGTTACATACATTAGGCCTTAGTAACTTACATACACACACACATCTTCATGTAAATATTTAATCAGATACACAAAGAATTAAACACGCTCATCTCTACATATACATATGTGATGACTGACAAGTATGTGTGTGAGTGTATTTGAGGTTGAATTTAAGATGCTTCAGTTACCAATCAAACTAAGTTTTATTTCAATTAACAAATCTCAGGGTCAATCCCTCAAGGTAGTTGGACTTGATCTCTCTACTACATGTTTCTCCCACGGTCAACTCTGTTGGTTGCTCACAAGTTCGAAGCAACAACAATTTATTCATTTGGTCACCAACAAAAAAAATTACACAATGAATATTGTTTACCCTGAGGTGCTTCAAGATTGACAGGTTTTCATTTCTAAATTCTATTATCATTACAATTTTGATATATTTTTTATAAAATATAGATATTTTTAAATAATTGTGAGAAAAATATATCTTCATATTTATTGTTTACTAATCTGAATAAGAACATCAGTAACCCAGGCAGTGCTGGGTCATTCAGCTAGTGTGTGTGTGTGTGTGTGTGTGTGTGTGTCATCCTCCTCATCATCATCATCATCAGTTAACATCTATCTTCCACGCTAGCATGGGTTTAGCGGGTATATATATATATACTATGTACAAAGCGAAACCTAGTCAGTAGGCACCTCTTAACTAAATATACATCCCCATCCCACTACCCCTACTCCCACTCCCACCAACACAACCCTTTCTCTGTAAAGTCATGTTGGTACCACAACATCCAGTCCTAAATAAATGAGGTTGTGTAGGTGTCACGACAAAAAAACACAGTCCACGGTGTAATGTGGCCATGTAGATAACACGGTAAAAACCTCCTGTAAACGTGGTTGGTGTTAGGAAGGGCATCCAGCCGTAGAAAACCTGTCAGACAGTCCTATACGAGCGAGACGACCAATCTTGCCTGAAGTGGGACAATTTCCGTCTATTCCCATGCTAACGTGGAAGATAGATGTTAAACAATGATGATGATGATATATATGGACTAATGTCCGAAACGTAAAGCATTCTATCCAACATCTTAACGAATACCATAAAGTATTCTATCCAACATCTTAACGGATCTGTCAATTTGCCACTGATATTATTTCTATACAAAATAATTATGGCTGACAGACATTAATTATTGTTTTCATAAATATCTCTGATTTATATGAAATATTTGATTAATTAGACATTGCACTAAGTGTTAATGAACCCCATGTCAATATTTTAGAGTGACTAATTATTTATACACAAATCAAATAGTGTTGTCTGTTCAGAGCTATGAATGCTATTACTAGTTATTATCAGTTTGAAGAACTTTATCAACTATCACCAGTTATTACCATAACTGTGACCACTACCACCACCACCACCCAACTGTGACCACTACCACCACCACCACCCAACTGTGACCACTACCACCACCACCACCCAACTGTGACCACTACCACCACCACCACCCAACTGTGACCACTACCACCACCACCCAACTGTGACCACTACCACCACCACCCAACTGTGACCACTACCACCACCACTCAACTGTGACCACTACCACCACCACCACCCAACTGTGACCACTACCACCACCACCCAACTGTGACCACGACCACCACCACCCAACTGTGACCACGACCACCACCACTCAACTGTGACCACGACCACCACCACTCAACTGTGACCACGACCACCACCACTCAACTGTGACCACGACCACCACCACTCAACTGTGACCACGACCACCACCACTCAACTGTGACCACGACCACCACCACTCTCTACCGTGACCACTACCACCACCACTCTCTACTGTGACCACTACCACCACCACCACTCAACTGTGACCACTACCACCACCACCACTCAACTGTGACCACTACCACCACCACTCTCAACTGTGACCACTACCACCACCACTCTCAACTGTGACCACTACCACCACCACTCTCAACTGTGACCACTACCACCACTACTCTCAACTGTGACCACTACCACCACTACTCTCAACTGTGACCACTACCACCACTACTCTCAACTGTGACCACTACCACCACTACTCTCAACTGTGACCACTACCACCACTACTCTCAACTGTGACCACTACCACCACTACTCTCAACTGTGACCACTACCACCACTACTCTCAACTGTGACCACTACCACCACTACTCTCAACTGTGACCACTACCACCACTACTCTCAACTGTGACCACTACCACCACTACTCTCAACTGTGACCACTACCACCACTACTCTCTACTGTGACCACTACCACCACTACTCTCTACTGTGACCACTACCACCACTACTCTCTACTGTGACCACTACCACCACTACTCTCTACTGTGACCACTACCACCACTACTCTCTACTGTGACCACTACCACCACCTCTCAACTGTGACCACTACCACCACCTCTCAACTGTGACCACTACCACCACTACTCTCTACTGTGACCACTACCACCACTACTCTCTACTGTGACCACGACCACTCTCTACTGTGACCACTACCACCACCACTCTACTGTGACCACTACCACCACCACTCTCTACTGTGACCACTACCACCACCACTCTCTATGACCACTACCACCACCACTCTCAACTGTGACCACTACCACCACCACTCAACTGTGACCACTACCACCACCACTCAACTGTGACCACGACCACCACCACTCTCTACTGTGACCACGACCACCACCACTCTCTACTGTGACCACGACCACCACCACTCTCTACTGTGACCACGACCACCACCACTCTCTACTGTGACCACGACCACCACCACTCTCTACTGTGACCACTACCACCACCACTCAACTGTGACCACTACCACCACCACCACCCAACTGTGACCACTACCACCACCACCCAACTGTGACCACTACCACCACCACCCAACTGTGACCACGACCACCACCACTCAACTGTGACCACGACCACCACCACTCAACTGTGACCACGACCACCACCACTCAACTGTGACCACGACCACCACCACTCAACTGTGACCACTACCACCACCACTCAACTGTGACCACTACCACCACCACTCAACTGTGACCACTACCACCACCACTCAACTGTGACCACTACCACCACCACTCAACTGTGACCACTACCACCACCACTCAACTGTGACCACTACCACCACCACCACCCAACTGTGACCACTACCACCACCACCACCCAACTGTGACCACTACCACCACCACCACCCAACTGTGACCACTACCACCACCACCCAACTGTGACCACTACCACCACCACCCAGCTGTGACCACTACCACCACCACTCAACTGTGACCACTACCACCACCACCACTCAACTGTGACCACTACCACCACCACCACTCAACTGTGACCACTACCACCACCACCACTCAACTGTGACCACTACCACCACCACTCAACTGTGACCACTACCACCACTACTCTCAACTGTGACCACTACCACCACTACTCTCAACTGTGACCACTACCACCACTACTCTCAACTGTGACCACTACCACCACTACTCTCAACTGTGACCACTACCACCACTACTCTCTACTGTGACCACTACCACCACTACTCTCTACTGTGACCACTACCACCACCACTCAACTGTGACCACTACCACCACCACTCAACTGTGACCACTACCACCACCACTCTCTACTGTGACCACGACCACCACCACTCTCTACTGTGACCACGACCACCACCACTCTCTACTGTGACCACGATCACCACCACTCTCTACTGTGACCACGATCACCACCACTCTCTACTGTGACCACGATCACCACCACTCTCTACTGTGACCACGACCACCACCACTCTCTACTGTGACCACGACCACCACCACTCTCTACTGTGACCACGACCACCACCACTCTCTACTGTGACCACGACCACCACCACTCTCTACTGTGACCACGACCACCACCACTCTCTACTGTGACCACGACCACCACCACTCTCTACTGTGACCACGACCACCACCACTCTCTACTGTGACCACGACCACCACCACTCTCTACTGTGACCACGACCACCACCACTCTCAACTGTGACCACTACCACCACCACTCTCAACTGTGACCACTACCACCACCACTCTCAACTGTGACCACTACCACCACCACTCTCAACTGTGACCACTACCACCACCACTCAACTGTGACCACTACCACCACCACTCTACTGTGACCACGACCACCACCACTCTCTACTGTGACCACGACCACCACCACTCTCTACTGTGACCACGACCACCACCACTCTCTACTGTGACCACGACCACCACCACTCAACTGTGACCACGACCACCACCACTCAACTGTGACCACGACCACCACCACTCTCTACTGTGACCACTACCACCACCACTCTCTACTGTGACCACTACCACCACCTCTCAACTGTGACCACTACCACCACCTCTCAACTGTGACCACTGCAAGTTGTTGTTGAAATGCTTGAAAAAGTAGTAGCTGGTTGAAAGTTCCACTGAGTATCCTGGTTGTGGAAAAGATTTGTAGCCCAATTCATTCAACTTCTGGAGCATTGGTTGTGTGATGTGTGGTAGGCATTGTTGTGCAAGAGGATTGGACCTTTTCTAATGAACAATGCAAGACCACCAAACTGTTACTATTACCTTGTTTTGGTGCAATTTCAGCTTCAGGAAGTGTTTAGGAGCTTCATTTGTGCAGCACTGGCCAAATTTAAGCTCAGAAATAGATTTGTTGAAAATCCTGTTTTGATATCTTAACTTCAAAGATCTGAAAGCTTAGAAAAATGCAATTTATGTTAAAACTGGATTACATAGAAAGAAAATGCATAAAATAAGCTCAAAAATTATACATAATTTACACACATTGTATGAGTTTTTATTCTTAAAAAATATTGAAACATAAAAAAAACACAAGACCTGCATTAATTTCTGAACAACCTAATATTATTAGAACAGAAAGTAAAAACTTGAAGTATTTAATAAGGGAAATTATCATTTTACGTATGCTTTCCATGCTGTCGTTGGTTGGAGAAGTTGTTACAGACTGCCACTTTCTATTTGGAATTAGTGCCCTACTAGACATTTCTGTGCATGGTTTCTATAGTTGAATACCCTTTCAATGCCAACCACTCTTTAAAATGTACTGGGTGCATTTTATCAAGGCACTACTAGCACTAGAGGCTGTTCTGCTCCTGACAAGATTATAAAGTCCCTATGTTGTTTCAATTTGACTAAAATCTACTTTACAGAATGTATAGGATGCATTTTAATGCCAACACTAAAAGGTTGCTTTGTTCCTACATAGCAGCAGTCCTCTCCATTCTAGGAGCCCACAGGGGGAATTTGTAGGAGAGTGAATGGATAACTTTAATATGAGGAAAGAATATGAATATGAGTGTTAAGGGGAGGAAAGGTGAGTGAGAGGGACAATGGTAGTAGCTATACATTGTTTGTTGGTAGGAGGGAGGTGGGAGATTGAGCAATAAGGGTGTGTCATGGTAGGAGAGAAAGCTGGTGCTGGTTAACAACTTAGTAGTGTGAGGGTGAGAGTAATGAATGACAGCTAAGAGCCTCATGAGCTAGACAATGAGTACAACTGGGAGTGTGAAGCAGGGGAAAAGTGATAGGATGGAAGAGGAGGCAGGTATTATGGTAGTTAAGCTATAATTAGGGGAGAAAAAGTTCTATGGTTCACCACATACTTGTTCCTCCAAACACTACATAACAAGCCACAAGATCTAGGAAATACCGTTGATATAACATTTGTGTACAACCCCTCACCTGTAATACTATTCCTCATCACCTCCCACCAGTACCCTCAACACACATCACCTCCCACCAGTACCCTCAACACACATCACCTCCCACCAGTACCCTCAACACACATCACCTCCCACCAGTACCCTCAACACACATCACCTCCCACCAGTACCCTCAACACACATCACCTTCCACCAGTACCCTCAACACACATCACCTCCCACCAGTACCCTCAACACACATCACCTCCCACCAGTACCCTCAACACACATCACCTCCCACCAGTACCCTCAACACACATCACCTCCCACCAGTACCCTCAACACGCATCACCTCCCACCAGTACCCTCAACACGCATCACCTCCCACCAGTACCCTCAACACGCACCACCTCCCACCAGTACCCTCAACACGCACCACCTCCCACCAGTGCCCTCAACACGCACCACCTCCCACCAGTGCCCTCAACACGCACCACCTCCCACCAGTGCCCTCAACACGCACCACCTCCCACCAGTGCCCTCAATACGCACCACCTCCCACCAGTGCCCTCAACACGCACCACCTCCCACCAGTGCCCTCAACACGCACCACCTCCCACCAGTGCCCTCAACACGCACCACCTCCCACCAGTGCCCTCAACACGCACCACCTCCCACCAGTGCCCTTAACACGCACCACCTCCCACCAGTGCCCTTAACACGCACCACCTCCCACCAGTGCCCTCAACACGCACCACCTCCCACCAGTGCCCTCAACACGCACCACCTCCCACCAGTGCCCTCAACACGCACCACCTCCCACCAGTGCCCTTAACACGCACCACCTCCCACCAGTGCCCTTAACACGCACCACCTCCCACCAGTGCCCTCAACACGCACCACCTCCCACCAGTGCCCTCAACACGCACCACCTCCCACCAGTGCCCTCAACACGCACCACCTCCCACCAGTGCCCTCAACACGCACCACCTCCCACCAGTGCCCTCAACACGCACCACCTCCCACCAGTGCCCTCAACACGCACCACCTCCCACCAGTGCCCTCAACACGCACCACCTCCCACCAGTGCCCTCAACACGCACCACCTCCCACCAGTGCCCTCAACACGCACCACCTCCCACCAGTGCCCTCAACACGCACCACCTCCCACCAGTGCCCTCAACACGCACCACCTCCCACCAGTGCCCTCAGCACATGCCGTCACTTCCCACCAGTGCCCTCAGCACATGCCGTCACTTCCCACCAGTGCCCTCAGCACATGCCGTCACCTCCCACCAGTGCCCTCAGCACATGCCGTCACTTCCCACCAGTGCCCTCAGCACATGCCGTCACTTCCCACCAGTGCCCTCAGCACATGCCGTCACTTCCCACCAGTGCCCTCAGCACATGCCGTCACTTCCCACCAGTGCCCTCAGCACATGCCGTCACTTCCCACCAGTGCCCTCAGCACATGCCGTCACTTCCCACCAGTGCCCTCAACACATGCCGTCACTTCCCACCAGTGCCCTCAACACATGCCGTCACTTCCCACCAGTGCCCTCAACACATGCCGTCACTTCCCACCAGTGCCCTCAGTACATGCCGTCACTTCCCACCAGTGCCCTCAACACATGCCGTCACTTCCCACCAGTGCCCTCAGCCCATGCCGTCACTTCCCACCAGTGCCCTCAGTACATGCCGTCACTTCCCACCAGTGCCCTCAGTACATAACACCACTTCCCACCAGTGCCCTCAGCCCATGCCGTCACTTCCCACCAGTGCCCTCAGCCCATGCCGTCACTTCCCACCAGTGCCCTCAGTACATGCCGTCACTTCCCACCAGTGCCCTCAGTACATGCCGTCACTTCCCACCAGTGCCCTCAGTACATAACACCACTTCCCACCAGTGCCCTCAGTACATAACACCACTTTTCAACAATAGCCCAAATCCACAATTACTGTCGATACTGATAAATAAAGGACATAATAAATTGGTTCTGAACTTTAGTGACAAATACAATTTAAGACATAAAGTCCACTACTGTTTTTGTAGTAAACCTTATTTCAACCAAAAGAGGAAGTGCAGAACAAATACTATTTTTTATTTTTACTCGCAGAATGATAAACTATATTTTTCAACTGGCTGATAAATTAATTTAGCTGTGACAGGCCTGGTTAACTTTCAAATTAATAAAATATTTATTTAATAAGCGTTAGAGGCTGTTGTGTGGCTGTATATCAATTCATATGGAATACATCTGTACCACATGAAACCACATGAGCAAAACAGCATTATGGTTACATCACATTAAAAATTAAAAGTCGTTACTCTGCTCTATTACAAATTTTTGCAATGATCTGTACACTTGTAAAGACAGTATAAACATTTGAATTTACCTGTTATTAGATATTTTTTGCTGAATCATTACAAGGTGTTAAGAATTAAAATATTAAGGTATATAAATAAAATAACAGATGAACTATTTAGTGCTTGGTCAGCAATTTTGGCAAAATGTACATTATGGTCACCTGGAGACGTACTGCATTAATGCTAGCTATGCTATATTTCAAAAGGATTGTCTAATTTCATTGCCTTAAATCAATTTTGGTTAATTTGTTGGTAGGTGGTGTAAAGGGAAACTTGCGACGTGGTGTGTAAACAGCAGGACGATCTTCTGAGGAAGAACTCCCATCAAGCAAGTGTTTCAACCTTTGATTCCTCTTGATACTTTTAAGGAAGCTGGGCTCTCCCAGGTCATGACTCACAAGTGTTTTTTCTCCTCCAGCGGGATATGAACCTTGGACCTTCCAGTGATCTTGTTGCCCATCTCTGTGGTTTACACCACTTGACCACAAAGGCCATCCATAGAACTAACACATTTTACATTTTACATCTATTTAAATAGCAATCAATGTTAGCAGCCTGATATACTATTTTAGCTCCAGTTGTCATTCCTCTGTGACCATATGCATGTTTCTGTTCTTTTCTACCCTTTCATTTGAAGCTGACCTAGTAGATGGCACATAGAAGCTGTGACAAATCCTCATGCACCAACTTCCACTGGCTTTATTGTAAAATATTTGATATATAAACCAAACTTCCTATTTGTTACACTTCAATTATAATCCTCAATAGATATTGGACTTTTTAATTGTATTGGATCTTAATGAGAGATTGTTTCAATCCAATTTCTCTAAATAAGAACTTCGAACATACCAGATGTTACCAATTAAAAATAAAGGGAAAAATGAACATTTTATTTAAAATAAAATATTAATTTGAATGTTCTTTTATACTGTACTATAGTATAGTTTTCAGACTTTGTAGTAATAATGCATTATCAAATTAGCCAATGTATCTGCCTGACCATTTGCCATATGGATATATTCACTTATCTATGTACCTCTTTGCCTGTCTATCTGTCTGTCAGATAGGCATATTAATTGATCTGTGTATCTGCCTGTCTGTCAAATATATCGGCTGATCTATGTGTCTATCTATCTATCTATCTATCAAGGTTACCTGGCCTGTTCTATGGAGTTGTATCTCATAAGAGGTTTCTCGGGTGTTTTAATGATAGGGGATGGCCAGTCGTATCATGAAAAGCAATGAGAAATGAAGCATCTTACTCAAAAACATTGTGCTGCCTAATCTAGGAATCAAACCCCATGACCTTATGATCAAAACCCTAGGCCACTGACTGAGTTTACATAACAAAGGCATATTTATATCACCATGTTTACAACACCAATACCTGTGTGCTGTGTTTACGTCACCAATACATTTGCTTACATCACTAATACCTCAGTGATGAGAAAGTAATACGGGTGTAATTGTTGTATTGATATGTCTAGCTGATAGTTTAGAATTGATTCATCAATATTCAATAGCATTTATAAAAGGTGGTGCTATTATAGTTTTACCTGCACATTTCAATAACAGGTGGTATACAGTCTTACCTGGTCACTTCAATAACAGGTGATTATTATGGTGTTACCTGGGCACTTTGTGAAAGCATGTGGTTTAGTGGTCAGGGTAGTAAGATCATGAGTTCGATTCCCAGCAGCTCATTGTATCCTTAAGCAAAATACTTTATTTCATGTTGCACCAGTCCAATCAGCTGGCAAAAATGAGTTGTATCTATAATTTGAAGGGCCAGCCTTGTCACATTCTGTGTCATGCTGAATCTCCCTGAGATCTATGTTAAGGGTATGTGTCTCTGTGGAATGCTCAGCCACTTACATGTTAATTTCTTGAGCAGGCTGTTCCATTGACCATATCAACTGGAACCCTTGTCATCATAACCTACAGTGCAGTTACCTGGACACTCCAATAACAAGTGGTATTATTAAGGTTCGTTTTAACTGGACACTTCAATATTATTACTTTGCATCTACATATGAGATATCCTTTACCCCTAGCTTGACAAATAGTTGCAATATTGTTCAATAATAAAACTTTACATGGTGTTACAATGAGTTAACAGAACCAAGAAAGTTGAACATAAAATAAGAAACTATGGCAGGCTGTCACAGTAAACAAAACTCCTTTGATTTCAAATCATATCACAGTCAATAATTCTTCTTCTACATCATACACACACACATGTGAAGGCACGTGTGGTTAGGGTGTTAGTATCAATCTTATAAGTTCATGAGTTTAATTACTTTATGAATAATTTTAAGGGATTTACTAAAATTATTTCATTAAGATAGAAACTTAACATAATGGTGTTTATATTAAATTATGCTGGAAGATTTTAATTTAAATAGCAACTTTTTAAAATGGGTGGTTTTAGGTGGTTTTGACTGGGTTGGTATCAAAAAGGTTAAAACACCAAAGAAACATTATGAATGCAACTTCATGGGAGGCCAGCTAAACCTACACATAGGTGTGAGCTGTAATTACATTTTATTTCCATATATATATATATATATATATATCATTGTTTAACATCCATCTTCCTCACTAATATATATTGTTGCCTGAAAGTGGGGTTGTTATCGCTAAAGAAAGAGCTTTCAATATGTAAACATAGAGGTGAATATACTACATTATATAAACTACATGGCAAACTGGTGTATATCTTCCTAGGTATTCAGAGTTCAATGAAGCAAGCTGATGTAACTTCATTTGTCAGCAATTGTTTTATACAGGGTGGGGCATAAAAACTGTTACAAAATAAAATGCAAATAGTTCTTGAAAAAAACATTTTAAGATCTGACTTCAACAAATAGTAAGTAATATACTATTAAATAACTGCACAAAAATTTATTTGAAATGCTTTCCTCTAGCTCTCACTACTGCTTGAAGACTTCTAGGAAAGTCTTTGATGACTGCACGAACAGTTTCCATGGGTATTTTCTCCCATACTTTATTCAGTTTTGATTTTAGAGTTTCAATATTTTGGCTAGGTGTAGAGCAGGCTTCACTCTCAAGAATTAACCATAAAGAAAAATTGAGAGGGTTGAGATCTGGTGATGTGGGAGGCCACTCTTCCTTACTGATCCATGCAGGACAATGGTCTCTACACCACTGTTGTTACGCGAGCAGTGTGGCTCGTCGCTCCATCTTGTTGGAGAGTCCAAATGTCATCGCCATAAACAGATATGCACCATGGCATCAGTGCTCCTTCCAAAATATCCTTTATGCAAAGTTCTTTGTTAATTTTAACTCCTTGAGGCACAACAATCAGAGGAGACTTCCCTCTTTCAGAAATGGCTGCCCAAACCATCACTGATGCTGGTTTCTGTGTTCTGAACACTTTTCCTACACTGAAGGAATTGATTTGAGACTTTGTGCAAGTACTCGATCATTTTGATGATTGTGAGACTGCTGCACAGTGAATAACTTCTCATCTGTAAAGATGATGTTTTGCAGCGTGCCATCCTTGATACGGTTCAATAAGTTTACTTCTGGAGAGCCTCTTTTCAATTGTGGCTGCAGAAAGAAGCTGCCTCTTTTGGAACTTATAGGGTGACATCCCCAGATCATCTCGACATATCCTCCGCATAGTTCTCGGCGATGCTTCTGCTTCTTCTGCCATTTTTCTCATGAACCTTCTTGGATTATGCCTTATTTTTTCCCTCACACTTTTAACAAGTTTTGGTGTTCTTGAGGTGCGAGGGTATCCGGATTGAGGTCTGTCTTTGGTCGAGGAAGTTTGCTTAAATCGATCGATTGTCCTTTTGATCAACATTCTATTGATCTTAAGAATTTTCCTTAGTTTAAATATCTTGGGTGGAGTCAGGCCTTTTTCATGCTTCTCTATAATGAACTTTCTTTTCAATTCTATGGACATTGCAAATTGTTAATGGAGTAATGTTCTGAAAAATAGTTATGATTATAGAACATGGATTTGATACAAATATATTAGTTATATTAGCAACATAATGTATTTTTAAATTGATTTAAAACTTTGTAACAGGAATTATGCCCTACCCTGTGTATACACACACACGCGTACGTGTGTGTGTGTGTGTGTATATATATATGTGTATATATATATGTGTATATATATATATACATATATTGAAAAATAAGCATCCAAAATGTTATGACTATTTCCAAACTATTGGGTTGGATAGAAGTTCCTGCTGTTTTTTTCAAAAGGAGGTATTATGGTTGAGCTTTCTGGAAATGTTGATGGTTGCATATGCACACATATATAAGAATGATGTTGGTATGTATTATGAGCATTTCTCATTTTCTGTTCCACCGTTAAAGGGGAAGCAACATGGATCTATCCAAATCGTTTATTCGTGGCTGTTTACTTTGACTCCAAATCTGGCCTAAGTGCAGCAGCGAGTTGTTGCATTAACAATGCATTTGGATCACGCACCATGTCTGATCGCAGTGACAGGGACTGGTTTGCACATTTCCGTTCCAGTGATTGCAGCCTTGAAGATCACACTTGTGCAGGGCGTCCATCTGACTTCAATGATGACCACTTTGTGAGCTGGTAGAAGCCAACCCATGCCAGTCATCACGTCAACTTTCTGAATTGCTTGGGGCATCAAAATCAACCATCTTTAATCCCTTGCATGCAATAGGTAAGGTGTACAAGCTGGACCAATGGGTGCGCCACAATCTGACTGACCATAATCGTGAATGTCAGGCACCAACTGTGACTTCTTTCCTCTCCTATCATCGTCAGCCAACTGCTTATGTTCTATTGTCACAGGTGTTTCTACATTAAGTGAAAGTGATCATGTGTTGATAAAGAGAGTGCACCATAATGACAAGCAAAAGCTGGCCTCCTTACTTGTAAGGCCCTACTGAGCATCTGGTGGGACAGGAAAGGTGTCATCTTCTGAAGGGCTGCTCCCACTGAACACCAGCATAACTTCTGATGCCTATTGCTAAAAACTTGACAGATTAGCAGTGAAAGTTGCACAGGTGCACCCACACCATGGTCCTGTTTGATTCTTTTATGATGATGCTCGACCACATACATCAAAGGTGACCCGTAAGAAGCTGCTGGAGTTAGGTTGAGAGGTTCTACCCCACTCGCTGCCTATAAACTATCACCCTTTTTTTCCCAGTGAGCAATGCAATGAAAGACCATTGCCAGTGAAACCTGGTTAAATCTATGGCTGATGGAATTCTTTGTATCAGTGCCAGAAAATTCTAGAGATGGAATCCTATAATAATGTGCCTTCCTAAATGATGGCAGATGGTAATTGCAAATGATGGCAATTTTTCCTAATGTCAAAAAAAAACCCCACCAAACGCAATAATAATTTGAAATACGGTGAGAACTTTCTGTCCAACCCAATATATCAAATATGAAACTAATATATCATCATTACCTTGTATTGTTCTCTTTTGTTGTTTTTCCTTGCTGACTTTTCTTATATAGGGCAGAACCTTGGTAATTTCATTGAGTATTGCAGTTGTCTAAACTACGCAATTACTTATATTCCAATAAATTATAGTGTGACTGAACATTCCACATACACGCTCATACTTGAATATAATTCTGATACAGAACCAAATTAGAGACATCGTGACAAAGCCAGGCACTCAATTCAGTTGTAGTCCATCTCTTGGGCTTCCACACAGTTTCTGTTTATCAGTTTCACTTGCACATCTCATATACGTTCCAGTTTGGGGATGTTTTCTATAGCTGGATACCCTTTCTACCACCAACCACTTTACAGAGTGCACTGAGAGCATTTTATTGTGGCACCACAATGAGGTTTTGTCCCAATGAGTCATCTCTATCTCTTGCTAGCAAGGAAGATGGCTGTTATCTATATATATATATATATATATATATATATATAGGGTCGTCAAGTATGAAATTTGTAAAAAATTATAGAAAAAGAAAATTTCTACAAATTTCATACTTGACTCAATATATATATATATATATATATATATATATATATATATATATATATATATATAAATATATTTAATATCATTACGATAACAGAAGTCTGATACTTTTGATTCCAGAGTCTGGCCCAATCGATACAGATTGAACCTTGAGCTAATCAATCGCGAAACGTGCGTCACACCTCTAAATGTATTGAAAATTTGACACCTCGTCCATATTTGTGTGTGGGTGTGTGTGTGTACACTAAAGCTAAAATCCAAATGCATTCCTAATGTTCCCAAGCCATAAACTGTATTTTATCAGCTATTTTTTTCTAAGCTGACACTACATGTTTGGAAAGTTTTGCAAATGCTACATTTCAACTATATCACTATATATCACATTACACACTGTAGCACACCTTGCATCCCTACTTCACAGTACATTAACATGTAGCAATGCACTAACGTATGGCAATGCAGTAACATGTAACAGTGCAATACATGTAGCAATACAGTAACCTGTAGCAATGCAGTGACATGTAGCAATATAATGCAGTAAATTTGTTACTGTGTATGTGGCTGACTGTGTGTGTGTGGAGGGGCTGGTTGTGCGTGTATGAATGTGGCTGACTGTTAGTGTGTAGCTGATTGTGTGTTTGCGTATGGCTGGCTTTGTATGTTTGCGTGGTTGGCTGTGTGTATGTTTGTGTGGCTGGCTGATTCTGATATTACTAGGAATAGGAATACAAGTGGAAAAGTATTAAATATAACTCCTCTCTTTCTCTCTCCCTTCCCCCTCCACTATCTCTCAACACCAAATCATAAATCAACAAGTACCTGGTAATCTAAGCTATTAAATAACTATAACAAATTGTTGAACTTTAGTCAGATATATATTTTCTTATTTTATCTGGTGAAACCTCTTACAACTGTGACTGTATCCTGCCTCCACTCTGATTGCATCTAATCATGATAATAGCCCGCTTTTTAACACTTATCTCTCTCTCTTTCAAGTCTTTTTTCCTAGCACTTGGCCAGCACTCTTCTTAACACAGTGACACAATAACAGTTCTTTGCTTTGTCAAGTTAAAACTTGTCAATTTATTGAAATCTTGTCAAACACTCGATTTTATGAAATGCAATATTATGATGATGATAGCCGCAATTAGGTATGTACAGAGCTACAGAGCTAGCACCTGAGTATTTAGAGCCATTAGCTAACCGTACAATGTGTACCCCTTTCTCCCAGTTATGCACCTTATTCTTCCAAATAAAATGATTTCAGTTTATAGTTAGGCAAGTTGACAGATCTTGATTTTTAACAGCTGCACTAACCACACTAAGACAATTACTAAGCTTACATTTTTCACTATACAGTCCACATGCATCCACACCAAATCAATGGTCATAACACTATATGACACTCTCTACTGCTTCAGATATTTCCAAAATGCTGCTATGCGGTAAAGATTTTTAGTGATTTATTTATTGATTAGAGGAAATGTTTATATATTTAAGTTAAATCTACCAATTCGTATAAAACTATGATTCTTTTAAGGTTTAGTAATGCACCTCTCTGAGATCTGTGGACCTGGTTGGACCTAATGGTAGCACCAGCCCTGTCAAACAGTCAGAAAGATAGTTTCTCGCCTAAGCTGCTCTCCAGAACATTTCAGAAATAGGAAAAAGAAATAAAAGAAATGCTAAAGAAAACAAACCTATATTGAAAGTGGTGCTTTAATATAGTCATTGGCTATTTCAAGTTTAATTTAACCATATCTAAGGTTAACAGATTCTTGTTACATAGATATCACTACCAAACATAATCACTATATTGTGTCTGTGTCTGTATAATGGGCATCACACAGCCTGGCCTATTTTCTCCTATTCTCCTTTCTTACCTTTTCTATGCCTCATTGTCCTTTGTCCACACGTTGGACTACAATCCTATTTCTATCATATATATCATCATCATCGTTTAACATCTATCTTCCACGCTAGCATGGGTTTAGACAGGAATTGTCTCACTTGAGGCAAGATTGGTTGTCTTGCTCATGTAGGACTGTCTGGCAGGTTTTCTACGGCTGGATGCCCTTCCTAACACCAACCACGTTTACAGTGTGGACTGGGAGGTTTTTACCGTGTTACCTACATGGCCACATTACAGCATGGACTGTGTTTTTTTTTTTTTTGTCGTGACACCTACACGACCTCATTTATTTAGGACTGGATGTTGTGGTACCAACATAACTTTACATCGAAAGGAGTAGTGTAGATGGGGGTAGGGGAAGTGGGACAGGGGTGTATTTTGGTTAGGAGGTGCCTACTGACTGTAGGTTTCGCTTTGTAACTTAGGCAAGGCGGGTCGTCTGTATTACTGTGTAGCGGCAAAGATCTCGGTCCAGTGACATTGTCTTAGAGGTGTGTAAGGTTGGAATTTATCAAGTCGTCCCAGGTTTTTCTGGGTCTACCTACTCCGTAGCTACCGTCTATTTTGATCGCCCTGCACTTTTTTATACAGCTGTCGTCTTTCATGCGCATCACGTGACCGTACCAACGTAGTCTTCTCTCGAGTAAGCATCTGATCCCTCTTTTTTATATATATATATATATATATCATCATCATCATCATCATCATTTAACGTCTATCTTCCACGCTAGCATGTTTATTTATATATATATATATATATATATATATATATATATATATATATAAAAACCCATGTATGTATATACACACACACACATGCGTTTGTATGTATCGTCACTGTTTAACATCCATTTTTTTCCACGCTGGCATGGGAGACAAGTTATCGCTAGGTCAGGTGACCATGTCATGCTCATACAGAACTGATTTGGGCTTGGCTTCTACAGTTGGATGCCCTTCATAGCGCCAACCTCATTTACAGTGAGTACTGAGCGCTTTTTGTCGTGTCGCCATCACAACCACTTTACAGTGTGGGCTGAAGGTTTTACTAGAGGTATGTGTGAGAGTGGGTGGGGTGGTTCATATTTATAAATATTCTCCATCTTCGGCCTGTGCCCATGGAAAGTCGAGTCTTCTGTATATACATACATATGCATGTATACTCTTTTACTTGTTCCAGCCATTCGGCTGTATATATATACATGTATGTATATATATATATATATATCTATATGTATGTACATCATCATCATCCTCGTTTAACGTCTATCTTCCATGCTAGCATGAGTTTAGACGGGAGTTGTCCTATTTGAGGCAAGAATGGTTGGGTGACCAGGTCTCGCTCGTATAGGACTGTCTGGCAGGTTTTCTATGGCTGGATGCCCTTCCTAACACCAACCACGTTTACAGTGTGGACTGGGAGGTTTTTACCGTGTGACCTACACGGCCACATTACAGCGTGGACTGTGTTTTTTTGTCGTGACACCTACACGACTTCATTTATTTTGGACTGGATGTTGTGGTACCAACATAACTTTACATTGAAAGGGAAAGGGTGGTGTTGGGTGGAGTAGTGGGATGGGGGTATATATTTGGTTAAGAGGTGCCTGCTGACTGTAGGTTTCGCTTTGTACATAGACAAGGTGGGTCTTCTGTATTACTGTGTAGCGCCAAAGATCTCGGTCCAGTGACATTGTCTTAGAGAAGTGCAAGTGTGTAAGGTCGGAATTTATCAAATCCTCCCAGGTTTTTCTGGGTCTACCTACTCCGTAACTTCCATCAATTTCGCCCTACACTTTTTTATATAACTGTCGTCTTTCATGCACATCACGTGACCATACCAACGGAGTCTTCTCTCGAGTAAACAGCATCTGATCCTCTTATTCCTAATTTTTCACTTAGTTCATTTATGCTTTGCTGTTTGCGTATATTACATTTACACATCCAGCCGAGCATGCAAGCTTCGTTCCTCTCCAGTCTGCGCAGATCCTCTGCACACAAAGCCCATGTCTCACTGCCATGTAACATTGCTGTTCGTATGCAGGCATCATACAGCCTGCCTTTCATTTTTAGAGAGAAACCTTTAATGGCCAACAGCGGTATAAGCTCTCTGAACTTTTTCCATCCCGTTCTGACTCTGGCTACTGTACTTTCAGAACACCCTCCCCCACTGTTGATTTTGTCACCCAAGTAACGGAAAGTGTTCACTATTTCTATAGGAGCTAGAATCCTGTGGGCACTTGCTACTTATTGCACCTGAGCACCGGCCACATATAAAATCTATGTTCTTAGAATGCTTACCTGTGATCCTACTACATCATTTATGTACCCATAGTTTGCATTTGGGACAAAAAATGGAATTTTTGCCTACTCCTTTCCTACACACTGTACATATGTATGTATATGTATGTCTATATGTATGTATGTGTGTGTGTGTATGCATGTATGTGAATATATGTGTATGTATGTATATGTGTGTGTGTATATACATACATACATACATAAAAAATAGGCTGGGAATTGATTTGTGTGAGTGTAAATGTGGTGGCAGGGAGAGTGTAGACATAATTGTGGTGATGGGAGCAGAGAAATGCATCTTTCATTTGTCTGTTTTCTTTGCAAAATTTGAAATTTAGCCATATTTGATTAAAATGCATTAGGGTGTAAATAAAATTTCCATCAGATGTGTCTCGGACAGATCGATGACGTTCACTGGAGGGACCGCATCAGTGATGTCGAGATTTTGGAAAGCTCTCTGTGTGAAAGTATAGAAGCTATTGTGCTTAAGCAAAGACTCTGATGGAGTGATCACTTTGGCAGGATGAAGTATTCTAGAATACCAAAACAACGCCTTTATGGAGAGTTAGTTAAAGGAAAACAACCTCCACATAAACCAAAAAAGAGGTATAGGGATTCGTTGAAAGCCTCCTTGAAAGACGCTAACATCTCTGCTGATACATGGGAAAGCGTAGCTGCTGATCATAATAAATGGAGAAAGACTGTACATGAGGAGAAAGTTGATTTTGAAGCATCTTGAATCGCATACGAGAAGTAAAGAGGGATGTGAGAAAAGGCATTGTTGTTGCATTTCCAGACAGCAAAGGTCCTCTTATGGTGCTGACATGCAGCGTCTGTACGAGACTCTGCCTCAGCAAAGCTGGACTCGAAAGTCATCTTCGCAGTCATAACGTAAGACCAGTGGTTGACTACCAGGCTGCTCATTATACCTGTCAAGCATGTGGAAGAGTGTAGATCAGGAGGGCTCAAACGACATGCAAAAGTACATGAAATCCCACCACAGATGGTTATTGCCAGTGAATGTTTTGGTTACCAACTCTGTGCAAGACATTTTAGAGCATTGGCTGGGCTAAAAAGCCACATTCGATTGCAGCACCGTTGTTTATATATATATATATATATATATATATATATATTGTGTGTGTATGTATATATATATATTTTTTTTGTGCAATGGCCATACTTGATAACGAGGGCGCAGCCATTGTATGTATGTATCATCACTGTTTAGCATATATTTATGTGTATATATATATTTATATCTATGTGTATACACACACATATACATATAGGAGTTATACTAGCTTATGTTATGTGCTGAAACTAAATCAATTGCATCATCAGTCATTTTAACCATTTGAAAATACACAAAAACTGTTAACTTTACTTTATATTTATCATTTATTCTTGATATCAAATTATTTTCATGGCTTAGTCAGAGATTCTGTTAGTGACTAAGTTGTAGACAGTGCCATGAAAATTTCGACACCAAGAAATGATAAATATAAAGTTTTTGTAGGGGCTTTTTAGATGGCGAAAATTATTTCCTCTCTCTCCTCCCCCATCCCCCTTCCTCCTTCCTGAAAGGTGCTTTTCTCACCTGCTCATGTGATATGATGCAATAGCAGCTACTGAGAGACTTCTCCATTTGTGACCACTTGCCTCACAGAACCTCTTTCCTGAGCAGTTCCTTTCATTCATGATCGTGTAATATGTTCTTAAATGCAATTACTTAATTAGCTCATCATCATTTAACATCCAGTAAAGCTACTGGACCATCAGAAGATGAATACATTTTTGGGGGAGATGGAGCTTCAATAAAATAGATACTAGTAAGATCTGGTGAGTCTCAATAAAGTAAGGACTAGTTGTTGACATGGATTTATTCCTTCAGTCAGAAAATTTCCCTATTTTCCACATAACCACACCATCACTACAGCCACTGCTACCACCAGCACCACCACCACCACCAAATATTTTATGTGCTTTTAGTAAATGTCATATTTAAACCCTTAATTTTTATTTTTCTAGATCCAAGAGTTGCTGATTGGTTCATGATGGCGACCCCTTGGCCAGCATTCTTCTTGTGTGTCTTCTATGTTTCTTCTGTCAAGATTGGAATTGGTATAATGATCAAACGAAAACCATTCGAGATGAGGAAAATTTTAGTAGTCTATAATATATTTATGATGTTTCTCTCGGGCTACGTATTTGTTGAAGTAAGACTTCTTTGCTATTTTTACATTCTTCCTTTTTACTTACTACTAGACCACCGGTGACCCGTTCAGTCATGTTCATTTCAAAATATTTTTAAAAAAATCATGTTCACTTAAAAATAATTTTTAAATAATTAAAATATACAGACATGTATATAATGTGAAATGAAACTGGAGGGCCCATATATATACGTGTGTGTATGTATATATATAAATGTGTGTGCGTATATATATATATATATATATATATATATATATATATGTGGGTGTTTGTGATCTATATACACTGGTCATACACACACATATATATATACACACACAACACGACCACCACCAGCTCTCTCTGTCTCTTTTTCAATCTACTCTCTCGCAACCACTATCTCTTTTTCTCTATCCTTCTCTCTCTCTGTTTATGGAGGTACCCAGAAAACCCCATATCTTGGGCACCCGTGCTTCGATTTACGCAAAACTTGTTTTATTCCATGTGTATTCCCATTTCGGGGGCAACTTCCTTTCAAAGTATTTTCCCATTATGCACTCTTTTGGCTGTATTACATTACAGACAAGCAAGCAAGCAATCACAAAATTTTAGTAATATATAGATATATACACGTACATATCCTCATCGTTTTTATGTCAACTATTCAATGCTAGCTTGGGTTGAATGGACATTTTGAGGCAGTTTTACATCTGGATGCCCTTCCTTACTTTAACCCTGTTAGTTGATTCTTAGGATATTCAGAAAAATTAGATGCATTTGGTAAACTAAGCAGTTTATATCATTTTTATACTATTCATCTTTATTCCGTATATGTGCACACGTATACGTAATATATATTTGTTGAAGTAATGTGTCCATACCATCTGCATACCATCACTTTTTATTCATTACACACAAACACACACACATATAAATATATATAATAAGGTAGTGAATCAGCAAAATTATTAATGAGATGGTATCTGATCTTGCTCTGTGCATCTGGATTTATAATGGTACTACCTTCTCTCAAGAGCTACAACCAGCAGATAGTATCAGCAATGGAAAGACCGCTTGAAACATTGTTTCCTTGGTTCGATCTAACAATTGACTTTTTTCCTTTCCCCCTCCCACTCCCCCTCCATCAACCATTTGTAACTTGTACTCCTATGTTTTTGTTTTTTTTACTTTTTTATTTATTTATATATATATAAGTTGTAATAAAATGAAAACGAAATTTCATTTCTCACTCTTAGTACGGCACTTACTTAAATGTAAGTATGTATGTATACGTACATACATATATGTATACAGACATACAGTAGCATGTATATATATGTATATATATATATATATATATATATATATATATATACAGGTACACATACATATATGTACGTATCAGTTTAGCGCCCGCTTTGTCCGTTTGTAAACAAACTGAACAGCCTGAATTTATGCCATACGGTGTTAAGGCAACCACGTCACCTTTTTGTTCAACACTGACACAGGAACGATGTACTAGTTTCAAGCTTGTTAGCTATCATCAGCACCGTATACCCTTCTGCCAGATGGTTGAACGTTCGAAAGTATATACTTTCCTTATGAAAATTAACGGCTGAGCAGCCTAATTTGCATATCGAGTGAGTTCAGTCGGCCAGGCGCACCGAAAACGATAAGTTGTAATAAAATGAAAACGAAATTTCATTTCTCACTCTTAGTGAGTGTTGAACAAAAAGGTGACGTGGTTGCCTTAACACCGTACGGCATAAATTCAGGCTGTCAGTTTGTTTACAAACGGACAAAGCGTCCGCTAAACTGATACGTACATATATGTATGTGTACCTGTATGTGTATATATATATGCATGCTACTGTACGTCTGTATACATATACATACATACTTACATTTATATATATATATATATATATATATTTCACATTGCTCCAGTTTACAGTGGAGGTGCCACGGCAAAAAAGCACCCAGCACTCACTGTAAATGAGGTTGGTGTTAGGAAGGGCATCCAGCTGTAGAAATCATGCCAGAATCAGTTCCCGTCCCACCCTTGCAAGCATGGAAAAGTGGACGTAAAATGAAATGATGATGATATATATATATATAATGTATTTGTGTGTGTTTTGAAGTAAGATTTGTATAACATCCCTAAACTGTTCTTAATCCAACGGTCCAGCCTTGTCACACAGTCATGCTGAATCTCCCTGAGAATTATGTTAAGAGTACAAATATCTCTAGAATACTCAGCCAATTACACATGAATTCGCAAGCAGGTTGTCGCATTGATCAAACAACTGGTACACAGGTCAACAAGATTCATAGAGATCCAAGACAGACACTCACA
This sequence comes from Eledone cirrhosa, assembly GCA_964016885.1. NCBI lineage: Eukaryota > Metazoa > Mollusca > Cephalopoda > Octopoda > Eledonidae > Eledone > Eledone cirrhosa. Next base: position 251,661,314 of record OZ024742.1, read on the forward strand.
CACCCAGAAACATACACCTACACAGACAGATGTGTCACACTGAAATATGTAGAGCACTCTATGCTTTCTTACTGTTTATGTGTATATAGTAATCAATAGTATGTATATATGTATATAAAATCAATTGTGTGGGTGGGTTTATATAAATATATCTATATATATATATATATATATATATGGGTAATCAATAGTCTATCTAATCAATAGTGTGGGTGTATTTATATATGATGTATATATTCATGTGTAAGATGTTACTAAACAAATACTAGGATATCCATTATGAAACACACTACACCATACTTTAAAGAAAATAGTGTAGATATTATTTAATACAGGTAAACCCTAGTATGGCTTAACCCTTTAGCATTCACATTACTCTATATATCCTATTATATTTTCATGATAAACGCTTTATCCCACATAATATCGAGTCTGAGATTTTGAAAGTATTTATTTTGAGAACAATACCTTAACATCAGTTTGAGTGACTAGTTACAGCCAGT
>OZ024742.1:251666816-251689316 GCA_964016885.1 Eledone cirrhosa
TGCTAGCTACAAAAGTTTTTTTCCCTAAAAATGAAAGGCAGGCTGTATGATACGTGCATACAAACAACAATGTTGCTTGGTAAAGAGACCTGTGTGCAGAAGACTTATGTAGATTGGAAAGAAATGAAGCTTGCATGCTCCGATGGATGTATAATAGTAATATACGTGAATGGCAAATCATAAACAAACTAAAAGAGAAACACTAGGCATAAGAGGAATCAGATGCGGTGTACAGGAGAGGAGATTGCATTGGTATGGACATGTGATGCATATGAAGGATGACAGCTGTATAACAAGGTGCAGAGTGCTCAAAGTTGATGGAAGCCTTGGAGTAGGGAAACCCAGGAGGACTTGGGACAAGGTGATAAAAGCTTACCTCACCCAATTGCACCTCTCAAAGATGATGACATAAGACCAAGATCTCCGGCGTTACGCAGTGTTACAGAACACCAGACTTCCCATGAGCACAGGCTGAAGCTGAACCATATATATAGTAGGCACCACCCACCACACCCCGCTCTACCCACCCTCATGAGGACAGGCTGAAGCATACACCTAGTGAAGCCTACAGCCCACACTGTATAGTGGTTGTGATGGCAACATAACAAAAAGAGCCCAGCCCACACTGTAAAGTGGTCGTGATGGCAACATGGCAAAAAGCATCCAGTCTACACTGTAAAATGTTTGTGTAGGCATCACAACAAAAAGCACCCAGTACTTACTGTAAATGAGGTTTTCACTAGGAAGGGCATCCAGCTGTAGAAACGAATCCCAAATCAGTTCTGTATAAGGAAAACACGGGCACTTGAGCTGGCATTGCTCACAACAGGAAAACTTGTCTGACCCATGTGGACGTTACATTAAACGGTGATGATGATAGTATATATATATATGTATGTATGTATATCTATGTATGCATGTGTGTATATATGGTTGTGGTCCTTTATCATCTAGAACAGAGAACTGGCTGATTTTTTTTTTTTTTTTTTGTATGGTTTGTTTTTTATTGTGGAGTGCCCCTCCTACCATCACTGACCGCTTTACAACCTTTAGTGAAGTCCACTCAGTTGCAAGTATTTCGACCAATCAAGTCTCTGGTTTGAAGATACCATCGTCCCTACCTTTTGTGGAGGCCTTGGAAATGGTTATGACCACTGTGCTGCCCACCCTGACTAAAGAAGTCTACTTTTACAACAAATACTACCACAACTATTACTGCTTTTGCTACTACTACCATTACCACCACCACCACCTCCACCACTACTACTACTACCACTACCACCACCTCCACCACTACTACCACCACTACCACCACCACCACTACCACCACCACCACTACCACCACTACCACCACCACCACCACCACCACCACCAGTATATATATATATATATTCATCATTTCATTTTATGTCCACTTTTCCCTGCTTGCAAGGGTGGGACGGGAACTGATTCTGGCTTGATTTCTACAGCTGGATGCCCTTCCTAACACCAATCTCATTTACAGTGAGTGCTGGGTGCTTTTTTGCCGTGGCACCTCCACAACCATTTTGCAGTGGAATGATAGGGACCCCAGTCCCTATCATCTCATTTCTACAGCTGAGTAAACTGGAGCAATGTGAAATAAAGTGTCTTGCTCAAGGAAACAGCACATCACCCGGTCTGAGAATTAAACTCGCAACCTTTCGATTGCAAGGCCAATGCTCTAACCACTAAGCCATGTGCCTCCATGTGCCAATATATATATATATTAAAGGTGAAGGTGTGTGACCTAGTGGTTAATGTTAGAATCATGATCGTAAAGTCATAGATTTGACTTCTGGACTAATCATCAAAATTTCCTTTAGTTCAATACTCCCAAGGACTGTGAGTTCCTAAATAGTGTGTTAACTGGTATTAGACATAGGTGTTACAGGTATGACCCAGAAAATAAAGCTCAGTCATCACATTTGAAGCATTCAATATCACCAATGCCCCCAAGAAGTACATCAGGTGCCGAACAAAATCATAGGGATGTTGACTGTTTTCTGCAACTACCAAGATGTTGTGCATCATGAATATGCAGCAGAATAACCAGTTACAAATGGCTTTCATCAGGAATTCCTCCATCTTCATAATACAGTTTGTGACTGTGCTCTGGTTCACTCTTCACAGCTGATCTTGGAAAAGAAAGGCATTTACTCATTCAGTAGGCCCACTACTCTCATTACATGGCACCTTTTGACTTCTGGTTGTTACCAAATATGAAGATGCTTCAAACAGTAGAATCACTGAACTGTGTTGAAGCACAAGGGTCTATCTTGAAGGGGATTAGTAATTGAGCCACACGAAGTAGGTAATAATTTTTTTCCCAGCCAGAGGCTGGATACGTTTTTGAAGGGCCTTTATATATATATATATATATATATATATATCATCGTCACCATTTAACGTCCATTTTTTTCACTCTGGTACGGGTTATATGAATTATAATGTTGTGAGCAATGCCAGGTCTGGTGATTGTCTTGCTCATACAGAATCGATTTTAGCTTGGTTTCTACAGCTGGATACCCTTCCTATTGCCAACCTCGTTTACAATAAGTGGTGGGTGCTTTTTGTCGTGACACCTGAACGACCACTTTACAGTGTGGACTGGGTCTTTTTTGCCGTGATACCTACACGACCACTTTACAGTGCAGACTGGTACTTTTTGTAATGTTACCTACACAACCACAATGCAGTGTGGGTTGGGCGCTTTTTTTGCCGTGTCTCCGTCACAACTACTTTACAGTGTGGGCTAGAGGCTTCACTAGATGTATGTTTCAGGCTCTCTTTATGGGAGATGAATAGGAATGGCTGGGGTGAGGTGGTACATACTATTTATATGCTTCAGTCTTGGCCTCTGTCTGTGAGAAGTCTAGTCTTCAGTAATACTGTGTAATGCCAGAGATCTTGTTCCTTTGTCATCGCCTTTGAGAGGTGCAATTGGGTGACGTCAGCTTTTATAACCTCGTCCCAAGTCCTCCTGGGACTCCCCATACCAAGGTTTCCATCAACTTTGAGTGCTTTGCACCTTTTTATACAGCTGTCATCCTTCATATGCATCACATGTCCATACCATAGCAATCTCCTCTCCTGCACACTACATCTGATTCCTCTTATGCCTAGTTTCTCTCTCAGTTCATTTGTGCTTCGCCGTTCTTGTACATCACTATCACATATCCATCAGAGCATGCAAGCTCCATTTCTTTCCAATCTCCATAAGTCCTCTGCACACAGTGCACAGGTCTCACTACCATGCAACATTGTTGTTTGTATACATGCATCACACAGTCTGCCTTTCATTGAGGGGGAAAAAAACTTTTGTAGTTAGTGGAGGTAATAGCTCCCTCAACATCTTCCATCCTGTTCTTACTCTAGCTACTGTTCTTTCAGAACACCCACCTCTGCTGCTAATTTGGTCACCTAGGTAGCAGAAGCTGTCTACTGTTTATACCAAGCCATCCCAGAATTTGATAGCACTTGTTTCCTGTGGTCATTTGCTGGTTTCTATCTCAGTGCAGCTGCTACATGTAAAGCTTACATTCTTTGCTACGCCTTCTGAGATTCCTCTACATCTATTTTGTACCCATAGTTTGCATTTGGGACAGAGGATGTAATTTCTTACTATACCTTTCCTAAATACTGAGCTAGGCGATTTCCCTGAAGGGATCAGGGTTCTGTTTTCTCTTCTACTTACTAGGACCTTAGTCTTTGTCAGGTTGACTTTAAGACCCATTGTTTCTAGGCTTTGCTTCAATTTCTCCTCTAGTTCCGCCATTGATTCTGCTATGAGTTTAAGACCATCCGCGTACAGGAGTTCCCATGGGCTGCTGGTCTTAAACTCCTCTGTTATAGCCTGTAGTATGATGATAACGGGGAGAAGGCTAATAACAGAGCCCTGGTTGACCAACCTGCATGCTAAATTCCTTGCTATAGTCATTGTTAATCCTAACTTTGCTGACTGCTCTCCTACACATAGCTTGTACAGCTTTTGCAAGCCATTCATCTACTACTTTTCAAAGAGCCCACCAGATTATGGCACGGGACACTCTATCGAAAGCTTTTTCCAGATCAACAAATGCCAGGTAGAGCAGCTTACTTTTAGCTAGGTACTTTTCCTGTAACTGCTTCACCAGGAAGAGAGAATCTGTAGTTCTTTTGACTGGTACAAATCCAAACTGTATCTCATCTAAATTTACCCAGTCCCTAATCAGCTGTGCTAAATCTCTTTCTGTTACTTTCATGACTGGGTCCATCAGCTTGATGCATCTATAGCTTCCTCTATCTCGTATATATATATATATATATATATTGCAGAAGATAAAGTACTTATATGTGGATGTTACACTGTAACTTCGTAAGGATAAGTGGTCCAAAAGCTAAAAGTTGATTAGGAGTATTCATTTATTAATTTTAAGTAGTTAAGACTACACCAAAATTGCTTTATTGCATATGTATTTCTGTAGCAGCATGGAAAAGTGAACGTAAAATCTTATGATGATAATGATGATAATGATGAAGTGTTAAAATATGTTAATATTTTTTACACTGTACTTCACTATTATTTTCTTTTTATAATCCATAGTAGCACCAGTTTAGACATTGACAACTGTATCTGCCTAGGTTCTTCCTACCTGTAATAAATCTCCCAACTGACACTAGATCACACACACATGTATTTTCATATATATATTTATTGGTTGGTCTTAGGAAGGACATCCAGCTGTAAAATACCTGGCCAAATTTATAGTCCAGATGGGAGCATGGTGCAGCATGGCCAACTATAGATAGATTTGCTTCCCAGCATGGACGACCCATCTGACACATGCAAGCATGGTACAATTAACGCTAACGGATATGATGATGATGATGATATATATATATATATGCTCCGCTGGATGTGTAACAGTAATATACGTGAACGGCAAAGCATAAACGAACTAAGGAAAAAATTAGAGATAAGAGGGATCAGATGTTGTTTACTCGAGAGAAGGCTACGTTGGTATGGACACGTGATGCGCATGAAAGTCGATAGCTGTATAACAAAGTGCAGGGCAATAAAGATAGACGGTAGTCTCGGAATAGGCAGACCTAGAAAAACCTGGGACGAGCTGATAAACTCCGACATCACACACTTACACCTCTCCAAGACAATGTCACTGGACCGAGACCTTTGGCGGTACTCAGTAACAGAGAAGACCCGCCTTACCTAAATATATAGTAAAACCTACTCCAGCCAGTAGGCATCTCTAACAAAATACACCCCGTCCCACCACCACCACCCCCACCCGATCCACACCACCCCGTTCTATGTAAAGTTATGTTGGTGCCGCGCCATCGAGGCCGAAACAAATGAGATCGTGTAGGTGTCACGACAAAAAAACACACAGTCCACGCTGTAATGTGGCCGTGTAGGCAACACGGTAAAAACCTCCCAGACCCACACTGTAAATGTGGTTGGTGTTAGGAAGGGCATCCAACTGTAGAAAACCTGCCAGACAGTCCTATGCGAGCAAGACAATCACTCTTGCCTCAAGTGGGACTACCCCCGTCCAAACCCATGCAAGCGTGGAACACGGACGTTAAACGTTGATGATGATGATGATGATGATGATATATATATATATATATATATATACCCATGCTAATGTGGAAAATGGATGTTAAATGATGATGATACACACACACGCATGTACGTGTGTGTGTGTGAGTCCTGGTTTTCCTGATGATTTCTTTTGAATGAAATATTTCTAGTCCTCTAGAAGCCATTTCTATATTAAACATGTATATATGTATGTATATATGTGTATGTATGTTGTATATATATGCATAGTAAGAATATTTTCGAAACAGCGAGGCAGTTTGAAATTATAAATGTAAGCTTGTATGATGCCTGCATACGAACAGCAATGTTACATGGCAGTGAGACCTGGGCATTGCATGCAGAGGATATACACAGACTGGAGAGGAACGAAGCTTGCATGCTCCGCTGGATGTGTAATAGTAATATACGTGAACGGCAAAGCATAAACGAACTAAGGGAGAAATTAGGAATAAGAGGGATCAGATGCTGTTTACTCGAGAGAAGACTACGTTGGTACGGTCACGTGATGCGCATGAAAGACAACAACTGTATAAAAAAGTGCAGGGCAATAAAAATAGACAGTAGCCATGGAGTAGGCAGGCCCAGAAAAACCTGGGACGACTTGCTAAATTCCGACCTTACACACTTACACCTCTCCAAGACAATGTCACTGGACCGAGATCTTTGGCGATACACAGTAATACAGAAGACCCGCCTTGCATAAGTACAAAGCGAAACCTACAGTCAGTAGGCACCTCTAACAAAATACACCCCGGCCCCACTACCCCACCCCATCCACACCACCCCTTTCAATGTAAAGTTATGTTGGTACCACAACATCCAGTCCGAAACAAATGAGGTCGTGTAGGTGTCACGACAAAAAAAAAACACACAGTCCACGCTGTAATGTGGCCGTGTAGTTAACACGGTAAAAACTTCCCAGTCCACACTGTAAACGTGGTTGGTGTTAGGAAGGGCATCCAGCCGTAGAAAACCCGCCAGACAGTCCTATACGAGCAAGACAACCAATCTTGCCTCAAGTGGGAAAATTCCCGTCCAAACCTATGTTAGCGTGGAAGATGGACGTTAAACGATGATGATGATGATGAAGCTATCGCCGTATTTTGATTAAAGAAATTAAAGAAAATTATTTAGCCTGATAGTGGGGTTAAGAACCCTCGGAGAAATGGAAAAAGATGAGTATTGACGTATATATATGTGTATATATATAGGTAGTCAAATATGACTACCTAGCTTTACTATATCTCCCAGGTAACACTAAATCATGCACATACATATATATATATATATATTGCATATAGACACATTTGTGTGTGTCTACTTATCTGCACTTTCTAACATTCACAATAGTACACTTGCTTGTCCAGTTTGGCTAGCTTACCATAGACATACACGCACGCACATACATACAGACACTGTTAATATACATTGTATTCATAATGAGTCTTCTTAGTTCCCTCAGTAATACCTCTCTGACCCACCCTCTCTCAACTGATCTGCTCCCCCTCCCCATCTGTTGACATTATACTCAGCACTGGTGTCCTGTATTTCTATTTCCAGCCTAATATATAAATAAATATCTTTTAAATAAGTGAACCTATTGTTTGAACTGTTGTATGTGTATGTCTTTTGGATTGAATAGAAGGGAACAGAGTACAGATAACACCTCCTCCTCCTAGCAAATGACACTGATCAGTGATCATCATCATCATTGTGACCACAGTCAAACATTCCTGACAAAGTCTCTTCACAATTTACTATTTTCCATTGCTCCCTACTGGGGTTTTTATCAGCAGAGAGTTGATTGATGAAGGTTCAAGCAGGTGTTCCTCTTCTGTCTCCCAGGAGTTGGTTCCCACAATAGTACTTTGTGTATAACTTCCTGCTTAAATGCCCAACAATGTCCTGCAAATTGTCACCATCTTTGAGTAATTGTAGTTGTTATCTTGAGCAAGTTTCTGTATAAACTTTCATTTGTAATACGCTGAAGCCAGTTTGTTTTGTACAACCCTAAGTATTTTAGTGTATTTCCTATCTAAATTCTTAAGTGCTTGTGTCAGGGTCCATGTACCTGATTCATACAACACTGACTCAACAAATGATCAATCATCTATTCCATTCTGACATGGTTTCTGTGGCTGGACGCCACTTCATGGCATGTATCGGGTGCTTTTCTTCGAGGCACCAGTACTACTACCTGACAGGGTGGCTTGGATGAATTTTAGCATGGCAACCAACATTACCACTTTACAGTGTAGGCTAGGTACATTTTATTGTGGTACTAACAATATCACTTTTCAACATGAAGGTGCTTGTTTTATACTGCACACGCATGTGTCTGTGTGTGTGTGTTGAAAACACAACTGTGCTCCGGTTTGATCATTTTCATTAAAGATTTTTGTATGTTTCCTTGTTAGTTCTTCATGCGTTGTTTGGAACAGCAGAATTCCTAAATCTGTGTGTGTATTAATGTTTCAAAACTTTCATGCCTCCATCTTCAGAGTCAAAATGGCCATGTTAGTGGTGTATTGGTTAAGTGCTTAGCGGGTGTCAAAAAGGATCATGGGATTGACAGGAAATCATGGACACCCAACTAAAAATGTTCCAATAGTTGAAACATTGGTATAATTAGTTTCACATATACTGTATCTGTGTGTTAACTTCTAGTATAAAATCTGATATTAATTGTTCACTTTGTTTTGTGTGGAATTCTATATTAGGATGTAGTGTTATCAACTAAAGTCCAATATAATTTTTTGCATGTTCTGTATGGAAATGTATTGCAATAGTTCCTTGTTATAAATGCTTAGCTAACCGACAAAGTGTTCTGCTTGTGGGACCAATGTAACAATTTTGATTATGAAGTTCTTAACTTGTTTGCTTAGAAATTTATATATTACATTGGTCATATGCAGTATATTTTGTGGTTTACCAGTCTGTGATTTTTTGTTAAGTTTTTTTTTTATTTTTGTATCTTTGTGCTATATTTTAACTATTAGTTTCTGGTGAGGATCTATTCATGCTTTGATCTTTTAGGATCCCTGCTAAGAATGTGACCAATACACCACTAGTATGACCATTCTCATTTTGAAGAGGTACTGTAATGAATTAGTACTGGTGCCACTAGAAAAGCACCCAGACAAGTCTGTACAACCTTAATAAAAAATACTCCCAGTACACTCTGTAAAGTGGTTGGTGTTAAGAACATCCAGCCAAAGAAACCAAGCCAAAACCAAGTGTATGAGCAGGACCTAGTCACCTGACCAGTCTAGCCTCAGCACATGACAGCCATCCTTTTAACAATTATTTTCCATGCAAGCATGGAAAATAGTTGTTAAGCAGTGATATGTTTGTGTGTTATCATCATCACTGTTTTATGTTTGCTTTACCATGCTTGCATGGTAAAGCAAACATACAGGTCTTTAATTGCACAACAGCTCTTTAATTGTCATAGTCCTTCATTTCCTCTGTGACATTCAGTGATTTTGAGATCTTCCTTGGTCTCCCTTTACCACAGTTTCTTTCCACTGGGATTTCTTGGCATTTCTTCACCCATCGCTCATCATAGCCATCCCAGCACAGTCTTCTATTTTGTACACTACATCTAATTCCTTTTACATCCAGACTCTCTCAGCTCATCTATGCTTTGACTTTCATATATAACATAGCACATCCATCAAAGCTTGCTTTACTTCTCTTCAGCCTTTACATATCTTCTGCATTTGATACCCATAGAGGGTCGGACGCCATGCTTTCCAGCATAGTTACGTCCCTTTACGATCAGAGTTCAAATCCCACCGAAGTTGACTTTGCCTTTCATCCTTACGGGGTCGATAAAATAAAGTACCAGTAATGCACTGGGTAATTGCTGGTCTTGTGCCTAAAGTAGAAACAATTATTGTACTTCGTACACATGCCTTTCTTTCATAGAGTGAAAACTTTTGCTGCCAACAGAGATAGTAGCTCTCTGAACCTTTTCATCCTGTTCTTACTTTAGCTATTATGTTCATAGTACAGCCTCCTCACCCACCTAGGTAACAAAAGCTATCAACCACTTCTATGGAGTCTTCCTTGAGATTGAAAAATGTTATTTTACTGATGCTCTTACAACTGCCTCAATGCATTTGACACATACACAGCTTACTTTTTCTGTTGGTCTACCTAATATCCCATTACACTTCTTATGTACCCAAGTTACTACCTTTTCTTTTTCTACATGTTGAACAGGGTCACTTTCCTGAGGGTCTTGTTTTCTTTCTTGCTTATTGGAACTTTTGTTTTTCCCACTTTTATTCTAAGTTCTGGTTCCAAAGCTGGAATTTCTTCTTTAGCTTTTCTACAGATTTTTTTTTTTATTAGAAACCAGGTTGATGGACGTGAGACTGAGTGCTCAATACCAAAGTAGTTTAAATATTCATTTATTATGGCTAAGTGGTGAGCCTTGTTACTCTGGAGATTTGGCTGTACACTCACAGTATCATCAGACAAGACTAAATTTTCAATAATGTAAATAGCGGAAGACTCAAAGATGGGGCGATGGATGGATAGGTGTTTTTGAATGGGTGTGTCAGGAGGGAAAGAAAGGAATTATGAAAGGCAAAGAAAAAGGAAACTCAGAGAGAGACAAGGAAGATGTGGATATGGTATGTCCAATGGTGATGTTGGTAATAAAGTTGATGATAGAAATCAGTAAATGGGGGGAAGTTTCAGATGATGATGAATAGTGTAAATGAGATAGATGTAAAATAACTTGAGTAGGTAATTGTGTATATATCAGTTGGTGGAGGTGAATAAAATATTTATTGAAAGATAGAATTACTTGAAAAAACAGGAATTAATAAAGAAACAGTAGAATGGTAATAGCCTTTGTATTGTGGTAGTGGATTGAGTGAATCAGTTTCTGCTTGTGGGTGTGATGGTGATGAAAATAACTTTAATGTTTAAGGGCTTGTAAAAGTGGATAGTGGATTTACTTTTGTAAACAGTAGGTGATGATGATGAAGTATAAAAAAAAGTAAAGGACAAAGGAAGTAAAAGAAAAATAGTAAATGGACATAGTATATATGGTGGGGTTGATGATAAAGAGAAATTTATGAAATTAGCGAAAGATATTATGTATGATAAATAGAAAATAACTTACGTGAGTAGCTGTGTGTATATGTCTGTTTGTGTCAATTGGTGCATGTGGATAATGGAATTACTAGAAAAGACAAGTGAGGAAGTTAAAATTAGTGAAATTATAGTGTTAAGATGATTGATTGGTGATAGTGATGGTGGAGTCAAGGAAAGTATGAAAATGTGTAGAATATTTGAAATATATTGTGTATTAGTACTTGTGTCAGCATGGAGCACAAAGCTAAAAGGCTTGGAGGAGGTGAGAAGTAGGAAAATAAAGAATTAAGAAGTAAGAAAATAATGAAAATGGTGGAAATATGGGAATATAGATGGAAATAGGATGATGAAAAAATAGGGAAATAATGAAAATAAAATTGAAAGTAATGTTGGGTTACCCACAGTCTGCAAATCAGGAGGTGGCAGTAGTTCATGAGATATAGTATCTAGAAGGTATGGTAGGGGTGTTTGCTCAAAGTCTATATATGTGAATAAGGTGGGTGTCGGTATGGGGGGGGGGGGGGTATTCCACTATATATACAATCAGGTACACATCTGGTGAGTGTTCAAGGAAAACAGTAAGTTATTTAGTGTGTAGATTGGTATCACCTGGGGCATGGATATGCCTCAAGTAGTAGAGGCTGAACATCCTTGTATGCTGGCAGGGTGAAAATGTTTCTTCCCATGAGTTCAGAAATGTTGGTAGCTGAAGTGAGAATATTTACCTTTTCTGTGGTGCATAAGTTACAACTAGCACCTCATCCATTATAGGCTTTCGCTTTTGCCACAATACTCCATTTAATGGTGGGGTTTGAGATGCCATTATCTTTCAATTGCCAGATGTATTTAGACAAAGGCAGTGAAGTTTTTTTTTTTTATGGTATGCAGGTATTGAGAGAAGCGAGATTTGAAAGAGTTTTCAGTCAGTCTTGATACAACTGAAGGTTCTCCCAACTTTTTGTGTGGCATGCTTTCTATGGGTAGATATTCTTCCTTTCACTAACTACTTTATAGCATGTACTGGGTGTGTTTATCATGTAGATCACCAACACTATGGAGGCTGTCATGTCCTTGATTCAACTGAAAGGTCCTCCTTCTATACATATATGCCTCTATATATTTCTCTCTCTCTCTCATACATATATATATATAATCTTACTAATAAAACAGACCATCACATGACATCACTTTGTGCAACAGGAACTGTGCAAGTAGTGGTGAATGTCAGTGTAAAAAAGGTGGAAGTCTGACATTTCCTCCTCAGCAACACATGACAAGTGTAATATCCATGCTACCAATCGCGACTTTAGGATCATTTCTATAATTCTTCGATGGATCATATGAAAACGCAGTTCTTAGCCAGTTTATTCTGCCTTGAGTCATTTGTGATTGCTTCTCTCTCTGTATAACAGCCTATCTCTCTCTCTGCCTCTCCCTCTGTGCCTCTATCTCTTTAGATGTGTGTGTGTGTGTGTTCATTATGTCAGTCGTCACAATTGTATGTATACTCACACATACACTCTCACATACATATACTTGTCAGTCAGTACATATGTATGTGTGTGTGTGTGTGTGTGTTTAATTCTGTGCAACTTACTTGGGCCTAACATACTAATGAATATTCAAACATATACACTGACACATACACATTCATATACAAAATGCAACGTCTACACTCACACTCACATACTTGTCAGTCAATTCATATGTACGTGTAGATGTGTGTGTGTGTGTTTAATTCTCTGAGGCCTAACGTACATAACAAATGCACATACACACTCGTATACAAAATGTGACGTCGTGGTGGTGGTATAAAATGTCCTTTGGTTGATTAAAGAAAGATTTTAAATAAAATGTTATATTGTTTTAATCGAAATGAAAATAAAAATTACATGTTGACACTCCTTGTAAAATTTGATTTCATTTGGTCGAGCCATTTGAGAATGCAGAGGAAACAGACAGACATGCAGAGAGACAAAGAATTTTATGTAGAGAGAGATGGACATGTGTATATATGGGAGTTTGGACAATAAAAACAATATCGATTCATCTATCTAGCTCTCAACATTCTTACCTATTTATTGAACGGATGTGTTTTTGTTTATGGAAACTTAAATAGATGAAGTATGGCATAAAAGCATGAAGGGAGTACAGCTAGAATGAAGGAGAGAGACACTGAGCAGATGACATATATATCATCATCATCATTGTTTAATGTCTATCTTCCACGCTAGCATGGGTTAAATGGGTTTGTCCCATTTGAGGCAAGTTGGGTCGGGGGACTGCCTTACTCATATAGGACTTATATATATTTATACATGTATATATGTATATATATATATATTTATATTTATATATATTTATACATGTATATATGGAGGTTTGGACAATAAAAGCATCTATTTCTTTACCTACCTACCTACCTCTCTACATTTCTGTCTATAGATATCCATTTATGTACAACAAAAACACAAATCCCAATAGCAGTCTGAAAATAGATAGATCGATACATCAGTAGAACAAAATCATCATAATTTAATGGATATGTTTGATAATGATTACAGAAAATATAGAAGAAAATAATAGTAACTGATATAAATGAATGTAAAGTGAAATGCAATAATGGCTGGAGTAAGAAGAGGAAACTTCAGGATTCAAACATCTTTATATAGAATGTTGTAATCAAGGACTTATGAAATTAAATATATTTTTACTGTCACTTATGTTGCTTTTGATGAGAACTGTACTGTACTGGTGCATTCTAAAGCCATCCATCAGGCCACAGTCGAAAGAGGCAGGCAAAGAAGAGGCAGGCAAAGAAAATCCTGGTCCAACACCAAAGACTGGACAGGTTACAACACCGAGACCCTTCTACGCATGGAGGAGAATATAGACCTGTGGTGACAAGTGTCTGGAGTGGCACCCCAACAACTGGCTGCACATGTTGTAGGAACATGGTGATGATATTAGTGTGTGTGTGTGTGTGTATATATATATATATATATATATATGTGTGTGTGTTCATGTACATTGATAAACTAAAGTGACCTTTCATTGATTTTTTTTTTTTTTTTTTTTTTTTTTCTCTCTCCAGTTTCTTCTTTCTGGTTGGTTAACAGGAAATTATAGTCTTGGCTGTCAACCTGTTGATTACTCCTACACTCCACAGGCAATAAGGGTGAGTCATTTCTTCCAATTTTCAATTGAATCCCAAACTATTGAACTATTGCACCCTTCATCATTTTAATTATATATATATAACCCATGCTAGCGTGGAAGATAGACATTAAACGATGATGATGATGTACCACTTGGCACATGGCCTAGTGGTAAGAGTGTTGGACTTACAATCATAATGTCGTGGGTTTGATTCCTGGACTGGGTTGCGTGCTGTGTTCTTGAGCAAAACACTTTATTTCACATTGCTCAGTATACTCAGCTGAAAATGAGTATCAGCAATAGTTGGGGGTTTAACCCTGCAAAGGACTGGTGTCCTGTACAGGGAAGTCTTGTACTCTATCGCTTAACACCACGAAACTAGGATAAGCACCATCTTGATGAGCCTCTGGACTCAAGACAGACTTTAGATGTATGTGAGTGTTATATCTGTATATCATATATGTGTGAATGTGCATGGCCTAATGGTTAGTGTTGAACTTATGATTCTTGGATTGGGTTGTGTTCTTGAGCAAAGCAATTCATTTCACATTACTCCAGTATACTCAATTAAAAATGAATACCAGCAGGACTGACATCCTGTTCAGGGGAAAGGATTGTAGACTTTAGATTTTTAATATATGTGTAATATACATGTATATTATATATGTGTAATATACATGTATATTATATATCTATATTATGTGTCTTATATGTATATTATATATGTATTGAGTGAGACATTGTCCCATGACCTGTTTAGGAGGACAGCAATTTCAAATTAGTTTTACAGGATTGAGACTGTTTCAGTCTCTGATAAAATCACAAGCTTTCCTGATGATTTCACCACCAAGTGAAACATTAGAAGTCACTTCTCAATGAAATAAACCTAAATACCTCTTTATTAAGTACCTTACTTTGTGTCTTTCTTCTGTTCTTTCAGCAACAAGATCTAGAGCTGTTATTTTTTAGTGTATTATTGTGAAATAAATCGTGCAAGGACCATCATAAAGTAGAATTCCAATTGTTATTTAAATGTAGTCATAGATCCTTTGTTTTAATAAAAAATAATGAAAAGCTGTTGTCATTTGAATCCCAATCTTACATTGAACATGAGGATGGAAGTTTTACCACTGTGCAATGTTGCTTAGAGAATTTTCATAGCTCTCAAAGCCAAAATTTGGTACCTGTGATTTCAAGATTTTCTTGATATACATTGCTGTGTATCTCTCCCTTCTTTGCCCCACAAAGAAATACACACTATTTCAATCAGTTAATTAATGAAGAATTTTGAGGGACTTACTAAAATTATTGATTATTGTTGGGTGATTTAAATATAAATAGTAACCCCTTAAAGTGGGTACTTTTGTTGCATAGCATCAGAGCCAGTATTGGTCGAGTTGGTATCAAGAGGGTTGAACATTTTGATCAAGATGTAGTTTGCAAGAGAGGAGATTGCTGGTATGTGATGTGCATGAAGGAAGATTGTAAAGGACATGAAAAGAAAGTGGTGAAAACTGATCTATCAATAGGTCCCACTGCTTGCATGGATTCCCTTGACTCTGTCATCATCCCATTTTATTGTTCATCATATTCAGCAGGTCAGAGGGATTGCAGTTTATGTCATCACAAATTTGCTTGATATTAGTCTTGAATTGTTGTCCTGATATCTTTTCTTTGTGTAGGCTCCCACAAAAGAACTTCACTAACAATTTCATCTTTGGATCTCCAGTAATGGCTTGCAAATCTGATTCTATGCTCTTTGATGATGTCTGATACTGGACAAAGATTCTCATACAGTCACTCATTGGTCAGACAATCTCTTGAAGTGACATTCAAAGTTACTCTTAGTATGCAAGTTAGGCTCCATCTAATCTTCTTTCCAGTTTTGAGGTAAGGGTCAAGAGGTTAAAGATGATGAAAGACAACAAGCTAGAGAGACCCATGCAATGCATGGAAGCATGGAAAAACAGATGTAGCAAGATTAGGATGATGATATACACACCTTCATGTAATTTTTCTATTATAACAATTTCAATAGTTGTTGGACTTCCATTGGTTCTGACAATTGTTCTCGTTGTTTGATCACTGGAACAGTCTGCTTGTGAAATTAATGTACATTCCACAAACACATGCACCCTTAACGTAGTTTTCAGGGAGATTCAGCATGATGCAGTGTGTAAAAAAGGTGGAACATGAAATAAAGTGTCTTGCTCAAGGACACAACACATTGCCAGGAATTGACCTTACCTTACAATTGTGAGCTACACACATTAACCATAAGCTCATGTACCTTCACAACAATTTCAGTAAGGGAACAGAGAATCTTTTTTTTTTATTATTATTATGCTAGCGTGGAAGATGGACGTTAAACAATGATGATGATGATTCTCAGAATCTAAGTTGTTTCTCCCCACTAGAATATTCCATATTTCCCCACATATTTCATTGTTTTGTATCTTTATAATTTAATTTCTTTTCAGATGGCTAAAGTATCATGGCTATTCTTCTTCTCAAAGTTCATTGAGTTCTTCGATACAGTAAGTGGAATTCATTCAATCAAAACTATAAATAGTTTCATTGCTAGACATTCTTGAAAAGTACAAAATAGCAGTGACAGCATCACATTAAAATTTTAAATCTTTATACTCATACTGCAAATTTTCACAATGATTGCACAAACATTTGAATTAACAAACCTGTTTTTAAATATTTTCAGCTCAGTCATTGCAGAATGTTAAGAAATGCTTGTGACTGAGGTCTATATTGTTTCATTCTAGTTATTTTTCATCCTGAGAAAGAAATTTGGTCATATATCATTCCTGCATGTTTTCCATCATGGTGCCTTACCCTTCATGTGGTGGTTTGGTGTCAAGTTTGTACCGGGTAAGTCACTTTCTCTTACTTTTACTAAAATATTTGAAATTTATTTGTTGTTGTGAAAAGTTGCCACAATTTGTATATTAACTATAAAATAGTTGAATATATTAAGTAAATTACTCTTGGAGACGGGAACAGTGATATGTATGGGTGTAATGGCTATCACAGCCATCTAGTATATGACAGCTGTATAACTCAATTCCCACAGGTGTCTCCTAAGTTACCTAATATGTTGAACTATTTTATAGTTAATATATGGATAAAATTTCTTTTATGTGTTTATTTTTTGTTATTTTATCATCGTGTGAGAAGAGAAAAGGGCACTGCCTATGATACTTTTTCAGGTCTTCTGGGATTAATGGAAGGAAGTGTAGTGACCTACATTCCGCGGGCTCATTTCCATTCTCCGTGCGTTATTTGGCTCAGCCAGTCAATGACCGCCAGTGGAGGGGAATGTATTTCTATGCACCCTGCAGGGAAAATTCCCGCGTCGATTCGAGAAACTCACCAACTCACTAAAGAAAGAAGTTATCCTCAGACTAGAGTTTTGATAATATATGCCAAAAAATGGACCCTGATAAAGGGACACAAGGGCTAAGTAATGTTTAGAGTCCTTTAATAGAATCATTTTGCCTGGGACTTTGTTTTAAATCTTAAGCTGGGGAGCTGTGGCATAGTGACTCCTGTAAAAGAATTTTACTGACTATCTAAATCCATGCTAGCATGGAAGATAGACGTTAAATGATGATGATGATGATTGTACAGGAACGAAAGAGTTACTGTCCTCTCTTGTATCCACTAAGTTTGTTATATCTTATATTTGTATATGTTATTTATTGAATATGTATGAGTGCGATACTGCATGGTAGTGAGACATGGGCAGCAACTGCAGAGCATATGCGACGGCTGGAGAAAAATGATGTAAACATGCTCCATTGGATGTGCAATGTCAATGTTCGTGAATGACCGAGCATGGATGTGTTGAGAGAGAAACTCTGAGAAGGATAGATTGTAGTGTGCGAGAAAGGAGACTGCGATGGTATGGACATGTGATGCGCATGGAGGATGACTAATGGGTGAAGAAGTGCCAGGAAATGCCAGTTGAAGGAAGATGTAGTAAAGGTAGACCACGAAAAACATGGGCGGAGGTGGTGAGAGCAGACCTCAGATTGCTGAAACTCACAGTGGAGATGACGAAGGACCGTGACAAGTGGAGAGATGCTGTGCTGAATAGGACCCGTCCCACCCTTGCAAGCAGGGAAAAGCGGATGTAAGATGATGATGATAGTCCAACATGTGCATGCATGTGCGTATATCATCATAATCATTTAGCGTCCATCTTCCATGCTAGCATGGGTAGCACAGGTTGTCCCTTTGTGAGGGATCAGGTCTGGGGACCATGATTCGCTCACACAGAACTGATTTTGGCTTGGACTCTACGGCTGGATGCCCTTCCTAACGCCAACCACATTTACAGTGTGTGCTGTGTGCTTTTTGCCGTGTCGCCTACACAACCACTTTACAGTGTGGACTGGGTGCTTTTTGTCATGACACCTACATGACCACTATAGTGTGGACTGGGCTCTTTTGTTGTGGATCCAGGAGGGATCACTTTATAGAGGAGGTTGGAAACTTGGGAGGAGTGGGAAAGATGCTTTGGAAAATTGGGGACGTAGGTTTATATGCATGCATATGTGTTTATGTTATGTATGTATATATGTATGTTTTTCATTGATGTTTATCATTCATTTTTTTTTTTTTTATTATTTCAGGTGGATTTGGTACATTCCATGCTATGATTAATTCTTTTATACATCTAATCATGTATACCTATTATGGTTTAGCTGCCATGGGACCAAAATTTCAAAAATATTTGTGGTGGAAGAAGTATCTGACGACTCTTCAACTTGTAAGTGGTTTTTGCACATAACTAATATGTTTCTACTTTAGGCACAAGGCCAGCAATTACCCAGTTCATTACTGGTACTTTATTTTATCGACCCCGTAAGGATGAAAGGCAAAGTCAACCTCGGCGGGATTTGAACTCAGATCGTAAAGGGACGTAACTATGCTGGAAAGCATGGCGTCCGACCCTCTACTGCCAATCCACCGCACATAACTAATATTGTTTCATAATTAGTTTCCTCGGTGTGCATATATGAAAATGGTGGTGGCGATAATTTATATATATATATATCCGTATGTGGTTGACGGCTGAGAGAAAGCAGTACTCAATACCTAAGTAGAGTATTAATATTCAATATTATTAAGGCTAAATAGTGAGTCTTATTACTCTGGAATTTTGCCCGTTTATCATTGATGACCCTGTGGTAACTCCAGAATAACAAGATTCACTACTTAGCCATAATAAAATGAATGTGTGTGTGTATATATATATTCTCCCTTATCATTCACCCCCCCTTAGCGGTAACCATACCTCCCCTACTACCTTGTCCGCAATTTCCCCAAGCTTCCTAGCCCCAAGTCAAAAGTGCCCAGTCCCCACTGTAAAGTGGTCATTTCGGTGACATGACAAAAAGCACCCAGCTGTAGAAACCAAGCCTAAATCTGCCCCAGGTGAGCTAAATATGGTCCTCTGCCCTGTTTTGTTTTCCTTAAGAGTCAATCCGTCCTGCCCATGAAGATGGATGTTAAACGACGCAATTGATGACATATGTGTGTATATATATATGAAGTGTGTATGTATATATATGTATAATGCACACATATATGTGTATATCATTATCATGATATATGCGTGTGTGTGTGTGTGTATATATATATATGTATATATATATATATATATATATACATATATACAACAAACCCATCTAACCCATACTAGTGTGGAAGATAAACGTTAATTGATGATGATTATATAAATATATATATATAATATACATGTATGCACACGCATACATATACATACGTATATATATATAATATATATATATATCATCATTTCATCATCATTTCATTTTACGTCCGCTTTTTCCCTGCTTGCAAGGGTGGGACGGGAACTGATTCTGGCTTGATTTTTACAGCTGGATGCCCTTCCTAACACCAACCTCATTTACAGTGAGTGCTGGGTGCTTTTTTTGCCATGGCACCTCCACGACCACTTTGCAGTGGAATGATAGGGACCCCAGTCCCTATCATCTCATTTCTACAGCTGAGTAAACTGGAGCAATGTGAAATAAAGTGTCTTGCTCAAGGAAACAACACATCACCCGGTCTGAGAATTGAACTCACAACCTTTTGATTGCAATGCCAATGCTCTAACCACTAAGCCATGTGCCTCCATTATATATATATATATATATATATATATATATATATATATATATATATATATATATATAATCATCATCATCGTTTAACGTCCATTTTCCATGCTAGCATGGGTCTGGACAGGAATTGTCCACTTGAGGCAAGATTGGTTGTCTTGCTCAGGACTGTCTGGCGGGTTTTCTACGGGTTATCAAGTCGTCCCAGGTTTTTCTGGGTCTGCCTACTCCGTGGCTACCGTCTATTTTTATCGCCCTGCACTCTTTTATACAGCCGTCGTCTTTCATGCGCATCACGTGACCGTACCAACGTAGTCTTCTCTCGAGTAAACAACATCTGATCCCTCTTATTCCTAATTTCTCCCTTAGTTCGTTTATGCTTTGCCGTTCACGTATATTACTATTACACATCCAGAGGAGCATGCAAGCTTCGTTTCTCTCCAGTCTGCATATATCCTCTGCACACAATGCCCAGGTCTCACTGCCATGTACATTGCTGTTCGTATGCAAGCATCATACAGCCTGCCTTTCATTTTTAGAGAGAACCCTTTAGCGGCCAATAGTGGTATAAGCTCTCTGAACTTTTTCCAACTCGTTCTGACTCTAGCTACTGTACTTTCAGAGCACTCTCCTCCACTGCTGATTTTGTCACCCAGGTAACGGAAGCTGTCCACTATTTCTATAGAACCATCTGTGCAATGGAATGAGCTACTATTCGGTGGGCACTTGCTGCTACTTATTGTACCAGAGCACCGGCCACATATAAAATCTATATTCTTAGTTAGCTTACCTGTGATCCCACTACATCTTTTATGCACCCATACTTTGCATTTGGGACATAAAATGGAGTTTCTGCCTACTCCTTTCCTACACACTGAGCATGGCCATTTTCCTTCCTACAAACTAGAACTTTAGTCTTAGACAAATTAACTTTAAGGCCTTTTGATTCTAGGCCATGCTTCCATGTTTGGAATTTCTTCTCTAGTTCCGCCATTGATTCAGCTATGAGCGTTAGATCATCTGCATATAGGAGTTCCCATGGGCAGCCGGTCTTGAACTCCTCTGTTATAGCCTGAAGGGCAATAATAAATAGTAGGGGGCTAAGGATGGAGCCCTGATGAACACCAACTTTTACGCTAAACTCTTCACTATATTCGTTGTTAATTCTAACCTTGCTGACTGTTTCTTTATACATGGCTTGTATAGCTCTCACAAGCCATTCATCAACACCTAGTTTTCTAAGGGCCCACCAGATAATCGAGCGGGGTACTCTGTCAAAGGCTTTCTCCAAGTCAACAAAGGCTAAGTATAGGGGTTTACTTTTAGCTAGGTACTTCTCCTGTAGTTGTTGTACAATGAAGAGAGCGTCTGTTGTACTTTTACCTGACACAAACCCGAATTGCATTTCATCTAGATCAATTCGCTCTCTGATTAGTTGCGCTATTACTTTTTCTGTGACCTTCATGACCTGGTCAATTAATTTAATGCTTCTATAGTATATATATATATATATATATATATATATATATATATATATATATATATACACACACACACACATACATACATCTTGGTATCCTGCTGTAAAACATTGCCTCTGAAAATATCCCACGATAAGTACAAAGCCCATCATAGGGCCCACAATACTAAACCCTGCTTTTGCAGGGAAAATGACCTTGAAACGTTTGTTGTTGTGTACACATGTGTGCAGGCAGATAATATAGTAACAAAGATGAATGCTCAATACTGTAGTAGAGCTTAGTATTTTCATTCTCTCAAGTGTTTCACTTGTGTATTCACATGGATATCAGACAAGTGTCTTATCTGAGAGCAGTAGACATTAAACGATGATGGTATATATTTAATTTGTTGGAAGTCCGACAAATATAAATGTTTATAACTGATTTAGAGCACTCAACAGATTACTGGAGTAAATATTCAATGATATTAAGTAAATGGAAACTATATTAATTTTATTATATATATTTCTAGGGTACCAAGACAACATTGGTATGCTTTCATCAGATAAAATACAAAGTTTGTTTTATAAATAGACATACCCATGAAAATCATACCTTATCGGTTGGAAATTCACTGGAATTCCAGTGAATTTCCAACCAATAAGGTATGATTTTCATGGGTAATTCTCTATTTATAAAACAAACTTTGGTACACTTTCATCAGATAAAATACAAAGTTGTCTTGGTACCCTAGAAATATATATAATAAAATAAATATGGTTTTATAAAGATAGTTTCTATTTATTTAAAATCATTGTATATATATATATATATATATATATATATTCAAGTGAATGGACAAGATCTACCAACAACAGAAGAATATATATATATATATATATTCTTCTGTTGTTGGTAGATCTTGTCCATTCACTTGAATAAGCAAGGAGTTAGATGTGTTCATAGACATGTCTTCTGGCTG
>OZ024742.1:251694316-251759316 GCA_964016885.1 Eledone cirrhosa
TTTTAGCATCCGGAATGATGACGATGAAATATCCAACTAATTACTCTATTACATGTTCCAGCCAAAAGGCTAAGGCCATGCTGGGGCATTGCCTTTTTTTTCTTTGGTATTTTGTCTTTGTTTCACTCGTATCTCTAATTTAAATTCTTATAGCATATTCTGGAAACTCTCATCTGGAGACTACATCATATTTCAGTGACCTGTTCAAATTGCCACCATATCCCACCCCCTTTTTCTATCTATCTATCTCTGTTTCGTAAATACTTTGGCTGTGGAAAGGCAGCTTGTCTAGAAGAGCAGTCATTTTAAATAAATAAGACTGCATGGGGTAGACATAGGCTGCCTCCTCTGAGGCTTACAGAGCCCAAGAGAGTAGTCACTCCGAATAAATGAAACTGCATGGGGTAAATATGGGTTCTGTAAGTCTGAAGGCAACATGCCTAGGAGAGCAGACACTGAATGAAAACTTATGGGTTACAGGGGAAAAAGGACACTTCCGTCCAGTAAGGCATCTCTCTAGTGCTGGTTGCACAAAGATGCACCCAGTCCATGCTGTAGAGTGGTTGGTTATAAAAAGGGAATACAACAGAAAAAAAACCTGCCAAAGATATGAAAAGCACAGCATATAAGATTCACACTAATTGCATATAAAAGACTAACACTAGTCTATTAGTGCTGTGCATGTTCAAGACTCTCATTAAGCAATCCCTTATTCCCTTCTAGTTACAAAGAACTACTAAAAGACAGGTAAAACACCTCCAGGCTGTTATTCTCAATGTCGGCACACTGAAAGGTAGATCTGGAGAAATTAAGTTGCTTCAGAGGAAACGAACGGATGTATGCTGTGTCAAAGAGATGAGATGGAGGGGTGCTTCCGCAAGACTACTCAAACAAACAGCATAAATGAAAGCTTTTCTGGGAAGGAAATGACAGGAATGGGCATTCTTCTAGCTGAGGAATGGATAGATAAAGTGATTGCGGTAGAGTGACAGAATTATCAAGCTTAGAATAGATGTAGGCAATAGAATGACAAGTTATTTCTACTTCTGCATTTCAAGCAGGACTGAGTAGAGAACAAAAGGACTGTCTATGAGGAACTTTTTTTAATAACCTCATCTTAGCTGGTGTCTTCAATGGACATGTTGGGCAACATCAGGATGGCTAATCTGGGGTATATGGTGGCTATTGTTATGGCTCAAGGAGTGAGGCTCCTGGAATTCTGTGATGCATCTGAAATAACCAATTGTAATCAGTCACCTGATCACCTACAAATCGGGCGAACACAAGCCAGATTGACTTTGTACTTGTTACAAAAAAGGATTAACAGAGAGCACTGAAAAAGTTAGATATTAGTGACATCAGAAGGAGGCGTATAGTAGCTAAAGGATCTTTCAGTTAACCCTTTATCAATCACATTACTCTATATATATATATATACTATTATATTTTCATGGTAAAAGCTTTATCTCACATAATATCGAATCTATGAGTTTTTGAAAGTATTTATTTTGAGAACAATACCTTAACATCAGTTTGAGTGACCAGTTTCAACAGAAAAAGGTAGAGAATTCTGGCCGGTTTGAGCATTAAAGTGTTAAGTATAGAATTTTATGTGATGCATACAAGAAGAGGGGAGATGAGTTAGATAGGTTGTGACGTAAAAATTTCCTCTATTGTGAACTACTGATAAGACCTGTGGCTGGAGAAAAGCACCAGCCAAACAGAGGGAGACTTAGTGATGGGTGAAACAGCACAGCAGATAGAGCCATTACGGCTAAGAGACAGGCACGAAAAGATTGGAAAAATGGGGTAGCAGAGACTAATACCAGGTAGCTAATAGAGAAGCTTAACAAGTATAGATATCAAGATGTTGTTGGGGGGGGGGAAATGATTTCAGTATGTTGCAGGTACACTTAGCATCATGAATGCTCAAAAGATGCCTGGAAATGCTACTACGAAAGATTAATGAATATAGGGAATGAGAAGGAGGAAGAGAGACTATCCCCAACTGACTCAATACAGGGACCAACTATTGGCATTGACAGTTATAGGGCCAAAAAATGCAAGGAATGAGATGAAAAATGGTAAAAGCACTGGACCATCAGAGATAGTTGCTGATATGTTGAAAGCAACTTTAGAAGTAAGAGCTGGACTTGTCACCTGCATAATCAAACAGGTAATATATGAGTGTGGTCATACCCAATGACTGGTGCAGCAGTATACTCATGAATTGCTGCAAGGGGAAAAGGTGATGTTCTACAGAGGAGCAACTACTGAGGCATAAATCTAATGAAGTTATGAAAGTGACAGTTCTAACACAACTAATTAGGGAAAGAGTTAAATTAGATGAGATGCAGTTCAGTTTTGAGCCAGTACTACAAATGCGCCCTTCATAGTGAGACAACTATAAAAAAGGTTCCTAGCTAAGAGATATATTGAGCTTTTGTTGATCTAGGGAAGGCCTTTAACAGAGTACCTTGATCTGTCTGGTGGTCCTCGAAGAAACTAGATGTAGCAGAATGGTTTATGAGAGTAGTGCAAGCCATGTACAGAGATGTCAAAGTGAGTTTAGTGAGGAATTCAAGGTACACATGAGTGCTTCAGCCTACTTCTGTTTGGTCCTTCAGGTCAGCATTTATGACTGGTTGCCTATGGGAACTTCAGTGTACTGATGATCTAGTTCTTATAGCTGAATCTATGAAAGAACTAGAGAATAAACTTAACAAAACTAAAGTATTTATAAGTAGGAAAGAAGAAAAGGCCCTGATCCCATCAAGGAAGTGGCCTTGCTCATTATGTAGAAAAGAAGTAGGCATAAATTCTATATGGTATACACAAATCTTGGATACACAAAAGGTGTAGTGAGATAGTAGGCAAACTAACAAGAAAGGAAGACTTTGTATGTAGTAGAAGTTCAGGGAAAATTGATAGTAAAAGTATCGTCATCATTATCATCATTTTCCATGCTTCGGTGGTTTAGACAGGTCTTTCTCAGCACTGTATCCCTCCACTTGCCATGTTCCTTCATCATCTTTTTTGTGAGTCTCAGTGATTTAAGGTTAGCTCTCACCACTTCTGCCCAGGTCTTTCTTGGACTACCTTGACTGCATCTTCCTACCACTGGCATTTCCTGGTACTTCTTCACCCAGTGATCACCTTCCATGTGCATCACATGTCCGTACCAACACGGTTTTCTCTCCTGCACACCACCTCAGATTCCTCTTAAACCCAGCTTCTCCCTCAGCTCATCCAAGCTTTGCCTTTCTCTCACACTTACTTTGCACGTTCAACGAAGCATGGTTGCTTCATTTCTCTCCAGTCTGCTCATGTCCTCTGCAGTTACGGCCCATATTTCACTACCATACAGCATTGAACTTCACACACAGGTGTCATACAGTCCTGGATGATGATTGCTGAGTGAAGAAATGCCAAAATATTCAAATGAAAGGAAGCTGCAATAGAGGAAGACCTGATCTTAAGTTACTGAAGCTTACAGAGGAGATGATGAAGGAATGTGATGAGTGGAGAGATGCCATGCTGAAAAGGACCCATCCAAACCATACATGCATAGAAAAGCAAACATGATGATTATATATATAATGTGTTGGTGTAACAGATTTGCCAAGCCAGGAATAATATAGTCTGATGAAGGATTATAATCCCAAAACGTACACTGTCAAGTGAACATTACTAACCTAGCAACATGGCTCATACTGTAGTCACATGACTTCACGATAACTATACTAGCTCTAACATTAACTCTCACACACTCAACTTTCTACTCCTCTACCTTCACCTAAATGAACAATAAAACAAAATATACCATTTTTAAACAAGGTTTACCTCATTTATTGTATGCTATTATATTCTAGCTTCTCCCACTCAGGTCTCTTAAACTTACTCTTCTTACCTTGCCCTGAACCACACACACTATAAAAATCTACTGGACCCACTATATATATATGCACACATAAAATGGGGCTCCTATCATTAAAACACCCAAGAAACTTATGAGATTCAACCCTGTAGGAGACCAGCTGTAACAACAACCAAGATATGCTAAATATTTCACCATGACTTGCCTAATCTATTTTTAATGTCGTAAACTGCCCTCGCCACAATACAATACTGAAGTGGAACTGAAATGAGATAAAGGACATCAACTGCAGGTCTTCAGGCAGATCGAGTCTGGCTTGGACCAACACCACCTCGCCTGCCTCAGATCTGCTTCGCTGCCAAACAGCAGTGTGTAGCTCAATTTAGTGCCCTCCTCATCAACCGGTACCCTTCTTTATGACAAGTACGCTCATCAGAGTAGCTCAACGCCTTGGCTTTTATGTGTGTGAGCCATTTTACAAATGCCGTTGTGGGACTGTCATTTGACAAGTTTGGACTGCAACCACTGTCATGCTGCCAGAGCACCAGCCAGTTCACCTAGCATGCTGCTCTCAACAACATACTGAGAAGGAGCCTGGGCGCAGCAGGCTTTCCATCACAACTGGAGTCAGCGGGCCTCGACCGCAGAGACGGCAAGCGCCCCAACGAAATTACCTTCTTCCCATTCAAAGAGGTAGATCACTCATCTCAGATGCTGCGTGTTGTGACATGTTTGCCGCCTCCAACTTAGTCGCTTCAGCCACAAACATTGGTAATGCGGCTTGTAATGCACAGGACAGGATGACAAGCAAATACTGAGGATTGTCAGGCCACTCTCTCTGTGCACCAGTCACCATCAAGATCTCAGGCATCCTTGGACCCCATAGTGCCAAGCTCCTTTGCACAAGTGGAATGTCAGCAGCCCTTGTGGAAGGAGCCCCATGAGATGGGTGGCTGTTGCAGTGGGTGTCGCTGGCCATTGTCTGCAGAAATGCCTTTGCATTTCTTCTGCAGAACACAACCAATCACTGTCACACCCTCGGCCCAGAGCTCATCATCCTCTCTTCCTTTTCTTCTGTGGCCCTAGAGTCTTCTCATTTATGGCATTTATAGTCCTTTCCTCTACTTTCCCATACAGCCAGATCTGCCCTTCTTTACCTCTTCCCCTTTTTTTTCATTAATTTTGCTTCTATCATTCTTTTTCATTTATTTGTAATCTATACAATAAATTTGATTTGCTTAATGATCTCCCCAAAATAATTTCCCTCACGTCATTGCAAGTGGCTTGTATGTCGGGTCCATGATCTTTATGTTTTTTTATCTGTTTCAGATTAACTGTTTTTTTTTCTTCTTTATTTAAGATGATTTAATGTCCTGTACCACATTAGCAAGACATTCTTGAAAAAAACAAAACAACACTATGAATGTATCTCATTTAAAATTAACATCTTTAGTTTGCTGCAAAGTTTTAGGTTCTGTCCTCTGGTAAAGATACATTTGAATCAACAAACATGAAATCACACAAGCTAGTCATTCTTAAAAAGTACAAAATACACTATCACTGCATCATGTTAAAAATTGAAATCTTTAGTTTACTGCAAATTTCCACAATCGTCTGTCTACTAGTAAATATACTACAAACATTTTAATTAAATATCCTTAACCCACTTATTCCCAGTAGGGTTGTTGAGGCAGAGTCCTCAAACACACCTTCTAGAAGCAACTGTCTTCAATTGATCTAGCTGGATCCCCAAGCGAGACCAGCTGAGATCATGGATGTTATCTAACCATCTTGCCGGTTGGTTTTGCACATAAAATCTCTCCAGTGATTCTTCCCTGAACATTCTGACCACGTCTGTTGTATCGAGGATGTGATCTCTCAATGTGGATAAGTAGCAGCTCTACCTGGAGCAACACCCTGATCTCCAAGCTATGCACTCTATTTCAGCCACTTGTTTTTATGATCGTATTCTTTCAGCCATTACCCAAGATCCCTGACTATAGGTAAAGGTTGTCTTGAATACCTAATTGAAGATAGCAAGTTTAGCTTTTACTCCTACCACCTTTCTTCTGATGACCGAATGCTGAAGCTGGCACATTACTGCACCAGCTCCTGTAATTTTTCCATTCAGCCTCCTCGTCAATCACTTGTGAAAATTAAATTAAATCTAGATATTTTCTGTACTTGGCAACACACTACACACTCTACCTAGCAATGTTGTACACTGCAACACACCACACACCCTACCTAGTAATTTTGTGCACTGCAACACACCACACACCTTACCTAGAAATTTTGTGCACTGCAATACACCACACACCTTACATAGCAATCTTGTGCACTGCAACACATCACACACCCTACCTAGCAATTTTGTACACTGCAACACATCACATACCCTACCTAGCAATTTTGTACACTGAAACACATCACACACTCTACCTAAGCAATCTTGTGCACTGCAATATATCACATGCTTTCCCTAGCAATCTTGTGCACTGCAACACACCACACACTCTACCTAACAATCTTGTACACTGCAACACACCACACACCCTACCTAGCAATCTTGTGCACTGCAACACACCACAAACCCTATTTAGCAATCTTGTTGACTACAACATACCACAAGGCCTACCAAGCAATCTTGTGTACATGCCCTGCCAAGTGATCTTGTAGTGCACTGCAACACACCACAAATCCTGCCTAGTGATCTCATGCACTGTATCACACTATAAGTCTTGCCTAGGAATTCTTAGATTGTTAAGAGAAATGGACCTGTCAACCAGCCACACATTTAAACCTCAGCTCATGAATGCACCATCATTGTCTTCATGCGCATTTTTCCACATTTGCATGAATTAAATGAATCCTACCCAGTACAGCATTTCTTTACTTCTCTCTTTCCATTATCATCTTTGTGAGGTGGAGCTTCTCGAGATCAGTTTTCACCACCACTGCCCATGTCTTCCTTCCACTTGAAACTATTAGCACTTCTTCATCCAGTGGTTATCATCCATATGCATTACATGCCTGAATCAGTGTAAACTTCTATTTAAACAGTGGCAATATTTACCAGTACAAGGTAAAAATATTTGTGATAATGGGCATGCCTGATTGACTCAGAGGTTGGATGAGAGATCATACATTATGCAGCAGCTATTGTTGAAGAGTACCAGACATATTAAAGAATCACATCTTCAGCACTATGTAACAAAATTTCAATCAATGATCTGGATGCTGTTCTAGTATCACAAATCAAATCCACACTGCGATTTACAGAACCCTGATGGGGAATGGAGTTAGATTTGAAATGTCAACTATTTTATTAAAACGTAAACACACTATTGAATATCTATTCTTCTCAGAGTATAAACCTCTCTCAATTGTTATTCTCACTGTATAACAATTTCAAGTATTTTGTTAAAATCAAAATATACATATGCTACTGAGCTGTAAGAATAAACATTTCTCTCTTAATTGGGATTCTCACTATAATAATTTCAAGTATTTTGTGAAAAACATATGCACATGCTATTGTGTGTCTATTCTTTAAGTATAAACATTTCTTTCTTTTGATTGTTATTGTCATTGTATAACATCTGGTGGATAGTAATTGTAGTAGAGAGTGGAGTATTACCTGAAAGACATTTGATCATAGGTCTGCTCAGGACTGAACTGGAGCTAAACACCACCACCAGATGCTGAAAGCACAGCAGGTCCACAAAATATGACAGAACATGATCTGTTAAAATGATTAACACCTCTATTACTGTAGAGAGTGAAAAAGACAGACCAACACTATCTGCTAGAATTATTAACACCCTATTCATTAAAATTAAAATAAATAATTCACACAGCTTACAAAATAAAGATAATCCCAGATGGCTCTTCAACTAACAATTATAAATGCCATCACACTGGATCTCCTGTAAAAAAAAACATGCCAAAAAGATTACTTATTTCATGTCTGTTTAGCATGCTGGTATGGGTTGGATGAGTTGTTAGTCTGACTAGACTGGTCAGAGAACCACATCTTGCTCATACATTCCATATTTTGGCATGGTTTCCACTCTTCCTAATGTCAACCACTTTGTAGGGTGCACTGAGTGCATTTTTTATTGTTACACCAACACTACCATTTTACCGAGTGTACTGAGTGCATTTCAATGAAAACCCATAATTGATTATACACGGCTAATGCCAAGTCAGTAATGCACACTAGTGGGGTAACCCCATGGAAATATCAGGCCATATGTGAAAACCTTTCAACCATCTACTGACTGCAGTCTCTCCTTTCAGATGAAGAAAACTGACATTAAATAACAACTCACCCATCATTGGACACCCCTACTTTTCCAAGACAGGAATAAAACTTAAGGGCTATCACTTTCAATGCTGCTACCATGTAAGGTAAGTAAGTCTGGGGGGGATTGTAGAGATGCTGGAGCAGAGAAACAATTACATTAAACAATATTTGGATAAAAACTGTTTTCAGTGGTGAATCAACTTTAAAAAAAATAATTTTGACTGTCCAAAATATACCCTCAAACAAATAATATAGTTTTAAAATTTTAATTTACATATAACAGAATATTTTATAGGTTTTGGTGATAGGATTTTACATGAATTTCTCAGTTATTTCTTCTTTTTAAAAATAATATTTTCCACAAATCATCTCAATATTTTCCTTGTACGTTTAACAGGGTTTTTGAATAAAAATATTTTCCCAAAAATTTCACAACTGTATGGTTTCAACAGCTTTTTTTCCCCCAATCACCATTAATAAGATTGTGTCACTCTGTGCACACTTATTCCTGGGAGACTCGTGAGGGTAGAGTCCTCAAGCATGCCTTCCAGTGGGTCCTGTCTGGAGCAACTGCCTCCAATTGATCTAGCTGGATCTCCAAGCAAGACCAGCCAAGCTCATAGATGTTTTCCAACAATCTTGCTTGGGGACTCCTGCCAGTTGGTTTTGCCCATAAAATATGTCCATCACAAATATTGGCGAATAGATCTTTCCCCAGGGTGCATTTGTAAATTAAAAGACTACAATGATTTCCAACCTATTTCACATTGATAATTTTTTTCTCCAATCTGTATTCAGCTGTGGCTTACAAGTGTAGACATACTTCATAAAGGACTTGCACATTATCACATTGATATAATTTTTTTTTTTTTTGTACTTAATTACAATTTTATAATTCCCAAATAAGGATATCGAAAATATTTTAGTGAAGGGTTTTTCTCAAAGAATAACATATTTGTAAACTACAAGATGAGAAATCAAAGAGAATGTTCTTCGATGTTGGCAGATGATAAGTTTATATTTACAAGAGATGTTCTCATGTTTCACAGTTAAAAGTCTTCTCTCCAGTGTGTATTCGTGTGTGTCTTTTTAAGTAATCCTTACAGACAAAGGATTTTTCACATATTTCACAGTGAAATGGTTTTTCACCAGTGTGACTACGTATATGGATAACTAGATTTGCATTATTAACAAAAGATTTCCCACAGATTTCACACTGAAACGGTTTTTCTCCAGTGTGTATTCTCTTATGCACTGTTAAGAGTCCATTAGCAATAAATGATTTTCCACAGATTTCACAATGGAAGGGCTTTTCTCCAGTGTGTCTAATTTTGTGTGTCTTTAAGAGACTGTTAGTGATAAAACATTTCCCACATATTTCACAATGGAAAGGTTTTTCTCCAGTGTGTATTCTTTTGTGTGTTGTTAAGTGACCACTAGTGATAAAAGACTTCCCACATATTTCACAGTGGAAGGGTTTTTCTCCAGTGTGCATTCTTTTGTGTGTCTGTAAGAGTCCATTAGTAATAAATGATTTTCCACAAGTCTCACAGGGGAAGGGTTTTTCTCCAGAGTGTGTTATTTTGTGGGTTTTTAAGAGACCACTTGTGATAAAAGATTTCCCACACATTTCACAGTGGAATGGTTTTTCTCCAGTGTGTATTCTTTTGTGACTTGTTAAATAACTGTTAGAGACAAAAGATTTCCCACACATTTCACAATGGTGAGGTTTTTCACCAGTATGTATTCTTTTGTGAACTACAAGATGAGAATTATCAATGAATGATTTCCCACATATTTCACAATGAAATGGTTTGTCTCCTGTGTGGATTCTTTTGTGTCTGTTTAAATCACAATTGTTAATAAAGGATTTCCCACATATTTCACAGCAATATGGCTGCTCTCCTGTGTGTATACGTATATGGATTGTAAGCTTAGAATTAGAAACAAAGGATTCTCCACATAGTTCACAGTGATATGGTTGTTCTCCAGTGTGACTACGAATGTGGACTGTAAGCTTAGAATTAGAGATAAAAGATTTACCACATATTTCACAGTGATATGGTTTTTCTCCAGTGTGTATTCTTTTGTGAACTACAAGACTAGAATTAACAGAGAATGATTTTCCACATATTTCACAGTGAAACGGATTTTCTCCAGTGTGTGTTATTTTGTGTGTTTTTAAGAGGCCATTTGTAATATATGATTTCCCACAAATTTCACAATGAAAGGGTTTTTCTCCAGTATGTCTACGTTTGTGTATAACAAGATTTGCATTCTGAGCAAAAAATTTCCCACATATTTCACAGTGAAACAGTTTTTCTCCAGTGTGTATTCTTATATGTGCTGTTAATTTAGTATTAGTGATAAATGATTTCCCACATATTTCACAATGACAAGGTTTTTCTCCAGTGTGTATTTTTTTGTGTCTGTTTAAATCACTATTATTGACGAAAGATTTCCCACATATTTCGCAAGAATAAGGTTTTTCTCCAGTGTGTATTCTTTTATGTATGGTTAAATTACTATTCTGGACAAAGGATTTCCCACATATTTCACAACTGAAAGGCTTTTCTCCAGTGTGTATTCGTTTGTGACTTATTAAATTACAGTTATATACAAAAGATTTCCCACATATTTCACAGTGAAAGGGTTTTTTCCTCTCATGTATTTCTTTGTGTGTGAAGAGTTTATGTCCTGATGAGAAAGTTTTCCTACAAACCTCACAGCGATATTCAGATATATTTTTAATAAATGTTTTACTATGTAAAGGTTTCTCACCACTGTGTGTTTGTGTATCTGAATCTGTATTGTTAGAAGTGTTCAAATGATTAACGTCCTCCATAGTAATTCTTAGCCAATTCCTAAAATCTAAGATATGTCTGTTATTATTACTTTGGTTCAGTTTCTTGAAGTATAATATATTATGGTTCAGTTTCTTATCTTAAATATACTGAGGTTCTGATTTCAAATGTGGAAAATAGGCAATGTGGATACATTTTCTAATTACCTGCAAATAATATTAAGCACTGACTGGGTTTTCTCCATATAACATACACACGTTATTGATGAGAGAATGATTTCTATTTCGATGTGAGTTGGATTAATAGATGGTATGTCAGCTAAAAAAAAAACACAGAACAGCTATAATTAACTAATAGATATGGTTATAGTGAAGCGTGTGAAAAGCAAGAAAATATATGAAAGTATATGACGAATGTGGGGGGAAAAGAGAATGCGTGTATATATATATATATCCCCACACACACACACCACACTCTCACTAAGCGTGAAACTAATACTATATGTAACTTGTACTCCTGCGTTGTTGTTTTTTGTATTCCGAAATATATATATATACATAATGGATGTTTGAGAGAGAAAGAAAGATGTTCTGGCAAATGATGTGTATATGTATATATTTGTGTGCATGTAGTTCAAATACCAAACCAAGATTATAAAGAATAATAGTGGAGGAGTGCACAGTTTGTGGTGCAAATGCAATAAAACAAAATACAAATAATAATAAGAATAATTACTTTTGGTTTGAAAGCCAATTGTAAAGTGAAGAAAGGACCAAGAAAGCTTTTCTTTCATTGGTCGGCGATTAAAACCTATTTTCCTGTTCTGAAACTACCAAATCACCATGTAACGAAGTTTTTAGACGAAATGAAATATTCCATCGCACGGGTGATAGAACATCCACCCTGAATCAGGTAGGTCGCACTATGTTATCGACATACATTAATTCATGATCTAATCTAATTTTGTAGTAATTCACACATACGATAATTACTACAACATTAGATTAGATCATGTAAGCGGTGTCATGGACAGTTTTTCCCTTAAATAAAATGACACCGGTGACAAAGTAGGGCTTCTTAAACTGGTCCATAAAGCTGCCTAATGATGAATAAAACCTAATGAGTCACCGAAGGGGGGGGCGGCGAAATTACTAGTTTGCATTTATTAATACTTTCATAATAAGAGAACAAAAATCGCTAGTTCATATATACTATAGCTGCCGGATTATCGTACACATACAAGAATGTCTGATGAGTACGAAGACCACGAATGAACGATCCGGCTTTGACCAAAACAATTCAGCACATCCATCCTTCCCATAAAAAAAATAATTCTAGTATTAATGTGTTTGCTTTTATAGTTTACTGATTCTGGCACTACAACGCTATTAGCTGTCAGTCGAAGCAGCCGATGAAAGCAAAACATCGTTTATTTCACGTAAGTGGAGTTACTTAAATGAAATTTTTGTATTTTTTTTCACGCGTTTTTTTATTTTTTTTTTTATTAAAGCATATAGATGTAAGTGGAGTTACTTAAATGAAAATATAGGTGGTCCTTAAAAGGGCCAAATTAGAATATACCGCTGCGTTTTTACAGTTTTACTAGTTACACATACAAACACACACACATATATATATACACACGGTGTCCCCTCCAAAATATATACAAACTTTGATTACTTTGATTACATTTTTTGGGACACTGTGTTTGTATATATATATATATATTGGGGGAAGGGAGAAATTTAGGGATGCTATACCTGACATAATAAAAAATCAAAATACACCCCTAACATTTGTCGGAATATCAATCACGAGAGTAGATAAATAAATATATAAATACATAAATAAGAAATGATAGAAAAGGAAAAGAAAATCCCTACATTATGTAATATTCCCAGTCACCCCTAAATTTCAAAACCGGGAGGGAAAAGTCCGAGGGTTAAAATCCCAAATGATGGTACCTCAAATACTAGTGTATCCCTTCGCATTACAGTTTAAAACAATACATATGATCGCTTTGATGACTCTTATTCGTTTCTAAGGGTCTCGTTTTTTTCTCTTCTTTCTATCATATATATATATATATATATATAAATCTTTCCCTCTGTCTATCTCTTTCCCTCCCTGTCTATCTTTTGCCATAAAAACGATAATGATAATCAATTCAATTAAGAAATATATATATATATATATATATATATATTATTAGTATTATTATTAAAATTAAATACCATTTATTCTGCGGCAAAGAGCTTCATCTTCTCCATCATTCGCTCCTCCAGAATCGTAGTACTGGTCGTTATTGTATGTGTGTGTTTCTGCGTATATATATATATATATATATATATATATATATGTATGGTGTGTTGTGTTTGTGTGTATATGTATATATGTTTGCGATCGCCCTTCGTGGGGAGAATGCTGTGTACGTATTCACATATTTAGAGGTAATATCACGTGACAAATCACATTATTCTTTCAAAAGGAAAAGTTTGGCGCCATTTTTCTTTTAAAAGAAAAAGTTTAGCGCCAAAATTCTCTTAGTGTTGTCTGAAGCTGAGGAACCGGGGTTATTCCATTTCTGTCAACAACTTACTGGCGAAACAGATCTCTTTGGATTTGTACGTGTGTTATATAGTTATAGAGGTATTTATTTACGCTTTAATTTATATTTTTAATTATCGTGTCTATAGTCTGCCTTTCATTGATTATAGATTCCATACACTGGTGGTTTTCCCCTGTTTTATTGATAGCGCACTGTATATATCTGTCTAGTGTGTTACCTTTTCAACATATTGTATTTTAAAGAGCTCGGGATTTCTTCTCATTTGAGCACATTATTTACAAGGAATGGCGAGGGTCTATGGCTCCGTTAATTTATCGTGATATTTCGCTCCTTATAACAGTCTTTCCTATCCCTCTGTTTGGTTGAGCACACTTCTCTGAGTGGTTTTGGGCTGCCCTTTCTAGCAGCTCGTCCCTCAGAGGCCACTGGTTCACTGCACATCGTCCTTATTAAAGCAGTGGTTAGCTTTGTTGACCCCATGACAAGCTTCTCTAGTTTTCCAAGATCATCTGTATCATCCTTATTAAAGCAATGGTCAGCTTTACGGACCCCATGACAAGCTTCTCTAGTTTTCCAAGATCATCTGTATCATCCTTATTAAAGCAGTGGTTAGCTTTACGGACCCCACGAGAAGCTTCTCGAGTTTTCCAAGATCATTTGTATTATCCTTATTAAAGCAGTGGTTAGACTTTACGGACCCCATGACAAGCTTCTCTTGTTTTTCCAGATCATTTGTATCTCTTTTCACCAAATTTCTGTTGGTCATAAGAAGGGCATAACCATAATATTACATCCAATTATCTCCGTTAAAAATACTTAATTAGAGCAACTGTTTTCTAAGATGGGACAGGGGACACATTTCATATACATTCCTGTCAGTTTTGGCATGGTTTCTACAGCTAGATACTCTTTCTAGTACCAACTACTTTGGTTGGTATTAGAAAGGGTATCTAGCTCAACCTACACTATATTGTTATGATTCAATACAAACATTTATCAAGCCAGTAAAATCATACCAAAACTATGTCAAAACATGTTATATTTGGAAAAATTGAAAGATCTGAAGAAAAAAAAAATAGGTTTCATGTATTTGTTCTAATTAGGCAAGATTCTATTCCTTGAAACTTGAATATTTGTAAATAAATTCTCCAGAAATAAAGTCACACTCTAATTATATTCAGTACCGAATATACTTCCATTTTTTATTGATAAAACATTGAGGAATACAGTTTACTTAACCCTTTAGCATATAAACCAGCTGTATCTGACCAGAATTCGCTCATCTTTTTCTGTTCAAACCGGTTGTAGCCAGCTGCTCATACTGATGTTAAGGTATTATTCTCAACATAAATAATATCAAAATCTCAGATTCGATATTATGTGAGATAATTATGTGAGGTAAAGCCTTTACCATGAAAATATAATAGTAAATATAGAGTAATGTAAATGCTAAAGGGTTAACCCTGTAGCATTTAAACTGGCCGTATCTGGCCAGAATTCTCTCACCTCTTTCTGTTCAAACCAGCTGTAACTGGCCACTTGTATTTATGCTAAGGTATTGTTCTCAAAATAAATAATATCAAAATCTCATAGATTTGATATAATGTTAGATAAAAATACAAGAGTATATATAGAGTAATGTAAATGCTAAAGGTTAAATCCTTTCATTACCAGGAGAGATACTGCTTATGAGTTTCAAATAATTTCGAAATTTATGAAGACTTTTGAGTGTTTTAGTAATATAACTAACTTTCTCATAATTAAACTGGTATTTGGAACATAACTTAACGAAGATTCTTAAAATATGGTGGAAGATTTTTAGGTAGATAAACCCTTTTGTTTCCATATTTCTAATGAAAGACACTGTTTATGTTTCGAATAATCTTTATAAATAATCAAGAATTTGAAGTGATTTAACTAACTTTTTCATAATTAAGCTGGTGTTTGGAATATAATTTAACCCTTTAGCATTTAAACTGGCTGTATCCGGCCAGAATTCTCTCAGCTCTTTCTGTTCAGACCGGCCATAACTAGCTACTCATACTGATGTTAAGGTATTGTTCTCAAAATAAATAATATCAAAATATCATAGACTCGATATTATGTGAGATAAAGCCTTTAGTGTGTTACCTTTTCAACATATTATATATATATATATATATATATATATATATATATATATATATATATATATATATATATATATATATAGAGAGAGAGAGAGAGAGAGAGAGAGAGAGAGAGAGAGAGAGAGAGAGAGAGATTACAATAATCAAAGTTCAGTTTAAATCATTTATTTGCTTACAATTGTTTCCTCCAAAACGAGGTTTGGATTCTTCGGAGCAACTATTTAGTGATCTATAACATACTTGACCTCCTTTTCAACACAAGAGACATATAAAAACATATGCATATATTGACCCACAGTGGGATGACATCCATCATAATGATATAGCATGGCAATTTACATATAAAGGTTAAAGAATAAAAATAAAAATAAAAATAAAAATAAAAATAAAAATGAAACATTGGCAGTTTATGAAGATAAAGCAAGAGGAAAGTTTAGAGAATTCAGTGTATGAAACAATCTCACGCGTAGCATGCATGCGTGTCTTATTTATACAGGATTAGAGTGCGGCAGATTGTTACTTGTAGGATCAGGCAGTTAAAGCATGCAATCGATAGTATAATGCTGGCTGTATTGTTAAATCATTTTTTCGCATACACCTGTATGATATACAATCCAGAATGTAGAGAAACACCAAAATATCAAACATATTATAAAACATATTATAACATAGGCAAAACAGTACCACTATCTTCGCGCACACCACCACTCACATAATCCATGAAACGCAATATATAGACTACAGGTCTATCATACAATCCACGATGGATCAGCATAGAACCAAGTTATAAACCATATCTTGTCGATTTTTAATTAATAGATCATGTTTAGTTTTGTGAGATGATATTATATTCCGGAAGTGTGTGTGAGACCAAGGGGAGTTAATGCGTAAGGGGAGGTAACTAGCTGATTTTCTTAGTTAAATTTATTATCCTAAATTACATTAATGGTGTTTCAAATAAGTGCCTATCATATGATGTTATAACTAATTTCTAGATTAAGTTACTTATCTATAGGTTACAGTGTTGTCTATTAAGAAGTACTAAAGGTGTATATATCAGGATGATTACCTTCTATTAGGGAGTGTCATATCTGAACATTCTATAAGAAGAGTCAGACCTCCAAATCAATGTTATTTGTAAGTGTATTCCACCCGCAGAACCTGGCAGGGTCTTATTATTATATATGACTCCCGGTAAGCTCTGGGTCATTGTATGTTCGAATCCTTGGCAAATTAAAATATATCGGGGGGGGGGGTCAGGAGATCAATTCTCTCATATAAAGACACTAGTCTGGCCATCAAGCAATACATAAACTCCCATCTCATATATAAATTAAATTAGGTTTCTTATCTATAAATTAGAGTGCAGTCTATTAATAAGTACTAAAGGAGTTCATATCATGATGATTACAATCCAATATGGAGTGCCACACCTGAACAATCTATAAGAAGAGTCAGACATTAAAATCAATTATATGTATAAGGGTCTTATTACTATATAAGACTCCCGGTAAGTTCCGGGTCATTGTATGACTGAATCCCTGGTAAATTCAAATATCACCAGGGTGGTCCGGGGACCAGTTCTCCCATCAAAAGACACTAATCTGGTCGTCAAGCAATATAGAAACTCCTAACTCATATATCACCTGTGCATAATTTATTGTACTCATCGTATAGAATATATAGTCACTTAATAATAAATTAATTATTAATCATCCATCAATCTCATGGTGGCACTCCATGCACAGGATTATGTTAGCACAACCAATAGTGTCTACAGTTTATATTAATCACATATTTGGGCAATGCAGTTTAAGTAATCCAAGGCCAAGGTATCAGAATTAGAAGTACATGGGGGTATCTCCAGGGTAGATGGTACTATAAGGTTGCCACTATTAGCTTTAGAGTATATAAATGGGTGTGGAGGTGAGGTGTAAGGTGTGCCACTATGCTAATTTCTAGGGGTGGAGACGGTTCCAGTCTGACATTGTTATATATAGGGTTTAAAGTTTTGGAAAGAGTGTCGGAAGCGGTGTTGGCAAGATGCGAACACTTCTGATTTTTTATTAAGGAGATTATGGTTAGAGAAGATGATAGTATGGGTCTCTAGTAGACAGAGGTTACAAAATGTATTAGGTGGTTTGTACGATGTTGCACTACCTACCACTTCCCATTTAAGTGTATATAGTTTATTTTTAGTTTTTAGATAGTGTATGTAGCTAGATAGTGAAGTGGAGTTGGCTAGACTGTGTTTTTTGAAAGAGTGGAGGTGCGAATTGTATCTAGTTTTGAAGCAGTTAGAAGTAGAGCCTATATAGGTTTCAGAAGAGGTGTTAGTTGTGACTGTACATGAGTATATGATATCCTTGGTTAAGCATTTTTTATCTAAAGGGCAGGTTCTATTTGATCTACAGTTACAATTATTCTGGGTGTTAGTCTGCCGGTTAATATGCTGTGTAGAAGTCTGGATGTTAGCTATAAGGTTATGGTTATGTGGGTTGTCGTTCTCAGCGTTATTGTTTACACTAGTACTATTACTATTATTTCTATTGATATTAGGGTTAGTTGCTATAATGTTATTTTGAATGTTATTTTGAAGGTTTATCGTCTGTTGTGATTTAGTTTGTTGGAAATAAGAATTAATTTTTCTTTTATTGCTACTAGCTATGTGGTATGCTAAGTTATGCGTAGTAGAGTATGAGATTTTAATAGTGTTTTTGTTTAAAAGGCTATGGTACTTGTGGCTGGATGGGAAGTTTTTATCTAGTAGTGAGAAGAAAGCCTTAGGTAGGTTGGTAGAGACGTTTAGATTGAAAGGAGGGTAGAAAAATGTATTATTTCTTCTTCTATTTTTGTTTTTTATGTCTGGTGATTTGTTTCCTTTTATGTTACTATGGTAATTACTGTGGTGTGGGTTACTTTTGTTGTTATCTTTTGTTGCACTCTAATCCTGTATAAATAAGACACGCATGCATGCTACGCGTGAGATTGTTTCATACACTGACTTCTCTAAACTTTCCTCTTGCTTTATCTTCATAAACTGCCAATGTTTCATTTTTATTTTTATTTTTATTTTTATTTTTATTTTTATTTTTATTTTTATTTTTATTTTTATTTTTATTTTTATTTTTATTTTTATTTTTATTTTTATTTTTATTTTTATTTTTATTTTTATTTTTATTTTTATTTTTATTCTTTAACCTTTAAATGTAAATTGCCATGCTATATTATTATGATGGATGTCATACCACTGTGGGTCAATATATGCATATGTTTTTATATGTCTCTTGTGTTGAAAAGGAGGTCAAGTATGTTATAGATCACTAAATAGTTGCTCCGAAGAATCCAAACCTCGGTTTGGAGGAAACAATTGTAAGCAAATAAATGATTTAAACTGAACTTTGATTATTGTAATCTCTATATAACTGTTCTGTAAAACAACCGATGTTATTACATTGAGCTATTTATCTTACTGGTAATATGATAGTAATGAATGACTATCTTTCACTATTTGGGGTTTGTATAAAAAAGATATATAACCATAAAAGGTTTTATTATATACATAACCATAAATAGTATCCTTAATACTAATAACTGCTCCATATTGTTGAGCTGATATACAATAAATTACCAGCATGCTGATCAAAGACCAACTCCCTATGTCAACCAAGAACATACCTACACCACCCAGAAATACATATGAAAAGTTATTGATCGTCAGTGTAAACTCCTTTATCAATAGAGTGAGATGGAGGACATTCCATTATGATAAAAACAAATCTAGCAAGGTTAATAATTGTTTCTACTTTAGGCACAAGGCCAGCAATTACCCAGTACATTACCGGTACTTTATTTTATCGATCCCGTAAGGATGAAAGGCAAAGTTAACCTCGGCGGGATTTGAACTCAGACTGTAAAGGGACGTAACTATGCTAGAAAGCATGGCGTCCAACCCTCTACCGATACTGCCAATTCACCGCCCTTAGCAAGGTTAATAATACCAACAA
Source organism: Eledone cirrhosa (assembly GCA_964016885.1). NCBI lineage: Eukaryota > Metazoa > Mollusca > Cephalopoda > Octopoda > Eledonidae > Eledone > Eledone cirrhosa. The sequence goes on from OZ024742.1 coordinate 251,714,012, forward strand.
ATTTGACTCCTTCGGCTTTAAAACCTTTAGAAGCCCCCCTCATAACACACTACTAAACCCCTTCGAAAATGAGCTAATAAAACTAGCTAAGAATATTAAATACAAAAAACGCCGTAATAAAAACAACACCTTCTTAAACAATCTTAGCACCTCTATTAATGATTTCAAAACTAGTAGTAAAATTTTTGTACATGCGGACAAAACTAATAACATATACAGCCTAGATTATAATACATATAGAAAGTTTATATATAATGAACTACATAAAAGCTACAAGAAAACCACTATAAAAAATTTAGAAGATATTAATATGGAAGGCTATAATATAGTATCCAAACTAGGGCTCCAGAGACATACACAACCATATACCCCAAACCCCCCTAGATTCTCGCTGAAGGACCATAAGGAGGACTTCATTAGCAACCCTTCGATTAGACTCATCTGCCCCTCCAAGTCTGACATTGGCATTATCAGTAAAAAAATTCTAGATAAAATCATCCCACAGATTAAGCACAAGATTTACCTTAAACAATGGGGAAATACGGGTGAAGTGATTGAATGGTTCAAAGATATCAAAGATAACAAGGATAAAAAATTTATTCAATTTGATATCAATTCTTACTACACCTCTATTTCCCCTATCCTATTAAATAAGGCACTTATAATGGCCATGGACAATAGTGACCTGACTAGACCCCAGATTGATGTCATACTTGCGGCCCGTAAAACACTAATCACCTTTGAAGACCAATTATGGACCCGCAAGGATACGCAAAACAACTTCGACATTACCATGGGGTCTAGTGACTCGGCGCAGGTCACTGATTTAGTCGGCCTATATTTACTTAACCAAATCCATAAGGACCTTCCTTACCTCAACGGTGGTTTGTATCGCGACGATGCACTTCTACTTATAGATTATAAAAAATTCAATATAGAAAGAACTAGAAAACTATTGCACAAAACATTCAAAAACTATAACCTTAGTATTACCATGGACAAAAATATTATTGTAATCTCTATATAACTGCTCTGTAAAACAACCGATGTTATTCCATTGAGCTATTTATCTTACTGGTAATAAGATAGTAATGAATGACTATCTTTCACTATTTGGGGTTTGTATAAAAAAGATATATAACCATAAAAGGTTTTATTATATACATAACCATAAATAGTATCCTTAATACTATATATATATATATATATATATATATATATATATGCGTGTGTGTGTGTGTGTATAATAATAAAGAAGAAAGACGGTATCACTTGACATCCCTATTTATTTTATTATATTTATTTCGAAGACATATGTCATTTGTATAATATCTGCCCTACGTGTTTTCTTCCAACAAAAATCCATGCAAGATGTAAATATCCATTGATATGAGATATTCGTTGATATCCGTTGATATGAGAACACGTAGGGCAGATGTTATACAAATGAAATACGCATAATAAAATAAATAGGGATGAGCAAATGATACCGTCTTTCTTGTTTATTATTATAACCCGCCGAGGTTAACTTTGCCTTTCATCCTTATGGGGTCGATAAAATAAAGTACCAGTAATACACTGGATAATTTGCTGGCCTTGTGCCAAAGTAGAAACAATTATTATAATAAAACTCCGGATAAACATAAACTGTTGAGTGTTTGTCATCTCTTGTCGGCAGATTTTCAATCAACCAACTTTACTTAGTTGAATGTATGTATATATATATACGTATATTTTCTTTAATATTGCAACATTAAAGGAATATATCATTCTGAAAGAATCGCGAGCAATTTATAATGTTATTTAAGCATTGGTAATGTTATTTATGTATATATTTAAAACATATTTGCTATGTTATTCTACTGTAAATTTATTTATATGCTTTGTATATATTATATATACACAAATAATGAATCTGTATATTAAAACATCGTTTGTATTATTCAATCAGTTTATTGAACAACTAGAATGCTCATCGTCAAGTACTTTATACATATATATATATATATATATATATATAATGTATAAAAATCAATACAATATAATTACCTCATTACCAGAGTTTCCCGAATGAGGCGAATACGAAATAAACGACTTCATTCGTTCGTCAGACGAGGCAATATAAAACATGGGCAAATACTTAGAAAAACACATCAAGAAAATCAAAAAAAGATATAGATAAATGAAATAGAAATTGAAATATATAAAAATCTATCAAGAAATATAGTTAGGTGTGTGTATATGTATGTATATACGCTCACAGATGTGCATATATGTATATGTGTACATGTATATGTATAGTGAGAAAGTGTGCGTAATTCTAAAATAGGGCAAATGTATCTATATGTCTGTATTATACAGACAGAAATGGTTACATCGTAAATATATGAATATGAAGGCGCGCGCATAAAACGCCTGGACACTCGTACGCTTAGGTGCGGAAAGAAAGGAGGTAAGGGAGTGTAATAATTAAAAGAAAAGTATCAGTCTCGATATATTTATAAAAATATAATAACGATAAATTAGAAAGAAAAAATTAAAGAAAAAAAAAAGGGGGGGGTATATACATACACAGACACGCGTGTCTCACAAAAGAAATGTAAAAATAATTATGCTTATATAAACACGCGCACTTACACTTCCATACGTTCGATACGTACATACACACACACACACACACATACCTATACTCACGCATATAAACCTGTTTGCATGCCAACGTATGAAACTGAGTAAGTAAAAAAAGGAAGACGGAGGGGGAGAAGAAAAAAGGAACAAAACATAAAACCGAGATGTCAAAAATACGGATATAAAGACACGTACACATACGCATAATATATACATACACACACACACAAACACCTGTACACACACACACATATACACATACACATATACATATACATACACACACATACACACACGCACGCGCGCGCACATACGTAGTCACTCATGTACATATATAAAAAGTATACACACATTAAGGCGTTCAGCCATATTGAAATGTGGATAAATAAGTACAAATATAAAATTGTAAGATAGGCTGCGCAAAAATAAAATAAAAATGAAAATATCTGGATTGAAAAACACTTTCAAATCTTCTAATAATAAGTTCATCTTCTCAGATAAAACTAAAAACCTATACGAAGTTAATAATAATTTACACGACCAACTATTAATAGATAATATCACCTCTAAATACCAAATAGCTAATATAAATACGTACCATAATATAAATAAGGAAGCTAAAGAATTAGCTGTTTCTTTAAAAATAGATAATAGGACAGAAAAACTTGCTAAACGTTCTGCGTATATCACCCTTAAAGATCATAAACCCGACTTTATTAATCGCCCTAGTTGTAGATTAATCAACCCTGCTAAGACTGATATTGGTCTTGCCAGCAAAAAATTTTTAAATAAATTAAATACACACATTAGAAGTAAGTCTAAATTACTCCAATGGATAAATACCTCTTCCGTAGTACATTGGTTTATAATATTAAAAACAAAATCAGTTCTAGATTCACCCAATTTGACATCGTAGATTTATACCCATCTATTACTCAGACCCTTTTAGTGAAAGCTTTAAATTTCGCTAGAGGGTTCACTAATATCTCCGATATTGAAGAGGATGTCATCTTGCATGCTAGGAACACTCTACTTTTTAATGATAATGACACTTGGGTAAAAATATCTAACCCAGAGAACCCATTCGATGTCTCAATGGGCTCTTATGACAGTGCCGAGGTTTGTGATCTGGTCGGCCTATTCCGCTTACATACACTTAAAGAAAAATTTCCTAACCATATTTTTGGGCTTTATCGCGATGATGGTCTAATACTTTCCCATACCACCATAGGCCATAACTTAGATAGATTAAGGAAAGACTTAATAAAAACCTTCGCTAGTTTTAATCTTAAAATTACTATTGACACTAACCTTTCCAACGTAGATTTCCTAGATATAAACCTAGATTTGCCTACTGCTTCTTATAAACCATACCATAAACCTAATGAAAACTTAAAATATATAAATAAAGGATCTTGCCATCCACCTATAGTTTTTAAAAACCTTATCCCCAATATTAGCCGTAGGATCTCCACCCTCTCTTCCTCAGAAGCTATTTTTAATAAGGCATCCCCCTACTATAATAAAGCCCTCCAAAATAGCGGCTTTAGCGAACCGATTAAATACATACCTAACTACACTAACTCTATTAAACATAAAAATAGGAAAAGAAAAATAATCTGGTTCACACCCCCCTACTCTCTAGCAGTTAAAACTAATGTAGGCAAAAAATTCCTAGAACTCCTAGATAAACATTTCCCTAGAACACATAGATACTATAAGATCTTTAACAGAAACTGTGTTAAAATTAGCTATTCCTGCGGTCCCCCTATTAAGTCCTATATCCTCAACAAAATATCACCTAAAGAAAAATCAAACTTGCTCCTGTAGAATCAAAAGTGAATGCCCATTACAAGGTAAATGCAACACTAAAGCTATTGTATATGCGGATAAAGTGACAACCATCAGCAACAACCATCCAGCTACCAATGAACGATATGTGGGTATGACGCAAGACAGATTCAAAACGCGTTATTACTCACATGTCGCATCCTTTCGACATCCAGAAAAAAGATTTACAACAGCTCTGGCTAGCAGAATTTGGGATTTGAAAGACCAAGGCATCCAATATAAACTAGATTGGTCAATTTTGAACCAATCTAAAAAATATGCTAGAGGAACAAGAAAATGCACGCTCTGCATAAATGAAAAATTTTGGATATTGCAAAATCTTAAATCACCAAAGACCTGCCTGAACACAAAGACGGAAATTTTCACCAGTTGCCCACACATGAAATCACACCTGCTTTCCAGCTCATATAAACTTAACACACTTTCAGATACTTATCCTCCATAAACTCTTATTTTTCTCTTTTTAATTACCCTTTCTGACTTACTTTCATTTTTATCCTTGTCAATAATTTCATTTATTTTCACTTTTATTTATTTTTACTTCACCCCCCCCCCCCCTTTATTCTCCGATCCACTTCCTATTTTCTATTTTTTACTTCCCCTTCTTTTACTTCCCTTTTTCCTCCACTAACTGATTACACTTGTCTTTTGTGTTTTTCAATCCAGATATTTTCATTTTTATTTTATTACAATTTTATATTTGTACTTATTTATCCACATTTCAATATGGCTGAACGCCTTAATGTGTGTATACTTTTTATATATGTACATGAGTGACTACGTATGTGCGCGCGCGTGCGTGCGTGTGTGTATGTGTGTGTATGTATATGTATATGTGTATGTGTATATGTGTGTGTGTGTACAGGTGTTTGTGTGTGTGTGTATGTATATATTATGCGTATGTGTACGTGTCTTTATATCCGTGTTTTTGACATCTCGGTTTTATGTTTTGTTCATTTTTTCTTCTCCCCCTCCGTCTTCCTTTTTTTACTTACTCAGTTTCATACGTGGGCATGCAAACAGGTTTATATGCGTGAGTATAGGTATGTGTGTGTATGTGTGTGTATGTACGTATCGAACGTATGGAAGTGTAAGTGCGCGTGTTTATATAAGCATAATTATTTTTACATTTCCTTTGTGAGACACGCGTGTCTGTGTATGTATATACCCCCCCTTTTTTTTTCTTTTTTTTTTTTTCTTTAATTTTTTCTTTCTAATTTATCGTTATTATATTTTTATAAATATATCGAGACTGATACTTTTCTTTTAATTATTACACTCCCTTACCTCCTTTCTTTCCGCACCTAAGCGTACGAGTGTCCAGGCGTTTTATGCGCGCGCCTTCATATTCATATATTTACGATGTAACCATTTCTGTCTGTATAATACAGACATATAGATACATTTGCCCTATTTTAGAATTACGCACACTTTTTCACTATACATATGCATGTACACATATACATATATGCACATCTGTGAGCGTATATACATACATATACACACACCAAACTATATTTCTTGATAGATTTTTATATATTTCAATTTCTATTTCATTTATCTATATCTTTTTTTGATTTTCTTGATGTGTTTTTCTAAGTATTTGCCCATGTTTTATATTGCCTCGTCTGACGAACGAATGAAGTCGTTTATTTCGTATTCGTCTCATTCGGGAAACCTCTGGAAATGAGGTAATTATATTGTATTGATTTTTATACATTAAATTTTGCTCGGATACTTACATAGAGCACTCTTCATTTCTATGACCTTTTCTGTTTCCAACGGAAATTTCAATACTTATATATATATATATATATATATATATATATGTGTGTGTGTGTGTGTGTGTGTGTGTGTGTATGAATCTATATATATGTATGTATATGTGTGTATGTATATATATGTGTGTATGCATATATATGTGTGTGTATGCATATATGTGTGTGTATGCATATGTGTGTGTGTGTATGTATATATATATATATGTGTGTATGCATATATGTGTGTGTATGTATATATATGTGTGTATGTATATATATGTATATATATATATATATGAAGATAAATTAACGAGCCATAGAGTCGCGTTATTCCTTGTAAATTATGTGCTCAAAGGGAAAGGAATCCTATACATATTGTATATGTATATATTATATGCATGTATATATATGTATACGTGTATATATATGCATGTATATGTTTATTTGTATATATGTATATGTGTGTATGTATGTATATATATGAATGTATATACATATATATATGTATGTGTATATATATATAGTTGTAATCTAAATTTTATAGATATAATCTGAATAGTATGGTAGAATATTAAGTGTTAAATGTTAATTGAACAAGTACTTTCATGCTTTCGCAATCTTCAGGTTCATATTCTGTGGTGACAGTCAAGTTTAAAATTTTCAACTGTAATGAGATGGGTAAATTTTGTGCCTTATATACAGTGAAAAGCGGCTACAGAATGCTAAATTTTGCAAACTGTATTTCGACCAATTGGTGTGTAGTTTCACTGGATTACTGAGGCTGATTGGTTTAGGCGTCATGGTTGGTTGAGCATGTCTAACGACTTCTATTTGGCTCTATCCAAAGTATCAATTGTTTTGCTATTTTTAGAAATGATGTAAATAACATTTTCTAGGGTTTTTATACCCCTAAGAATTATTATTGTTCAGTTAGCTATGACCTGAAGATTGCGAAAGCATGACATTACTTGTTCAATTAACGCTTAACACTTAATACTATTTCATTCTAATACCATTATAATTTTAAAGGATTGTAAATAAAACGAGTAAATCAGACAAAGTTGGAATTCCTTTTATTAATATAATCTTCTATACACAATCATACACACCCGTGTATATTTATTTATATATATATATGTATATATATATATAGCTTTTAAGTTATTTTGTAGTATCTCTGTTCAGGAACACACCACTTATATTAAATTTATCTCCCTGGAGCTTTGTAAAAGTCTGAGAGATTGGCTACATATATGTTTTATATATATTTTTTTTGTTTAGATGGAAGACAAAACAAAGAAGATGAATACAAAGATGAAGAAGAGAAAGATAAAGATGAAGAACCTCACTGCACAACACTACACTGCACCACACCGCACTGCACCACACCACATCAAAGTGCACCGCACCACATCACACCACACTTCACCACACCACATAAAAACATGCAACACTACACCACACTACTCCACACCACAACACAACACAACACACCACTCCACACCACAACACAACACACCACTCATCACTACAACACACCACACTACTCCACATAAAAACACACCATACTACTCCACACCACATAACACCACAACACAACACACCACACCTCACTACATCACACCACATAAAAACACACCTCACTATATCACACCACATAAAAACACACCACACTACTCCACACCACACAACACCCAAAATTTTTTCCTCATCTTTTTTTCATGTGTTATCAACTAATCTGATCTCCAAGATGTTTGTTATTGACTCTCTCTTCATGGAAAACTTAGGTGGATGCACTTCTCTCATTTAACCCCAGAGTTTTCTCTAAGATTTTTCGTATGTTATCAACGAATATGACCTCCAAACCAGTTGGAAATGATTAATTGTTCTAGAAAAAAGGAGGGGTAAAGCAGGTGGAAAAACCATTGTCGTTTTGTGGATATATACCCTAATGATTTTTCTTCGGTCTCCTTTTGAGTGCTATCAACTAATCTGACCTTTTAGTTGCTCTGAATCAATTTTTTTTCCTGGGATTTGGAAACTAAAACTAAATTAAACATAAAATTAAATCTAGCCCCAACCCTAAACTCTAAATCTAAATCAAACCAAGCTAAATCTAAATATAGACATTACCCCAACCCTTAAACTAAACCCTAAACTATACCCCAACCATAAAACTAAACCCTAAACATTACCCCAACCCTAAAACTAAACCCTAAACTTTACCCCAAACCTAAAACTAAACCCTAAACTTTGCCCCAAACCTAAAACTAAACCCTAAACTTTACCCCAACCCTAAAACTAGACCCTAAACATTACCCCAACCCTAAAACTAAACTCTAAACTTTACCCCAACCCTAAAACTAAACCCTAAACATTACCCCAACCCTAAACCTAACCCAGGGAAATAAGTTGATTGGAAGCATCTAGGAGGTCAGATTAATTAATAGCACAGGAAATAGCACAGGAAATAGCATAGGAAATAGCATAGGAAATAGCACAGGAAATAGCACAGGAAATTAATAGCACAGGAAATATACCGAAAATGATTAAGTCCCACAACATGTGAGTGGGTGTAGATCTGCAAAACTCTTCCCCTCTCCCTCTCCTCTTTCTCCAAAGCTGTTGTTTTTGACTGGTTTGGAAGTCATATTCACCGATAACGCATGAAAATAGAATCAAAGAGAAAATTCCGAGTAAGCAGGGGTTATCCGGGTGAAGGGGGAACCACCTCAATCTACCGTTTTCCTGGGGGGAAAAAGTCAGTTTCAAGCATCTTGGAGATTGGATTAGTTGATAGCACATCTCATCTCATCTCGTCTCGCCTCGCCTCGCAAAGCCTCGCCTCGCAAAGCCTCGCCTCCCCTCGCAAAGCCTCGCCTCCCCTCGCAAAGCCTCACCTCGCTTTGCCTCGCCTTGCCTCGCCTCGCCTCGCTTCGCAAAGCCTCGCCTCACCTCGCCTCGCCACGCCTCACCTTGCCTTGCCTCGCCTTGCCTCGCCTCGCCTTGCCTCGCCACGCCACGCCACGCCTCGCCTCGCCTTGCCTCGCCTCGCCTCGCTTCGCAAAGCTTCGCCTTGCCTCGCCTCGCCTTGCCTTGCCTCGCCTCGCCTCTCCTCGCCTACCCTCGCCTCGCCTCATTTCATCACATCACATCACATGCCATCACACCACATGCTACCACACTACATCGAACCACATTGAACCACACTCCACTACACTAAACCACACTCCACTACACTACACCACTCCACTACACTACACCACACCACTGTCCACTACACTAAACCACACTCCACTACACCATACCACTGTCCACTACACTAAACCACACTCCACTACACTACACCACACCACTGTCCACTACACTAAACCACATGCCACTACACTCTACTACACTACACCACACTCCACTACACTACACCACACCACACTACACCACACCATTGTCTATTCGACTGTTTTCTATTTCGTAGGTATGTCCAGTTACAGTAAGAGAAAGTTATTTCAAAGGATCTGAGTAAGTAAACACTTCATTGACCATCATTTTAAGCAGAATCTCAGTGTAGTTTTAAATTGACCTTTTCATATGATTACACCTCAGTCTTAACTTAATTGTTTCTACTTTAGGCACAAGGCCAGCAATAACTCAGTACATTACTGGTACTTTATTTTATCGACCCCATAAGGATGAAAGGCAAAGTCAACCTCGGCAGGATTTGAACTCAGATCGTAAAGGGACGTAACTATGCTGGAAAGCATGGCGTCCGACCCTCTACCGATACTGCCAACTGTAGATGGATGCTACATGTAATGTTAAAATTAGTTAAACACTGTTTCCCCCTTCTCATCACATGTGGATGCTACATGTGTATTGTTAACATTATTCTAACATTGTGTGTGTGTCCCCCCCCCCCGCCTCACCATATCATACCACACCACATCACACCATGTTGTACCACACCAGACCACATAACACCATGCTATACCATATATCATCATCTCATCATCATCTTCGTTTAACGTCCGTGTTCCACGCTTGCATGGGTTTGGACGGGAGTTTTCCCACTTGAGGCAAGAGTGGTTGTCTTGCTCGCATAGGACTGTCTGGCGGGTTTTCTACGGCTGGATGCCCTTCCTAACACCAACCACATTTACAGTGTGGAACTGGGAGGTTTTTACCGTGTTGCCTACATGGCCACATTACAGCGTGGACTGTGTGTTTTTTTTTTTTGTCGTGACACCTACACGACCTCATTTGTTTCGGGCTGAATGTTGTGGTATCAACATAACTTTACATTGAAAGGGGTGGTGTGGATAGGGTGGGGGTAGTGGGACAGGGTGTATTTTGTTAGAGGTGCCTACTGACTGTAGTAGGTTTCACTTTGCACTTAGGTAAGGCGGGTCTTCTCTATTACTGTGTAGCGCCAAAGATCTCGGTCCAGTGACATTGTCTTGGAGAGGTGTAAGTGTGTGAGGTCGGAATTTATCAAGTCGTCCCAGGTTTTTCTGGGTCTGCCTACTCCCTGGCTACCGTCTATTTTTATTGCCCTGCACTTTTTTATACAGCTGTCGTCTTTCATGCGCATCACGTGACCATACCAACGGAGTCTTCTCTCGAGTAAACACCATCTGATCCCTCTTATTTCTAATTTCTCCCTTAGTTCGTTTATGCTTTGCCATTCACGTATATTACTATTACACATCCAGAGGAGCATGCAAGCTTTGTTTCTCTCCAGTCTGCGTATATCCTCTGCACACAATGCCCAGGTCTCACTGCCATGTAACATTGCTGTTCGTATGCAGGCATCATACAGCCTGCCTTTCATTTTTAGAGAGAACCCTTTAGCGGCCAATAGTGGTATAAGCTCTCTGAATTTTTTCCATCCCGTTCTGACTCTAGCTACTGTACTTTCAGAGCACCCTCCCCCACTGCTGATTTTATCACCCAGGTAACGGAAGCTGTCTACTATTTCTATAGAACCATCTGTGCAATGTGCAATATATATATGAGCTCGCCACTCGTTATATTAACTGTATCTCCTCAGTGTTTCGTGAAAGTCTGAGAGATCAGCTATTTATTTGTTTACAATTTTTTTTTATATTTAGATGGAAAAGAAGAAAAAGATGACAAAGCAGACGACTAAAATGAAAATGACAACAAAGACAAAGAAGACACGGGAAACGAAGAGGACGAAAAGAAGAAGAAAGTATGATCTCAGTTCAGTCTAAACCTAATGATTTATAGATATGATCTTAGTTCAGTCTTAACCTAATGACCTGTAGATACGATCTATTTAGGTTTAACTTAAACATTCTAAGATATTTGTATATACTTTTGTTGATGTTTGACATTGTTTTTTAGTTATGAAATAGCTTATAAGCTACATTATAGGATCACAGTGCATGAGCACACTGCTCTTTAAATTAACTTTATCTCCTCAGCACTTTGTAAAGTCTGAGAGATAGGCAACATATATGTTTTACATTCTTTGTTTTTGGTATTTAGATGGCAGAGGAGAAGATAAAGGCACAGAAGAAGTCAAAGGCACAGAAGCAGTCAAAGGCACAGAATAAGTCAAAGGCACAGAAGAAAACAAAGGCACAGAAGAAGACAAAGAAAATGAACAAGAAGAACAATTATTATTACTATTATTATTGTTATTATTATTTGTATTATTATAATCAAACTAAGCCACACTACATCAACCTATACCATACCACACCACACTGACAAACATTATACCATACCACATTATCCAACACCACACTATGAAGCACTGTACGACCTCACATCAGACCATGCTATGGAACAATATACCATACTACACTATACAACAATAGACAACACCACACAAGACTATGAAACACTATAGTTTACCACACTATATCACACCACTCAAGTTAGAGAGGATCAACTTTTTTCCTGGAAAGTAGAAAACCTACTTTAAGCTAAAACCGAACTTTAAAAATAACACTTACCCTAACACTTGCACTCACACATGCTCTAACAGTGAACTTAGCGCTAACATGAAAACTAACACAAACACAAAATCTGAAAACTAACATTAAATAGAAAACTAACACAAACACAAACCTGAATACTAACACTAAAACTGACACTAACACTAACCTGAACACCAGCACTAAAACTAACACTACCGTAAACACTAATACAAACACTAACACTAATCTGAACACTTACACTAAAACTAACATTAGCACAAACATTAGCCTGAACACTAGCACTAAAACTAACACTACCATAAACACTAACACTGAGCTGAGTACTAACACAAATACTAATCTGAAAACTGATACTAACCAGAAAACTAAGCTAACATTAACTTCAACACTAAAACAAACACTAACACTAACAGAGATACTAACACAAATATTAACACAAAAACAAACACTAACACAATCTCTAACACTAACCTCAACACTAACACTAAAACTAACATTAACTTGAACACTAACTCTAACCTGAAAACTAAGCTAACATTAACCTGAACACTAACATAAACACTAATGCTAACACTAACAGAAATACTAATGCTAACATTAACGCTAACCTTAACACAAAAACAAAGACTAACACTAATACAATCACTAACACTAATGGAAACATCAAACACTAATGCTAACAGAGATACTAACACAAATATTAACACAAAAACAAATACTAACACTAACCTTAACACTAAAACTAACACTAACAGAGATACTAACACAAATATTAACACAAAAACAAACACTAACACAATCTCTAACACTAAAACTAACATTAACTTGAACACTAACACTAACCTGAAAACTAAGCTAACATTAACCTGAACACTAACACAAACACTCATGCTAACACTAACAGAAATACTAATGCTAACATTAACACAAAAACAAAGACTAATGCTAACACAATCACTAACACTAATGGAAACATCAATCACTAATGCTAACAGAGATACTAACACTAATATTAACACAAAAACAAACACTAACACAATCTCTAACACTAACCTTAACACTAAAACTAACATTAACACAAACATAACTTGAACACTAACACTAACCTGAACACTTTCACTAAAACTAACATTAACCTAAACACTAGCACTAAAACTAACACTACCATAAACAGTAACACAATCACTAACACTGATCTGAGCACTAACAGTAACACTAACACTACCATAAAAACTAACACTAACCTGAACACTAACACTAAAACTAACACAAAAACTGATACTAACCAGAAAACTAAGCTAACATTAACCTCAACACTAAAACAAACACTAACATTAACAGAAAAACAAAGACTAGCACTAACACTAATGGAAACACTAACACAAACATTAACACAAAATAAAACACTAACACTAATGGAAAAAATAACACTAAAACTAACACTACCATAAACACTAACGCTAACCTGAACACTAACACTAACACTAAAACTGACATTAACACGAACATTAACCTGAACACTAACACTACCACTAAAACTAACACTACCATAAACCACTAACCTGAGCACTAACACTTAAAGTAACACGAGCCCTAACCTGAAAACTAACACTAACCAGAAAACTAAGTCAACATTAACCTGAACACTAACACTAACAAAAATGCTAACACTAATACAAAATCAAACACTAACACGAACACTAATGGAAACACTAACACTAACGCCAATGCTGACACTGACGAAGATGACTATGCTGGCACAAACGCTAGCGCAAATGTTGACACAATCACTTACGCTGACACAAACACTAACGTGAATACTGATGCAGGTGCAAAGGCGAATGCTGACAAAGACTCTGATGTAAATGCTACACAGACTCTAACGCTGACGTGGACACTGACACAAATGCTCACGCTGATGCAAACACTAAAGCAAATGCAGACACTAATGCAAACACAGACACAAATGTTGATGCAGATGTTAAAGCAAACGCAAATGCTGATGCAGACGCTGACACAGACGCTAACACACGTTAACACAGATGCTAACGTAAACACTGACGCAGATGCTAATATAAACACTGACGCAGACGCTAACATAAACGCTGACACAGATGCTAACACACGTTGACACAGACGCTAACGTAAACGATGACACAGACGCTAATGTAAACGATGACGTAGAAGCTAACGTAAACGCTGACACAGACGCAAATGTAAATGCTGACGCTGATGTAGATGTAAATACAGACACTGACACAGACGCTGACGTAGAAGCTAACACAAACGCTGACACAGACACTAATGTAAGCGCTGACGTAGAAGCTAATGTAGATGCTGACGTAGAAGCTAACGTAAACGATGATGGAGATGTTAACGTAGAAGCTGACGTAGATGCAGATGTAGAAGCTAACGTAAACGCTGACGTAGAAGCTAACAAAACGCTGACGTAGTTGTTACGTAGAAGCAGGCGTAGAAGTTAGCGTTTACCCTTACCGCCGAAGCTGATCTCCAAAACGCAATTGCTGATGCGGATTGCTGAAGCCAAAGCCAAGCTAACGCTGACGCAAATGTTGAGGCAGTATTGCCGGCGCTGACGTGTATGCTGACGCTAACGCAAATGCTGATGCGGACGCTAGGGCTCAGACTAACGCTAACGCTGACACAAATGCTGAAGTTAACGCTTACATGGGATATGCAGACGCTGCATTGATGCGGACGCCACAGGAAAGGTTGATGGAAACGCCAATGCTAACGGAAACGCTGACGTAGACGTTACGGAAACGCTGACGTAGAAGCTAACGTAAACGCTGACACAGACGCTAACGTAAACGCTGACACTGACGCTAACGTAAGCACTGACGTTAACTGAAACGCTGATGCTGATGTAGATGTAAATACTGACGCTGACACAGAAGCTAACGTACACGCTGACACAGACGCGGTCGGAAACGCTGATGTAGAAGCTAACGGAAACGCTGATGTAGAAGCTAACGTACACACTGACACAGACGCTAACGGAAATACTGACAAAGACGTTAAAGGAAACGCTGTCGCAAACGCTAATGTGAATGCTGATGCAGATGCAGACGCAAATGCTAACCCCTACACAAATGCAAACGCTGACGCTAACACTGACTCAAACACTAATGCAAATGCTGACGTGCACGCTGATGCAAACGCTGACACTGAGGGAAATGCTGACACTGACACAGGTGCTAACGCGGACGCTAATGATAATGCTGACTCAGAAGCTGACGTAGACGCAGGCACTGAAACAAACACTAATGCTAACACTAATGTTGACTCAGACACTAAGGGAAATGCTGACACAATCACTATCACCAGTGCAGACGCTGACGCAAATGCTGACATAGATGCTGACATTTACACAAACACTAAGGCTAATCCAAACACTAACACAGATGCTAACACCAGTCTACATAGACACTAACACAAAAGCTTACATAGACGCTTATGCAAATGCTAACGCTGATGCAGATAGTAACGCAAACAGTAACTGTAAGAGTAACAGTTACAGTAACACTAACAGTGACAGTAATGCTAACAGTAACAGTCACTAACAATAAACTTACCATTAACAGTAAAACTTACCCTAACACTAACCCTAAATCTAACATTAATCCAGAGAAAAAAGTCATTTGCAATCACATTTAAGGTCACTCTTTAAGATAGAGAAGATAGGCATTACATTTTAATGATTTTAATTTAAAGAGAATCACGCTATACAATGCAACACAATAACACACCACACCACACTAACCTACACTACACCAAACCAGATTATACCTACCTTGGTAAATTTATGATAGGTTTCCATGTTATAACTACACCAAACTAAACCATACCAAACTACACCAAACCAAACCACACCATAACAAACTACACCATACTACATCACACCATGCTATTGAACTCAGTGTGAAAAATTTTCTTCCTGCTTTTTTTGTCTTTTTTTGTGTGTATGCTTACCACCCAATCTGACATTAAAAGTGTTCGCAATTAACTATTTTTTGCACATATTATCAATGAAGACTTTGAAACCTGTTGAAAATGACTAGCTTTGTAGAAAAAGAGGGCGGAAAGTGGGTGGAAATACCATTCACAAAGCTTGTCATTTTTGATTGCAGTGAAAGTCATATTTGTTGTTAATATGGTAATGGAGGCACATGGCTTAGTGGTTAGAGCATTGGCCTTGCAATCGAAAGGTTGTGAGTTCGATTCTCAGACCAGGTGGTGTGTTGTTTCCTTGAGCAAGACACTTTATTTCACATTGCTCCAGTTTACTCAGCTGTAGAAATGAGATGATAGGGACTGGGGTCCCTATCATTCCACTGCAAAGTGGTCGTGTAGGTGCCACGGCAAAAACCACCCAGCACTCACTGTAAATGAGGTTGGTGTTAGGAAGGGCATCCAGCTGTAGACATCAAGCCAGAATCAGTTCCAGTCCCACTCTTGCAAGCAGGGAAAAGTGGACGTAAAATGATGATGATGATGATGGTAAAAGCATAGTCGGCTGTGAGCATGTTGGAGGTTGGAAAATCATACCACATTAAACTACATCAAACTACACCATACCAAACTACACCATACTACATCACACCATGCTATTAATCTCAGAGAGAACATTTTTCTTCCTGTTTTTTTTTTCTGTGTGTGTGTGTGCTTACCACCCAATCTAATATCAAAGGTGCTCACAAATGACTATTTTTTTACACATTATCAATGGATATAACATGGAAACCTATCATTTGCAATAGGTTCCCATGTCATAACTACAACAATCCAAACCACACCATAACAAACTACACCATTCTGCATCACACCATGCTTTTGATCTCAGTGTGAAAAATTTTCTTCCTGTTTCTTTTTTTTTTGTGTGTTCTTACCACCTAATCTGACATCAAAGGTGCTGGAATTGACTATTTTTCGCACATATTATCAATAATTATGACATGGAAAACTGTCAAAAATGACTAGCTTTGTAGAAAAAAGAGGGAGGATGTGGGTGGAAATACCATTTACAAAGCTAGTCATTTTTTATTGCAGCGCAAGTCATATTTTTTGTTAATATGCTAAAAGCATAGTCCACTGCGAGCATCTTGGAAGTTGTATTAGTTGATAGCACATGCAAAAGTAAAGGAAAAAAATTTTTTTCTTACATAAATCAAAGTAGAAATTTAATTCCTTACTTATAACAAAGCACACCACACCACATTAATCTACCCCAAACCACACCATATCAAACAGCACCATATTATGGGAAATTTATTACAGAACACCTACTCCTATCATTTACATCACACCATGGTATGGACATCAATGTAACAAATTTGCAACCTGCTTATTTTTTTTTTTTTGTGGTTACCACCCAAACTAACATCAAAGGTGCTTGCAAATGACTATTTTCCCACATTATCAATGAATATGACATGGGAATCTATCGTTTAGAATTGGTTTCCATTTCATAACTTCACCTAACCAAACCACACCATACCAAGTTACACCATACTACATCGCACCAAGCTATTGATCTTGGTGTGAAACATTTTTTTCCGTTTCCTTTTTTTTTTCTGTGTTCTTACTACCCAATCTGTCATTAAAGGTGCTTCCAATTTACTTTTTTTTTCACAAATTTAAATCCTCACTTATAACAAAGCACACCACAGCACATTAATCTACCCCAATCCACACCATAAATTCACCATAACCATACTTCACTATATGATAAATTTATTACAAAATGCCTACTCCTACCATTTACATCACACCATGGTATGGGCATCAATGTAACAAATTTGCTACCTGCTATTTTTTTTTTGTGGTTACCACCTCCAACTAACATCAAAGGTGCTTGCAAATGACTATTTTCCCACACATTATCAATGAATATGACATGGGAATCTATCGTTTACAATTGGTTTCCATTTCATAACTTCACCAAACCAAGCTATTGATCTTTGTGTGAAACATTTTCTTCTCGTTTCCTTTTTTTTTTTTGTGTGTGCTTACCACCCAATCTGACGTTAAAGGTGCTCCCAATTGACTATTTTTTTCCACTTATCAATAATTATGACATGGAAACTTGTCGAAAATGACTATCTTTGTAGAAACTTCACCAAACCACACCATAATACATCACACCAAGATAGTGATTTTGGTGTGACCAATTTTCATCTGGCATTTTTTTTTTTTTTTGTGCTTGCCACCCAGTTTGACATAAAAGGTGCCCGCAAATTACTATTTTATGCACATATTATCAATGGTTATGACATGGAAACCTGATGAAAATGACTAGCTTTGTAGAAAAAAGAGAGAGGATGTGGGTGGAAATACCATTTAGAAAGCTAGCCATTTTTTATTGCAGCGGAAGTCATATATTTTGTTAATATGCTAAAAGCATAGTCCACTGCGAGCATCTTGGAAGTTGATAGCACATGCAAAAATGAAGGAAAAATTTTTTTTCTAACATAAGTCAAAGTGGAAATTTAAATCCTCACTTATAACAAAGCACACCACAGCACATTAATCTACCCCAATCCACACCATAAATTCACCATAACCATACTTCACTATATGGTAAATTTATTACAGAACACCTACTCCTACCATTTACATCACAATATGGTATGGACATCAATGTGACAAATTTGCTACCTGCTTTTTTTTTTTTTTGTCACCACCTCAAACTAACATCAAAGGTGCTTGCAAATGACTATTTTCCCCACACATTATCAATGAATATGACATGGGAATCTATCGTTTACAATTGGTTTCCATTTCATAACTTCACCAAACCAAACCAAACCACACCATACCAAGTTACACCATACTACATCACACCAAGCTATTGACCTTGGTGTGAAACATTTTCTTCCCGTTTCCTTTTTTTTTTGTATGTGTGCTTACCACCCAATATGACATTAAAGGTGCTCCCAATTGACTATTTTTTTCCACTTATCAATAATTATGACATGGAAAACTGTCGAAAATGACTATCTTTGTAGAAACTTCACCAAACCACACCATACTACATCACACCAAGCTATTGATTTTGGTGTGACAAATTCTCATTTGGCATTTTTTTTTTTTTTTTCGTGTGCTACCACCCAATTTGACATAAATGGTGCTCGCAAATTACTATTTTATGCACATATTATCAATGGTTATGACATGGAAACCGGATGAAAATGACTAGCTTTGTAGAAAAAAGGGAGGATGTGGGTGGAAATACCATTTACAAAGCTAGTCATTTTTTATTGCAGCGGAAGTCATATTTTTTGTTAATATGCTAAAAGCATAGTCCACTGCGAGCATCTTGGAAGTTGATAGCACATGCAAAAATGAATGAAAAATTTTTTTTATAACATAAATCAAAGTGGAAATTTAAATCCTCACTTATAACAAAGCACACCACAGCACATTAATCTACCCCAATCCACGCCATATACTTCACCATATGGTAAATTTATTACAGAACAGCTACTCCTACCATTTACATCACACCAATGCTCGCAGTTGACTATTTTTTTCACATATTATGAATGAATATACCTTTGAAACCTATCGTCAATGATTAGCTTTGTAGAAAAATGAAGGCAGAAAGTGGGTGGAAAAACCATTCACAAAGCTAGTCATTTTTAATTGCAGTGGAAATCATATTTGTTGTTAATATGCTAAAAAAATAGTCAATTGCAAGCATTTTGGAGGTCGGATTAGTTGATAGGACATAAAAAAACAAAGGAAAACAAATATTGTCTATATGTTCCTGTGGAAAGTCGGGTCTTCTGTATTACTGTGTGACGCCAGAGGTCATGATCGTGTGTCATTGCCCTTGAGAGGTGCAATTGGGAAAGGTCGGCTTAGAAATATTTACTTCTGCGTTCACAGATTTAATCTGTTATTTTAATAAATATTTGGCTCCCTTGATTGAGTACTCTATTGACTTATATTCATCATGCAGAAACAACATCTGAATATTTCTCCAAAGAACATACCCGTACCAAGCAGGAAGAAATACCTAAAACTACGTCTCCACGAACCAAAGTATCGCCTTCCTGTCTTCCTTCGGTTGCAACGTTTTTCGAAATATTTACTTCTGCGTTCACAGATTGATTTTTTTTTTAGTTTCAGAAGATCCCATTAAGGGTGAAAGCAGCCGATTATTTGCTTAAAATTTAATCTGTTATTTGAATAAATATTTGCTCTACGGTTCTTATATAATTGATATATATTTATCCCTATCGAGCCCTCTTTGGATTTTAGTCTTCATATGTATTATTATTACTATATATATATATATAGATATATATATATGTGTGTGTGTATATATTAGTTTATATATATGTGTGTATATATATATATATATATATATATATATACATACATACATACAAGGTTGTGAGTTCAATTCTCACACCGGGTGATGTGTTGTTTCCTTGAGCAAGACACTTTATTTCACATTGCTCCAGTTTACTCAGCTGTAGAAATGAGATGATAGGACTGGGGTCCCTATCATTCCACTGCAAAGTGGTCGTGGAGGTGCCACGGCAAAAAAGCACCCAGCCCACACTGTAAAGTGGATGTGGAGGTGCCATGGCAAAAAAGCACCCAGCACTCACTGTAAATGAGGTTGGTGTTAGGAAGGGCATCCAGCTGTAGAAATCAAGCCAGAATCAGTTCCCGTCCCACCCTTGCAAGCAGGGAAAAAGTGGACGTAAAATGAAATGATGATGAATGCTTCCAGCTGTGGTCACTCCATAGTATCAAACTAACCATGGAGCTTGAAGCTACACCAAGAAGGTTGCCACGGTGAAGGAGATAAACTACTGGGAGAGTCTAAAAGAACTGAAACTTTACTCCTCAGAATAAAGACGGGAGAGATATGCAATGATATCATTTTCTTCTTGTCTCCCCACCCTTCGGTTCATCCATCCATATATCTGTATAATCGCCCAGAATCCAATCCTACTTTCTCAATGCTATTCTATAATTCTGTCTGGCTGTTGTAAATAATCTTGTGTATTTTAAAATCCCAGTATATCGCCTGTTACTGTTTATTGCTTTATTTAAAACCTTCTCCTCGTTAACTACCCCATACCCCTCCCACCACCCCCACTCTCCACCACTATTATAAGTCAGCGGCCTATGCTATCACTTCTCCTGGTTGTTTTTCGATATGATGGATGGACAAAGGAATTTCTGGAGAGTCTGAAGAATCTGGACACTCGGAGACAATGCCAAAGATAATGACAAATTCACCTCATGCTGCCGGACGAAAGGGCAAGGACTCCTCCTCTTTGTTTCGGCCGCGGAAGGCCAACATAACCTCAACCCCCTCCCCCTCCCCGCGCCCCACCCACCAAATACAATCCAAAACTTCAGAGTTGGTACCATGAATGTAGGCACTTTAAAAGGCCGCTCTAACGAGGTTGTAGAAATGCTTGAACGTAAGGAGGTTGATGTTTGCTGTATCCAAGAGACCAGGTGGAGGGGCAGGTCTGCTAGATTCATTGTGGGTAAAAAACGATGCTATAAGCTTTTCTGGGTGGGAAATGACAATGGGCTGGGTGGGGTAGGAATCATGTTAGCAGAAAAATGGGTGGATAAGATAATACATGTAAATAGAGTAAATGACAGAATAATTAAAATAAGACTTGTTCTAAATAGAACTACTGTGATAGTAATATCTGCATATGCACCCCAATCCGAACTGCCTGGCGCTATGAAAGACAGATTCTATGAGACACTGATGCTCACTACCTCCCAAATAACTGACAGTGACTATATAATTATTGCTGGCGACCTAAATGGTCACGTTGGACAACATTGTGACGGCTATGACGGAATCCATGGAGGCTATGGGTTTGGTACTAGAAATGAGGAAGGCTCCAGAATCCTGGAATTCTGTGATGCAAATAACCTAACTATCTGTAACACTAACTTCAAAAAACGAGACAATCACTTGATCACCTACAGATCAGGGGAACATACCAGCCAGGTAGATTATATCCTTACCAGAAGACGTGACAGAGTGTCTGTTGTAAACACTAAATCCCTCCCCATGAAGAATGCACCTCCCAACATAGACTGATAATTAGCGACCTCATAGTCAGGACGAGACGTACTCGACAACAGAAGAGGACTATCCTCAGGAGAAAAATATGGAAGCTAAAGGACCCCACACCCAGTAATAAATTTAAAAGCATATTACTTGATGCTTTCGACAGTAAGAATGAGCAATTAGAGTCGTACAATATAGAGGAACAGTGGGAATTCCTGAAAGCAAACCTGCTTTCAGGAAATTTGCTGAAATGATGTGAATAGGCATCATATCTTGTCGTTTACCTATGGTTTAAATTGCATATAAATCGAAGGGAATACATTTTCAGCAGGGGTTTGTGCCACCGGTGAACCCGAATAGGGGGTTTAACCCCCATTAGGGTATTTTAATTTTATTAAAATTTGCTGAAATTTTGTGAATAGGCATCATATCTTGTCATTTACCTATGGTTTAAATTTTATATAAATCGAAGGTAAAGTTTCAGCGGCGGTTCTGTGCCCCCATGAACCCTTTGATTAAAATGAAATATACTTATACAAGTACCCTGGGCAATGTAGTTTCAGAATATATATGGTTATGGGGGTCTATCTCCAAAACCATAGGAGGAGTTCGTAAAATCTTGTTCCATTTATTGGCCAAACTTTTCACTATAGGGTGTCTTAATATTATTGAAATTTGCACACACACACACACACATATATATATATATATATATACACAAACACACACACACACATATATATATATATATATATACACAAACACACACACACACACATATATATATATATATACACAAACACACACACACACACATATATATATATATATATACACAAACACACACACACACAAACACACACATATATATATATATATATACACACACATATTTATATCTTTTAGCAGAGCATTTTAATATTGCCACTCAATGAAAACCCTATGTTTGTTTGGAATAAATGAATCTTGAAAATTAGGAGTGCCTGTCAGTGTGTATGTGTTTGTCTACTTAGCATCAATTTACTACCCTCCCCTACCACCAGAAAATGTATAAATACCACCATATTACATTGACAGTCGGCTTTTCTGATGATTTCCTCCGAATGAAACAGTTCTAGTCCTGTTGAAGCCATTTCTATATTAAATATATATATATACTCTTTTAGCTGTTCCAGCCATCCGGCTGATACCATGACTGGGCACTGCCCTTGTTGCTACACATTCTATCTCCAGCCTGTGTTGGCTGGCCATTGATGTAAGAGGGAGTTCGTTGCTGCTGCCCTTAGGTTACCTTCGTACCATGATGTGGGCTCATCCGGGATCCTGGATAACAGGGTGTCGAGAAGTTTCTTGAAAATATCCACGGCCACACCATGTAGATCTCTCAAATCCCTCGGCAGTTTGTTGAAGAGTTGAGGGCCTTTGAACCCCAGTCTATTGCAATATCTGCTTCTTGTTCTAGATGTGGAAGATGGGACCTTTGTCACCACACAGTGACGTCCTATTCGGGGGTTGGTCCCGCTCTCAATACCAAAGTTTGGCGCTAGTCCCTCCAGGATTTTCCATATGTATATCACTGTGTATCTCTCCCGTCTTCGTTCCAAGGAGTAGAGTTTCAGTTCTTTTAGCCTCTCCCAGTAGCTCATCTCCTTCATCGTGCAATCCTCTTGGTGTAGCTTCGTTGGATTGTCTCAAGTTCCGTGGTTAGTTTGATACTATGGGGTGACCACAGCTGGGAGCAATAGTCCAGGCGGCTTAGGACAAATGGCCTTCATAGTATCAATATGGTCTCCCGGTCTCTTATATAGAAAACCTCAAATAAAAAGTCAAGATTTGTTTTGATTTAACAGAGCAGAAAGAATTCGCGTCAGAATATTCCAACCAATCCAGCCTATATCAGCTGAATAAATATGTATATGGAGATATATATATACACACCCACATGCACATATATATATATATATATATACACGCACGCACACACACATATATATATATACACACACACATACATACACGCATGCATGCATACATGATGGCTGCCCCCTCGTTATCGAGTATGACCATTGCACGATATACCATTATTAATAATTATTAATTAATCTATCGTGCAATGCCTGTGCATGAAGATATTTTTTTAAATGAGGAAAGCCTGTGCACTGAGCCAATCCCACTCTCTGGTTTTATATCGGCGTTATCCCAGTTTCCTGAGTTGCCTTCTCCTAGAAGAATGCCCTGACAAAGGCTAGGGGTCCTTCACTCCTAGTGGTTTAACTGCGCAATCGGGTGTCCAGCCCGATTATTTCTATGTCCCCACACATGTACATACACATGCACCCATGTATATACACATATACATATACATACATATGTACATGTGTAAATACATATTTACACACTTTTGGATGGCCGTTGACTCTTATGAGATCTTCCGCCCTTTGTCAGGTTTTGTTTTTTGTCTTGCAGGGTGTCCAAAATCACCCACCTCACCAAGTAAACTTGGTGGGGTTGCCAGTTTAGTCGCCGAAGACCCGACCATGCGACAGGTTGTACTGGGTTACATGTTACCAATAGCACTCAAGAGTGACCCGACATACATACATACTTACATACATACATACATACATACATACATACATACATACATACATACATACATACTACTTGATGGCCGCAAAATCGTGTTCAAGTATTGCCATCGCCCGATAAAATGTTCAAAAATGTGGAGCACAAATGTGACTCTTTAAACCAGCCAAATACTTGCACCCTCTGGCACACACATGGCAACTTTAGGCTCCCCTGAAACCTTCCATTGCTTTGTTCTGGCTGTATGTTCACATGTATCTTTTAAGACCTCCCATGCTTGTACATTTCTTACACCTTTTCAGATCATAATCTACAGGAGGTCTACTGATATGACTTTGTTCATGTCTAATCAAACCAACTTTGCTCAGGCTGACTCGACCACAGTGCTGGCAAACCAGATGATGTTCAACAGCAGGCAATTCAGAACAGTCTCAATCCTCACCTTCCTTTTCAGTGTTAGGTGTTCTCTCCGACGAGTTTCAAAGTGTTCACCACCTGACTTGATCAAACGTCTCCACTTCACACGCTCGTCAGCCATTTTCTCCCATTCGTCAGATGAAATTCCAGCACAAGCCAAGGTGCCCCTGATACAGTCCTGGTACCGCCTTTTGGGTTTATGTGGTGGTCGCCTTCCTTCACACAGTTCTCCATAGAGAAGTTGCTTTGGAATACGATCATCAGACATCCGGACCACGTGACTGCATCACCTCAACCGATACCGAAAGATTATGCTCTCTATAGTCACGCACCTGATCCGTTCTAGAACTTCCAAATCACTGGCGAACATTTTCCACCACACCCCAAGTAACTTATGAAGAGATTGTTGGTGAAATCTCTCCAGATCCTTGAGGTGCTTTCTGTATGTGACCCACGTTTCACAAACATAAAGTAAAGAGGAGACGACACAAGTCAGATACACTTTCACCTTGGTTTCGATAGTGATACCTCGTCTGGACCATAAACATTGATGCAGCCGACCAAAAGCATCACTGGCTTTCTTGATTCTTAAGGATATTTCATTATCATGTGTGCATGAAGTGTGCAACGTACTACCAAGGTAAACAAGCTTGTCAGCAACTTTTAGCCTCTTTCCGTACACGTACACACTTGGTGCAGTGTACTCGTTTCCAGGTACTGGCTGATACATCTCAACAGTCTTTTCCAAGCTTATTGTGACGCCCAAAGTGCTGCACTCTGCAGAAAAAGAGTTCATAATATGCTGCATGTCACTTTGTGAGTGTGAAAAAAGATCGCAGTCGTCTGCATACAAAAACTCTCGGATTATAGATGTTAATACCTTTGTGCTTATACCAAAGCGCCTGGTGTTGAACAACCTTCCTGAAGTGCGATACCTGATGTAAACCCCATGAGAACAATATTTGAATGCCATGAGAAACACTATCGTAAAATATAAGGAAAACAGAGTTGGAGCCGGAATGTCCCCCTGCTTCACTCCATTTTCAACTAATATTGGTTCAGAGATGCTACCACCAATACTGACCAAAGCCTTCATGTCATCATGGAAAATATGCAGAATCTTCTACCCTACCTTGGATTTTTTTCCCACAGCGCAGTTTGCTTGACAGTGTCAAAGGCCTTTGTCAAGTCAACAAAGACCTGGTAAAGGTCCATACATTGTTCGATACACTTTTCTTGCAGCTTCCGAGCAGAAACGATCATATCCACTGTTCCTCTTTTGTGTCTGAACCCACACTGCGACTCAGGCAACACATTCAGAGCAACTCTTGGGATCAATCTATCCATCAATACGACACGACTTTACCAACTACTGAAAGAAGGGATATGACATGATAATTGCCACATTTGTCCTTGCCGTCCTTTCCTTTATGGAGAATCACCATGAGCGCATCCTTCTTGTGGGACATTCTTATCTTCCCGCACCATTTTCATGAGGTCAGTCAGGCGCTGCGTGAAGTTTTCACCACCACACTTCAAAACCGCTCCACTCAGACCATCCATACCAGGAGACTTACCACAGTTCAGCTTATGCACAACAGAAGTCCCCTCTGCAAGAGAAGATACATTAGCCATCTCATATGCTTCACTGGTTCAATAGGAATGGAACAAATGAAATCATCATCAACCTGGGATGGCTGGTTTAAGAGCTCATCAAAGTGATCTCTCTATCTGTCGAGTGTCTTTTGGGTCGCACAGTAATTGCTTGCCATCTTTCGATCTCAAAGGGGCCACTGGAGAGCTGAAAGGGCCATACACCTCTGTGAGTAGAAAGTGCGGCAGTTTCACATTGTTGCCGTCAGATGCCACTTGAACTTCATCTGCTTTGTTGCTCCACCAGGCATTTTGCATAGCCCTGAGTTTCACCTGCACTTCCTTCTTTACCTGTCTGTAACGCTTATAATTGTTACCAACAGAGCTACCACCTTTAAGAACTGCATCAAGTGCCTTTTGTTTTCTGTCTAGCAGAGCCTTGACCTCCTGGTCATTCTCATCAAACCAGTCCTTGTTTTCTTGTGACAAAGCCAAGGACCTCTGCTGAAGCCTCATAGACCGAGCTCCTGAAGTCCTTCCAGTTGTTCTCATACACGCATACATACTTACATATATTCATGTATACATACATGCATCCATCCATCCATCCATACATACATGTATACACACATACATACATACATCCATCCACCCATATGTGTATACATACATACAATGGTTAAAGTGTTTGACTGACGACCAGAAGTTCATGGGTTCATATTTGGGACCGGGTAGTTATTGAATCAACCTGATATCAATGTTTATTATACAGCACACTTCCTCTTTGGTATAATATGACACATAGTAATATCTAACATAGTACCCATCTAATCTGTTATAATATGATTTACCTTTCCTCTGTGAAGGCACATGCCTTAGGGGTTACGGTACTGGACTAACCATTATAAAGTCATGGGCTCGTTTCTTCGATCCAGGACTTGCGGCAGACAGGTAATATCAGTAATGGAAAAAACCTTGTTTCATTAGTATGACTTGGAAATCAGTTCCACTCTATTTATCTTCTTTATTAAAGGCAATCAAATTATTTTTTATTTTATTCTTTTTCTTATTTTTCCATGTTTGTTAAATAAATTCCAAAAAATCGAACTAAATTGAAATTTTGTAATAAAATGTCCATAAAAGTTAATGTTTACAATACAATAAAATGTAATAAAATGTATTGAAGTCGACGAAATGTGGACCTTTATTTTTGAAAGATGGATAATGCTATAAGCAGACCTTACAATATTGTACCACAATTTTCCTTTGTGCAAAAGTGGACAGCCGAATTTAGGAAAGGATAGGGGATTCTTGAAGATGACCCAATGTCTGGACGTCCTACAACTGCCACTACCGAGAAAAACATTGATCTCAGTACTGCAACACCGATGGAAGAAGTGTGTGGAACGCAAGGGAGACTATGTTGAAAAATAAACCTCATTTGGTCACATTCCATGAGAGTATCTTTGTCAACCCTCGTATCTATGCGCAATATACGTAAAGATACAGAATTGCGGGCACCACAACGCTATTAGCTGTCATATTTGTTGGTGAAAAAAATTTGATTATAAAACTTAAATTTATGAATGACTTGTTTTCTACATTGATAACCATGACTTGTTTTCTAATTAACTTAAATTTGTTTTCTAATTTGGCCCTTTTAAGGACCACCTATATTTTCATTTAAGTAACTCCACTTACATCGATATGCTTTATAACCATGACTTGTTTTCTAATTTGGCCCTTTTATGTCTTCCTCTTTTTCTCCCTTCCCTCTCTCTCTCTTCCCTCTCTCTCTCTTCCCTATCTCTCCTCTTCCCTCTCTCTCTCAAAAAAAACGCGTGAAAACTCCACTTACGCGTGGTAGTAATACGGAAATAAACGATGTTGACGAGTGACGTCACCTTCGCCTGTTTTCCACTGGACTGACAGCTAATAGCGTTGTAGTGCCATAATTTTAATTCAGTTAATTCAGGGCCAAATTGTTAATGGAATTAACCATCACGATCTTTCCATCGCTACCGTTATTACAGCAGATACCATCAATCTCCACGGGGACTCTCTCTTGTCTCCATGTGGGCTGTATCCATGCTTTTGAATAAGGTTGGTGAAAAAAATTTGTTTTCTTAACATTTCTTCATAAAGGGTTGGTGAAAAAAATTTGATAACCATAAATTTGTTTTCTAATTTGGCCCTTTTAAGGGCCACCTAAATTTTCATTTAAGTTAACTCCACTGTTGGTGAAAATGACTTGTTTTCTACATTAATAACCATGACTATGAAAATATAGTTCATGGTATTAGCTGTCAGAAGTAATTCCACTTTTGGTGAAAATGCCTTGTTTTCTCTATTGATAACCATGACTGAAAATATAAATGATTAAATCCAATTTATTTGATAACCATGACTTGTTTTCTAATTAACTTAAATTTGTTTTCTAATTTGGCCCTTTTAAGGGCCATCTATATTTTCATTTAAGTAACTCCACTTACATCGATATGCTTTAATAAAAAAAATAAAAAACGCGTGAAAACTCCACTTACGCGTGGTGGTAGTAATACGGAAATAAACGATGACGAATGACGTCACCTTCGCCTGCTTTCATCGGCTGCTTTCACGACTGACAGCTAATAGCGTTGTAGTGCCCTGATTTTTTCTCATGTAATTTGTATTACACGTCGGTAAAGTAATTATGTTTCGTAATATTTTATTAAACAAATGCAGTTTGCATTTATAATGGAAGTTTCATCCTGGCAAACAAAACATACTTAACATTTCATGTATAAGTAAAAAAATAAACTTCAGTTCAAAAGCACGTCTATTACGAAAGTCCATGCTAAAAGGTATTTTATTTGTTCTGGAAAGTTATTTATATTCTACGTTGCACCTTATCGCCGGTTTCTTTTAAGATAACTTGTGTATACGTACACATACATGCATGCATATATATATATATATATATATATATATATATATAAAATATTAAACAAATAATGAACAAACAATTCCTTATATTAAACAAAAAAAGTTCACTATTTAACGATCGTTTCTAGGGTATACATGTGTTATAATTGGTATGCATATTTAACAGATCTATGTACAAAATTATACAAAATTATACAAATTATCAAGATTAAATATACATACCTAACTCATATATACGCCGTCTTCAGAAATAATGTATATATATATATATAGAAGTTCTATTTAAATTGTTGGGATACAACAAGCAAATATTTTTATAACTGATATAAAGCACTAAAAAAAAAAAATTGTCTCGTTTTTTTTTGGTTTTTTTTCTGTGTATCATCTATTCTGACGGGGTGGAGTGACCCAGCCCCCCCCCCTACGACTTGTTTTTTTCGCGTGTTATCAACGAGTAAGACCTCCAAACCAATCGAAAACAACTAGATTTGTAGAAAAAATAGCGAGAAAGGGTACGAAAAGACCATCAGAGTTTCGCGGATTTACACACTTGCGTTTGGTGGGAGATAGTTATCTTACCTTGTTTTCGTTTTTTGTTTTTTTTATCTGGATCTCTTAGATGCTTGCAATTGACTTTTTTCACGGAAAATGGAAATCCTAATCCTAAGCTTAACCCTAAACCTAACCCCAATCCTAATCCGGGGAAAAAAATCGATTGCAAGCATCTAAGAGGTTCAGAAAAAACAAGGAAATTATTTCCCACCAAACGCGAGAGGCGAAACTCCGATGATCTTTTCCACCCTTTCTCCCCAACTTTTGTTTTCTACAAATCTAGTCGTTTCCGACTGGTTTGGAGGTCATGTTCATTAATAACATGCAAAAGAAGAAAAAAGAATGTAAGAAAAACACCCCTACCCCTCCGTTCTCGGGAAAAACTTAATTGATAGAATCTTAGATGTTAGATAACTTGATAGCACACGAAAAAAGTTTTTTAATAATAATTGTTTCTATTTTAGGCACAAGGCCAGCAATTACCCAGTACATTACTGGTACTTTATTTTATCGACCCCGAAAATATGAAAGGCAAAGTTAACCTCGGCGGGATTTGAACTCAGATCATAAAGGGAATAATACCATATATATATATATATATATATATATATATATATATATATATATGAAGACAAACATAGAATATTCGAAAATATTCTGTATGTTTATAATAAACATTTTGAAGACCTAATCGCTATAGAATAGAATACGTCACGTATTACAATTTGAGATTCTCGATAAAAGCAAGGGAAGTAACCTACGCGTTTCATTCTTATTAGAAATCATCAGGATTACATATCCAGTGCTTTTATCGAGAATGACACAGCTAGAGACTTATAGAATACTTAGCTGTGTACAGGAACTGGTTTGAAAGAGCGGTTGCCGGTCCGGCAGAAATTAGAATTTGGATTTAATGCTCTGAAATAGCGATATATATGTGAAGACAAACATAGAATATTCGAAAATATTCTGTATGTTTATAATAAACATTTTGAAGACCTAATCGCTATAGAATAGAATGCGTCACGTATTACAATTTGAGATTCTCGATAAAAGCAAGGGAAGTAACCTACGCGTTTCATTCTTATTAGAAATCATCAGGATTACATATCCAGTGCTTTTATCGAGAATGACACAGCTAGAGACTTATAGAATACTTAGCTGTGTACAGGAACTGGTTTGAAAGAGCGGTTGCCGGTCCGGCAGAAATTAGAATTTGGATTTAATGCTCTGAAATAGCGATATATATGTGAAGACAAACATAGAATATTCGAAAATATTCTGTATGTTTATAATAAACATTTTGAAGACCTAATCGCTATAGAATAGAATACGTCACGTATTACAATTTGAGATTCTCGATAAAAGCAAGGGAAGTAACCTACGCGTTTCATTCTTATTAGAAATCATCAGGATTACATATCCAGTGCTTTTATCGAGAATGACACAGCTAGAGACTTATAGAATACTTAGCTGTGTACAGGAACTGGTTCTAAGTATTCTATAAGTCTCTAGCTGTGTCATTCTCGATAAAAGCACTGGATATGTAATCCTGATGATTTCTAATAAGAATGAAACGCGTAGGTTACTTCCCTTGCTTTTATCGAGAATCTCAAATTGTAATACGTGACGTATTCTATTCTATAGCGATTAGGTCTTCAAAATGTTTATTATAAACATACAGAATATTTTCGAATATTCTATGTTTGTCTTCACATATATATCGCTATTTCAGAGCATTAAATCCAAATTCTAAAAATATATATATATATTCTTCTTCCCCCACATATTCCTGAGAATGTCGTGAGGGAAGAGTCCTCAAACACTCCTTCCAGTAGGTCCTCTCGGAAGCAACCGTCTCCAACTGATCTGGCTGGATTCCCAAGCGATACCAGCCAAGTTCATGGATGTTATCCAACCATCTTGCTCGGGGTCTACCCCCAGGTCTCTTGCCAGTTGGTTTTGCTTGTAAAATCTGTCCAGCGATGATTTCCTGAGACATTCTAACCACATGTCCATAGCATCGAAGCTGTGATCTCTCAATTCGGAGAGGTAGCGGCCTTACCTGGAGTGACTTTCTGATCTCTCTGAGCTACGCACTCTATCGAGTAACGTTACTCCCAACACATCTTCAGAGGAATCCGGTTGTTTGTATTCACGATCGTACTCTTTCGGTCCTTACCCAAGATTCATGACCATAGGTAAGGGCTGACACGAATACCAAATTGAAAACAGCGAATTTGGCTTTTATGCTTACTTCCCTTCTGATTACTGTATGCTGAAGCTGCCGCATTACTGCACCAGCTCCTGCAATTCTTGCACTTAATTCAGCCTCTTGCCTTCCATCACTCGTGAACACGGTCCTAAGATACTTCAACCTCTCTACCTGCTTCAGTGGAACTCCATTTACATGTAGGGTGTTCTTCCTTGAGAGAACGAGCGTCTCAGTTTTCGCAGCACTGATTTTTATTCCAGCCACGCAGCACTCGGCATCAAACCTATCGAATGCAAGTCGGAGATCACCTTCTGCAAATTCCAGTCGACTGATTTTTGCACAAGCCAGTCATGATACCACTTCCAAACCAGGTGCGCATGTCAATCCTGTTCATGTAAATGAACAGGAGATGACAGTACGCACCTTTGGCAGATTCCGACTCCCACATTGAATGGTTTTGATTTAGCACCATTTATCCGAACACAAATACATGGGCATTAGTATAGAGACATCAGGGCAGTAAGGAGCTGACGATCGATCCCATACTCTTGCACAACTTTCCACAGCAGGTCCCGAGGAACGCCGTCATATGCCTTTTCAAGGTCGACAAAACAAGAATATACATCTTGGCAATACTCCCACGATTTCTCAAAAACCTGCCGCAGTGTAAATATTTCCTCGGCTGTGCTGCGTCCGGGGTAAAAACCATACTGTTCTTCAGTCAACTTGGCCTTGCCACATTTGAGCTCTTTAACTGTTCTTATGACCTCAGATTCAAAGAGATTAGTCACCACTCCCAGATGCACTTCGTATACATCAGAAGATGCGGTTGTGGTCGGGTTTAGGAGATCAGCAAAGTATTCTCTCCACCTCGTGAGGAGGCACCTCTCTGTAAAGAGGAGAACCGCAGACACGACGCATTCTTATTAACAGGTGTACAAAGTCGGCGGATGGTCTGCCAGAACTCTTTATTTGCTGATCTAAAGTCGGATTCCAGCTTAACCCCAAAGTCTTCCCATGTCTTAACTTTGGATGCCTTTACTGATCTCTTCTGCGATTCTTCGTGCCTGCTTGTACCGCAAGTACAAAAAGGAGGACCTATTTCCAAGCCAATCTTTGTAAGTCTCCTTCTTTGCACGGATGGCATCTTTGACCTCTTGATTGAATCAAGGGGCCATTCTGCCATCCGGCACCACACCAAGCCTCTTTCGCCCACAACATTTAACAGCTGAAGCTGAAACTGCTGAGCTGAACAGTCTCCACTCTGTCTCAATGTCCTCAGTTTGCTAAGGGAGTCGTCTAAATTTGGATGCAATAGTATCTGCATACATGGTCCTGACTTCCTTATCTACCTATGCTTCCCACTTTATCCTTTTAGTTGCCCTGGACTTGATATTTTGTGGGCTTCTTTTGCTTTAGTTAGTCTCAAGTTGCAGATAACTAGATGGTGATCGGTTGACAGCTCAGCCCCTCTCTTAACACGAACATCCAGCACAGAATCAAAGATAATAATTGATCTTGTTATTGTCTCTGAAACATAGTATATATATATATGTGTGTAACGGAATATTATGTGTGGTTGTAACGATAAGTGGATGGATGGATGTAACTGTTGGTATGGTGGTTTTGATGTAAAGAAAAATACCAGATTTGTGTTGTTACAAAGTTTATTTTATTATAACAATATTCAATTTGAATATTGAATGATAAAATCAATAACACAAAATATTCATACAATAATTTGGTGGCTCTTCGAGCCACGTAAATTCAAGTATCACAGAATACGATTATAATATAATTTGTACTGTATCAGAAAGGTACAATATGTGTAAACAGAAATGAATGGTGCGTGTACAAATACTGAACTCACTATGAATGCGTGTGTGTGTATCAGTATATTTACTTATTTGTATTGCAGGAGTCAGCGATCAGCCAGGAAGGTGAGACTAAGTGGCAGACTGGTTTTTCGTGACGAGAGCTTGTAAATGCGATATTCTCCTATTTGCCGGTTTAAAAATTTACCACGTAAATTTGCCGTTGAAAACTGCGCATTTATTCAGAATGCTTATTTCTTTGGTCGCTGGCCTCTTGACCCTTCCAGGTCAACGCATTCTCAACATCGACTATCAACTTTGGCTGTTATTTCTAGCACTTTGCGCAACGCATTTTTTTTCTTGGAAAATTTTTACTGTGAATTTAAACATCGAATACGCTCACTCCGCGAGTCAACAACACAGCTTCATCAACAACCAAAACCAGCAGAACAAGCCAGAGAATTTATTTTTGCAGCACTCTTACTGTGAGAAAATCCCTTCGGAGGTTGGAAATTTCACGTTATACCACAGACCAGAAACCACCTGCATTCATTCTCTCGAACATACTTTCTTTCCTGCTGTCATGTGATTGCACACATGTGAACTGTATTTTGAACATTTGAACGTTGACCGCTTCTTTTACTTTGATTACATTGTATCATTGAGTAATGGATAGATAGTTGTCTGGCCAAGAGCGGTTGGCTACCTTGATATCTATCATTGATTTTTGCATGCATATATTTTGCTGTTTTCCTTTTATTGCAAACATTTTTTTCCGTAATTTTCATGCGTTACATGCTCGCCATCTTACTCCATACATGTTTCATTCGATTTTTATGTTTTAAAAATCTGGCGGGAGATAATGTAGCAAGAGTTGCCTCCCTTGTTGTGACGATGACATCACCAATAGAGTAACGCTCTCTAGACAGTAAGTAGCTGGAGTTGCTTCCCGTTGGGGTGACAGAGCCCTTTTTGTCACTTCCACCCCAAGACCTATAAAGGGAATAACTTTCATATCTCTCTCTCTCATTTGCCCTTTTGGCTGCTGGTCTTCGGCCAGGCGCGTTCGCCTGGCAACCCTAACATGGTCTCTTGCGAGCTCACTTCAAAACGGTAACAAATAACTTTACTTCATTCTTTCATCTACTTTCATTGACATGTCAACAATTCTATACTACTTCAACTTGTTAATTAAACTTTATATACACAACCTAGTGTCTTGTTATATTCAAACACACCAGTATTTTGTTATATATATATATATACACACATACATTAGTTGAGCTTACACACACACATACACACACACACATATATATATATATATATATATATATATATATATATATATATATATATATATAAAATTTTGAGTATGTGTTGGTTGTTTACCGACACCTCAGTATGCAGGTTGGAGCACTTAACTAAGTGTGCATGTTGGTTTGTTTACTCCGGAGTAAAGTAAAAATAAGAAGTGTAAGTCAACAGGGTAAAGTTAGCTTAGTTTATTCACATTCGCTGCTATATATATTTCAGTGATAGCCATTATTCAACAGCTATGATCTCATCAGGCAGTAAGAATTTAAACAGAAAAAACAATAAAACATGATGTAATGGATTTTACCTTGTTAATTCATTGATATGCCCAGCTCCTGGGTGTGTGTTAGTCCTGTAGAATGAACGAATTTCAGCGTCTAAAGGATATGCCCCCACCTCATTGGTCAGTTATCATACCTCCCACTAGCCGAAAGTCTTTTGAAATTCTTCAGAAACAGGTCAGCCTGTTATTATTGCTTTTAACTGCATGTTTTAGTCCAGTTGACCTACTTCACTGTGGTGGTAGTGGTAGTGGTGTGAGCAGGTCAGTTAGCAGGTCAGCTACAATCCCCTGTTGTGTTGTCAAGAAGAATTTATGTATGTAGACTAATAGAGTTCAGTGCTTCGCTCTACCACTAGGTCTTATAGTGGGAGATGCTTAAAAAGTTGTGTGTGTTAAACCAAATAAAACCTGTGTGTTAAAATCCAGAAGTGTAAAGAATTACAATCCGTATTTTAAGCATTTAGTACACACCCGTAAACGTCCGTCAACACACATCATTGTGTGTACACACGTATAAAAACAAGATAAGTGCATTCACAAATCCACATCCACACATTCACACACATCCGTACACATACATGCACGCATACACACAATTACATATACGCACACATGGACACAGACTCAAAGGTCCCCCCATAGTGTGTCTTATTTACTTGTAGTATTTAGTACTGGCTCTTGCGTACGAAAGGGGTCAGGTTTGAGGTAGCATATCTTTCAGATTGTAGCGGTTGTCTCCCTTGTTGTGACTCACAACCCCAATAGATGAACAACATCTAGACGGGAAGTAGAACCCTTTCTGTAACTTCCGGAAGAGCCCTATAAAACGAATAGCCTTCGGCTCTCTCCCTCTCATTTGCCCTTCCGGCGCCTGGCCTTCGCCAGGCGTCTCGCGTTTGCCTGGCAATCAAAACGGTAACTACTAACTTTGCTTCATTCTATCATCTATTTCTTTGACATGTCAACTATACTGTTCTATATATATCCATGATTGTTAATTAAATAATATACACACAAACCATGTCTCCTTGTTACATTCATACAACCCAGTATCTTCGCTATATTGGTAACCCTGACGTGATACGAACACACAGCCGTTCATCGCTATAAGTGGTCACCCCGAAAAAAGAAAAAAATAGCAGATCTGGTGTTGTGTGAGTAACATTACGAATACACAGCAAATTTATCGACAAACTATGAAAATACTCAAGGAAACGCACACACGCACATGTGAAATTCGCGTTCAGACAGACTTTTTCTCTCACGCAACTGTCGCATTTCACGATATATATACATGTTTCTCGTTTCTTACAACGAACACTTTCAAAACAAACAAAAAAAAAAAGAAATTTGATATTTTTTAAAAAACATTTCAACAGGAACATTTATTTTCGATGAACCATTGCCTTTTTTTTCATCGTTTTCTTCATCGTTCAAGTTTTTTTTTTTTTTCAAAAGTTCACACCAATAATTATGCTGAGTGAAGCCTTTCTTTTTCATCATTGTCACTTTCACACTTGCACTATCATTTTCTCGCGCGTTAGAAATATTATTTTTTCAACCTAACTTATCCTTGTATTGGCACGTGTAGGCAGCACAAATTCTCAACTCACGGAGATATCTCGACTCACAGAGATAGCCGCACGCCAGAGATAACGTTTCTCGCCAAGGATTCTTCAGCCTTAAGCTATATTCTCCTATTTGCCGGTTTAAAAATTTACCACGTAAATTTGCCGTTGAAAACTGCGCATTTATTCAGAATGCTTATTTCTTTGGTCGCTGGCCTCTTGACCCTTCCAGGTCAATGCATTCTCAACATCGACCATCAACTTCGGCTGCTATTTCTAGCACTTTGCGCAACTCAATTTTTCTGAAAAAAATTTTTTTTTTACTGTGAATTTAAACACCGAATACGCTCACTCAGCGAGACATCAACAGCAACACAGCTTCACCAACAACCAAAACCAGCAGAACAAGCCAGAGAATTTATTTTTGCAGCACTCTT
Source organism: Eledone cirrhosa (assembly GCA_964016885.1). NCBI lineage: Eukaryota > Metazoa > Mollusca > Cephalopoda > Octopoda > Eledonidae > Eledone > Eledone cirrhosa. The sequence goes on from OZ024742.1 coordinate 251,752,008, forward strand.
CCTGTGAGAAAATCCATTCGGAGGTTGGAAATTTCACGATATACCACAGAACACAAACCACCTGCATTCATTCCCTGGAACACTTTCTTTCCTGCTGTCATGTGATTGCACACCTGTGAACTATATTTTGTACATTTGAACTTTGAGCCCTTCTCTTACTTTATTACATTGTATCTTTGGGTGATGGATAGATAGATGTCTAGTCGTTCTCTGGCCAAGAGCGGTTGGCTACCTTGATATCTATCATTGATTTTTGCAAACATTCTTTTGTCGTAATTTTCATGCCTGTTACAACATTCTCGCCAACTTGCTACATATTTTCATTCGATTTTTATATTCTAAAATTCTGGCGGGAGGTTGTGTAGCGGTTGTCTCCCTTGTTGTGACTCACAACCCCAATAGATGAACAACATCTAGACGGGAAGTAGAACCCTTTCTGTAACTTCCGGAAGAGCCCTATAAAACGAATAGCCTTCGGCTCTCTCCCTCTCATTTGCCCTTCCGGCGCCTGGCCTTCGCCAGGCGTCTCGCGTTTGCCTGGCAATCAAAACGGTAACTACTAACTTTGCTTCATTCTATCATCTATTACTTTGACATGTCAACTATACTGTTCTATATATATCCATGATTGTTAATTAAATAATATACACACAAACCATGTCTCCTTGTTACATTCATACAACCCAGTATCTTCGCTATAAGATAATCGGATCAAAAGCCAGGTTTTGGGTGGTGAAGCCCGGAGGTCGGAAACGTGGGGTGCCTGGTTGCACACAGGGTCGGACTCGTCAACGTACGTTGCCTCGCTAATTATCTAGTGTCCGCTAACTTGGGTTCAAGTTAAGGAAGTGAGAGAGAAGGGTGGACCACAGCGGTGTGAGGTACGGTTCTAGCTGTTAGGTAAGTGTGGTGTTATAAATGCTATTCGAGACGAGATGAGAGGGGAAGAGATAGGTATAGGGGTGGGTTTTATGTCCCGGGTCTCGGTGTGACAGGGTTGCTATTCATATAGCTTGAGGGAAGTTCGCGTCCTAAGGGGTTGCTATCCATATAGCTTGAGGGAAGTTCCCGTCCTAAGGGGTTGCTATCCATATAGCTTGAGGAAGGTTTCCACCCTATAGTGTCTACAGGTACCAAAGAAATTGGTCCTAAGATTGATTAGGTTACTCCCACCACTGAATATCTCCAGAGTCTCACTCAGACAGGGGTTGCAGGTGCCAGATCCCCCTCCGTCAGGTGGCACCTCCCTAATCTTGGACCAGTACGGGGTCTTGTCCAGCTTGAGCTTCCAGATCAGTTCGGAAAGAGCTATCCTATTAAAAGAATGGCAGTGGTTATACCATCTGTCCTTGAAGCTCATCGATGTAAAGCTGCTCCGTGTTGGGGGTTGTAACTTTGGACGCTGAAATTAGTTCATTCTTAATCATATGCTTCCAGTTTCCTAGAGGGCTAACAACACACCCAGGAGCTGGGCATATCAATGAATTAACAAGGTAAAATCCATTACATCATATTTTCCTGTTTTTTCTGTTTAAATTCTTACCGCCTGATGAGATCATAGCTGTTGAATAATGGCTATCACTGAAATATATATATATAGCAGCGAATGTGAATAAACTAAGGTAACTTTACCCTGTTGACTTACACTTCTTATTTTTACATTACTCCGGAGTAAACAAACCAACCTGCGCACTTAGTTGACTTACACTTCTTATATATATATATAACCATCCTCAAATATAACTATCAGTGGGTATGGTGTGGTGTGCGGTGACCGGAGGCTGGGGAGTGCTCAACCGGAAGAGTGCTTGACCGGAAGGGTGCTTGACCGGAAGAGCCAGCAGGTCTGCCTCTCTCTAGGGTGGTCAGCGAACGTGGTGGACGTCAGCTTTGGAGCTCCCGGTTAACGAATTGGATTGTACGCACATGGGAGAGGAGAAACCAGCCATTGGATTAGCGGTGCCAGCGATAAGCGGTAAGTGAGGTAGCTTTTTCTAACCATAAGCTATTTCGGCACTGGAAACTGATATCTGATTGATAAAAAAAAAAAAGAACTTTCTCGAAAACAAAGCTACTGGAAAAACAGAGAGGAGTCTGTTGTTCTTTATTACTTACCGCAGGACAAAATTAGGATATGGCGACGAGATTACGAATGAGCGGAGAAGCGATTATAGCATTTACCGGAGAAGGCGATGCTGTCGCCTGGTTGCGAAAAGTCCGGCTTGTCGCAAGCTTACAGAAGATAGAAGATGTGGCTGGCCTCATGGCACTGTACCTCGAAGGGGATGCGTTGGCACTCTTCCTAGAGATGGATGAACACAGCCAAAGGGATGCGCAAAAGATTGAGAGGCGTATGATGGAAGCGTTCGCGGAAGGACCGTTAGCCGCTTTTGTTAAGCTGGCAAGGATTAGATGGAACGGTGAACGCGTTGACATTTTCGCAGCGGAAATACGGCGATTGACCATGTTGGCTGGATATCAGGTGGAATGCGAACGCACGGTGCGGTTGGCGTTCATAAACGGATTTCCAGACGACATAACGGTGAAACTGCAGCAACTCCCGGGTTACAAGGAAATGGAGATGCGTGCACTGGTGGAGCAAGCCCGCATCATAGCAGAAGATTCCAAGAAGAGTGTCGCGGCGATAGCAATGACAGAGGCCAAGGCAGCCGGCAGCGAAATGGTGAAAGGGAGGCAACCACGGCACGCGGTCGCCTGCGAACGTTTAGAGGTCGCTGTTTTAGGTGCCAGGGCCCGCACATGGCGAGAGACTGTAAAAAGTCAAGGCCGGACAAAATATGCTACCGGTGTAAGCGACCAGGCCACATCGCTACTAGCTGCGACCAGGGAAACGATTCAAGGGGAACTACTGCGCCGGTAGCTGCCCCTTACGAGTAGAGGCGCTTCCCGTGGTGAAAGTCTTCGTGAGGGGAAAGCCACAGCGAGCTCTCGTGGGCACGGGCTGTACGACGACACTGGTGACCGTGGGGGTGGCGCAGAGGTGGAGAGGGAAGAGCAGCGTAAGGGCAGTCGACGGTAGGAAAATTGAATGCCGAGGTCGCAGCAAAGTGGAGATGGCGGTACGGGGAAAGAAAATAAGGCTTTCTGCCATCGTAGTCGACAACGTGGTGGATGGGATCGGTGTAGTAATGGGAATGGACGCAATTGGCCGTCTAGGAGGCGTCACAGTGAACAACGTCGGTGTGTCGTTTGACGGCGCCGCATCGGTATGCGCTGTGAGTACGCGACAGGAGAACCAGAAGGCCCGCGAGGAGAAATATCCCGCTTACACTGTACAGGATAAAGACTTCAAGGCCGTGTTCGATGGGTTGTTGAGTGGTACTGGAAGGGAGAACCACCAACACTGAAGACCAAAGTGGGCTGCTATCAACACACATTGAAGGGAGACATTAGGAGCGAGTTTGAGCGAGAGGTAGAGAGATGGATTGAGGAGGGCATGCTGCTTCCCTGGAAAGAGGAGGTGAAGTGCAGAGTATTGCCGTTAATGGCGGTGACGCAACCCACGAAGAACAAGGTGAGGCCGGTACTGGACTTTCAGGAGCTGAACGAGCACGTGTCATGCCACACGGGTGGCGAGGTCATGGATGTCTGTGGAGAAACCCTGCGTGAGTGGAGACGCATGACGGGGGCTTCCGCAATCGTTGATCTAAAGTCGGCATACTTACAATTACACATAGATGAGAAGCTCTGGCAGTATCAGCTGGTCAGGTTTAAGGGCCGGACATATTGCCTGACCAGGCTCGGTTTCGGGCTGAGCTCTGCACCGAAGATCATGGCGGCGGTCCTCAAGACTATTCTGGGAAAGGCCGACAAGATGAAGAGGGCCACTAATTCCTACATTGACGACATCCTAGTGGACGAGTCTGTAGTGTCGGCGGCGGAGGTCACGAGTCATTTACATGAGTATGGATTGGCTGCGAAGCCGTCAGAAGCGTTGGAGGGAGGAGCCGCGCTGGGACGTAGATAGGACGGGCGTCTTAGTATTCCAGAGGGGAAATGAAGTTCCAGAACTGGGCCCAAGTATGAGTAGGCGGGAGATTTTCTTGGCATCTGGAAAGTTGGTGGGTCACTACCCGATTGCTGGGTGGCTCAGGACGGCATGCAGCTATGTCAAGAGACGAGCGGGCGGGGTGACTTGGAGTGACAGGGTGGGAGAGAGAACGGTGGCCATGATGCAGGAGATCGTGGAGAGGGTGAAGGTCAACGACCCAGTGCGGGGACGCTGGTATGTTCCCAAATCGCAGAGCGGGACCGTATGGTGCGATGCCAGCAGCATAGCGCTAGGTGTCATGTTGGAGATAGGAGGTGTTGAGGTCGAGGATGCAGCCTGGCTTAGGAAGAAGGACGATTGCAACCACACCAATGTGGCCGAACTGGACGCGGTGTTGAGAGGGGTGAACCTCGCCCTGAGGTGGGGACTGCGCACCATCGAGATTCACACCGACTCAGCTACTGTACTCGAATGGGTGAGATCAGTGCTCAAGAGTGAGAAGAGAGTGCGAACGAGAGGGGCGGCGGAGATGCTGATAAAGCGCCGCCTGGGAACTTTAGGAGAGATGGCCACCGAGTTCGACCTGAGGCTGAGAGTAGTTTTCGTGCCCTCAGAGAAAAATAGGGCGGGCGTTTTAAACAGGGTGAAGAAAGCCTGGATGGAAGCGCCGGGGGATGTAGAAGGGGAGATAGCTGCCGTGTGTCGGCTGACCGAGTTGGATCAGAAAGGGTTGCATGACATGCACAACATGGGAGTTGATAGGACTCTGTTCCTAGCCAGGAGAATCGACTCGGACGTTAACAGACATAGTGTTGAAAGAGTGGTTAGAGGCTGCGTCCGATGTCAATCCATTGATCCCGCCCCGGGTGTGCACGAAACGGGAAGCCTACCGGTGGATCGCGACTGGAAGCGATTGGCGGTGGATGTAACACACTACCGACAAGGAACATACCTCTCAATGGTCGACTGTGGGCCGGGACGGATGGTGATATGGAGGGAGATGAAGACTGGAACGGCCGAGGAAATCACGCGGTCGTTGAGAGAGGTGTTCTAGGAGCGGGGCCCTGTGGACGAACTGCTGATGGACAACAGCGCAGCGTTCCGCTCGGGGGCGCTGAGAGAGATGCTTGATGGATGGAAGGTGGACCGTTTCTTCAGAGCAGCGTACACGCCGAGCGGAAATGGAATCGTGGAGCGACACCACCGGACGATCAAAGCAATGGCGATGCGGGGCCACATCTCACCAATGGAGGCAGTGTTCTGGTACAACATGTCTCCCCGGGTGGGACAGGTTGAAGAATCGGTGCCACACAGAGCAGTATTCAGATACGAGTGGCGGCACCCGTGCACGACACCACAACGGTCAGTGGAGAGAGAGAATGCATTTGTGCAGGTGGGCGAAGAAGTCTGGGTTAAGCCCCAACATGCACGTTGCACATCTCAATGAGGAAGGGGAACGGTGACGACCGTAAATTCCCAGAACAATGTGTCCGTGGACGAAGTACCACGTCATGTCCTGGATGTCTGTAGAATTACTGTGTCAACGGACTCCGAGGAAGTGGAAACCCAAAGTGCCGCCCCAACACTGCGGATATCGCAAACCACCAACCTGGACAGCAGACTTTCATATGCAGCAGGACGAGGTGGAAATTGATCCTTGAGATCAGGGGGGCGTGTTGGTATGGTGTGGTGTGCGGTGGCCGGAGGCTGGGGAGTGCTCAACCGGAAGAGTGCTTGACCGGAAGGGTGCTTGACCGGAAGGGTGCTCGACCGGAAGGGCCAGCAGGTCTGCCTCTCTCTAGGGTGGTCAGTGAACGTGGTGGACGTCAGCTTTGGAGCTCCCGGTTAACGAGTTGGATTGTACGCACGTGGGAGAGGAGAAACCAGGCATTGGATTAGCGGTGCCAGCGATAAGTGGTAAGTGACGTAGCTTTTTCTAACCACACTATCACAGCACACACACACACACACACATATGTATATATATGGCTCAATGGTAAGTTTTGTTACTCTGGTGCTTCACGCACACTCACAGGATCATTAGACAAGACTAAATTTTCGATAACAGCGACAGTATAAAGGGAAACTCACGCATTCAAAAACACCTAACCTCTCACACCCTCTCACTTGAGTTTTCCCCTATTTATACTGTCTCTATTATCGAACATTTAGTCTTGTCTGATGATCCTGTGAATGTACAGGTGAAACTCCAGAGTAACAAGGCTCACCACTGAGCCATATATATATATATATATATATATATATATAGTAGCCTCTTGGATTGTGTTTACCATTATTCCTTTATTATATTATATAACTATTATGCAATAAACATCTGATGATGTCACCAGGATCTTACGGAACCTGGCCACAGTGTTTGCTATAATAATAAATCTTTGAATAACTTCATCAGTCCAGCCTCCTGTCATTTTACTCAATAATAATTAACTCTGTTCTCGCAGCACCAACAAGCATTCAGCATCAAAGATGGATGAGTTACATAACGTCGAGTGCTTTTTGTAATATTACATCATGATTGACTATACGGATTGGCCAGTTCGATCCAGTGGTGAACCCCCAAAATTAAATATATGTATGTATGTATGTATGTATGTATGTATGTATGTATGTATGTATGTATGTATGTATATATATGTGTGTGTGTGTGCGCGCGCGTGATAGTTATATTTGGGGATGGTTATTTTGCCAATATCACACGCACTATTTGACTTTCACTTCTGCTGTATTGTAAATTAATTAGCCAAAGTTTTTTTGTCACACATTTTGTGACTTCCTCAATAACTAGCTGTTCTATTCTGTGTCTTCTCTTCTTTTTTGGTTTTATTCTGTTACTCTACAGAATAAAAGGTCATAAGTACAGCTCCATATAGTTAAAAGTTCCATACAAATCGAAGATTATAGGTAAAAATGGAAAAGCATAGAAGTATATTAAAAGATTGTTTTGTTTCTTTAATCTGACAAAATAGATATTTCTATATTTGTTACATTAAATTAATATAAGTTTTATCAAATATTACAGGCTTAGATCGGTTATGATAACCGTAATCAAATAATTATTATTTTATATGAAAATCTATTCTCATATTTTTCAAGATGTTAAACGTATGGGTATTTTCGTTTCAAGTTTCTTATATATATTATTTATGTAGCTGGTGGTGGTGAGGGTGGAAGTAGGGTTCAATGGGTTAATATTCAAATGATTTACTAGCAATCTCTATTCATTCAAATAGAACATTCTATGTCTATTTAAAATAAAGATCTAGATGGACTAAAGAA
>OZ024742.1:251769316-251796816 GCA_964016885.1 Eledone cirrhosa
AACACGATGGAACCCTCTGTGATCGGGGAACGTGAGGCCCCCTGTGAGACGTGGAACCGGCTGGAACTTAGCCCAGTAGACGTCTCTCCTCCCTCTCCCTCTGCTGACGTCAAGTCCCTCCAAAGTATTTGGGATGCCATCAAGTGCAGCCTGGCCTCAGACAGGCTCGCGCGCCAGCTCGACCAGCACCGCCTTGCCTGTTTTCGCGCGGCCTAAAAACCCCACAGCGATGCCTGGCTCCACGCCTTTCCCTCCTTCGCCACAGGCCACAGCTGGATAACGATAGCCTGCACATTGGCGTTTCTTTGAGGCTTGGCCTCCGGATCTGCGAGCCACAGAAATGTCGCTGTGGATCCATCTGTTTTCCTGTCGCCACAGTGCCGGCCGCCTTCCACGAAATGCTGCCCTCAATGAAGTCATAAAGCATGGCTTGGACGCTGCAGGCTTCCCCTCCCAGCTCGAGCTGGTGGGGATGGACCGAGGGGACGGTAAAAGGTCAGACGGCATGACCTTCTTCCCGTTCCGCGGTGGAAAACTCCTCGTCTGGGATGCCACTTGCAGCGACATTGCCTCCAGCCGCAAACTGGTGCAGTCTGTGACTAACCCAGGTACTGCTGCACATCGGGCTGAGGAAGCCAAACTCTCCAAGTACCGGTCGCTCGCCGACAGGTTTACGGTTGTGCCCTTGGCAGTGGAGACTTCTGGTGTCCTGGGCCCTAGGGCTACCTCCCTCTTCAACACCATAGGCGCTGACCTGGCCATCCAGGTGTTAGCCTCGCGAGTTGGAATGGCTCTTACAGTGCGTCTCCCTTACCATCCTCCGGGGAAACGCCTTCTCCATTCTGTCCGCCGAGGCTGTGGGGAGGCCAGCACATGGGACCCCATTTTCTCACCATACGGAGAGATGAGGAGGGCGAGAGAGATATCCTTTTGGTTGTGTTCATTGTAGCCGGAGGCATTCGGACTTACCTTGCGTCCCTCTGGTCCACGTGGGGGTACTGTCCGCTTGCGTCTGTCTTCACACGTCCGTCACCTTCGAGGGCCTATGGCTAAGAGGCCCCTGTTGACCGCCTGGTCCCTCGAGTCGCCCCGTCCTCCTGCTTCCGGTCAGGCGTCCTCCAACTTCCAGTAATCCCCCTCTCATTGCAGCTCTACACCCCCTCTATCTCGCGGCATCCCCACATGCCCACCTGATCTCAAGGTTCAAGCCCCTCCCCACCCCCATCACACTGCTCCATCTCAAAATCCGCCATCCACCTAGGTTGGCGGCGGCTCCGTTATGATCTCCACACTGTTGGGGCGGCACTTTCATTTTCCTCTTCCTCAGAGTCCGTCACCACAACGACTCTACGGACGTCCAAGACGTGACGTGACATTCCGTCCACAGACACGTTGTTTTGGGAATTTATGGCGATTACTATTCCCTTTTCCCATTGAGATGTGCAACGGGTGTTCGGTGGCTTGACCCATACCTCTTCGCCCACTCGTACGAATACGCGCTCTCTCTCTCTCCACTAGCTGCTGTGGTACTATGCACAGGTGTCGCCATTCATATCTGTATATTGCCCTGTGCGGCACCGACTCCTCGGCCTGTTCCACTCGCGGAGACATGTTGTACCAGAACACTGCCTCCATTGGCGAAATATGCCTCCTTCCCGCATGGCCTTGATTGTGCGATGATGTCTCTCTACGATCCCATTTCCACTCGGCCTGTATGCCGCTCTGAAGATATTATAAGGGCGCAACGTTATATCTATGTATCTATCTAAAAAGAGAAAGACTAAGAATTATAGTGAGAGGTCGCTAAATCGCCTAATGCGGTCCCTAGGGCAAGGAAAATTTGAAATTCTTTTTCTCAAAACACTCACAGGACCATAAGTATTACTTGTGTAAAGTTTGAAAACAATCGGTTGGGTGGTTTTCGAGTTTTAGTGAGCGGACATACAGACATTCTCTGTTTTAGATATATAGATATATTTATATATTCGTCTACAGATATTTTTGCATACACAATAACAAAATATAAACAAAAGTATTTATTTCGCGAAAAAGTATTGATTTTCTTCGCACCGAAAAAAACCCTGGTAATCTACGACGAATTTTTTTTATAAACACAAAATGTAGACACCATCTCGAGGCTGAGGTATTCCGTACTTCTCTGTACTGTTTCAGAAAGGAGGGATAAACATGCCAATCTATGTTTAGAATCCCGAGCAACGCCGGGCCATTCTGCTTGTCTAAACTATAATAAAGAAAGGAGTTCGGGACTGCATCCAGAATATCATATTTTATCCCGTTTGTAAAATAAGTTTGATTACTTTGAATAAATAATGAATGAATATTACATAATTTATCTGCTAAATTTCGTAGCTTTTGATTAAATATATTTTATTGCTTATTTAAAGATTCACTTCTTTAAAATCTGCAAATGTCAACACTTCCGGTTAGCGATCAATTAAATAAACATTCATATATTTCCGTCACTAATTTTCTCCTAATGCAGTTTATATACAACATCGTCTTTTTTTTTTACTGTATCATGGATTACGTTACTGATTACATAAGAGAGTGTAACACAGTTTTCGTTCAATTTCTGTGTATATTGTCAATTACGATTTTATTTGATGTATCATATCTACATGCATATAATATCAATATGCACACTACACATGCTAGCAGAAAACCACCCTAAGGGTGTTTTTTCTGCTAGTAATCTAAACTATAATAAAGGAAGATCTGCGGGATTGCGTACGGTTTATTTTTTTTTATCCCGTTTGTAAATAAGTTGGATTACTTTGAATAAATAATGAATGAATATTACATAATTTATTTACTAAATTTCGTTGCTGTTCATTAAATATATTTTGTTTATTTAAAGATTCACTTCTTTAAAATTTCTGAAATGTCAACACTTCCGGTGGCGATCGCTTAAATAAACATACTAATCTTCCGTCACTAATGTTCTCCTAATGCAGTTTATATATAATTGTTTCTACTTTCGGCACAAGGCCAGCAATTACCCAGTGTATTACTGGTACTTTATTTTATCGACCCCGTAAGGATGAAAGGCAAAGTTAACCTCGGCGGGATTTGAACTCAGAATGGCAAGGGCCGTAACTCTTTGCTGCAAAGCATGGCGTCCGACCCTCTACCGATACTGCCAAATCGTCTTTTTTAATGTATCATGGATTACGTTACTGATTAAATAAGACAGTGTACCACAGTCTTCGTTCAATTTCTATGTATTATATATTGTCACTTACGATTTTATTTGATGTATCATATTTATATGTATATATATTTGCGTATAATATCAATATACACACCACACACGCTAGCAGAAAACCACCCGAAGGGTGGTTTTTCTGCTAGTAATAACTATAATAAAGGGAGGAGTGCGGTACTGCGTCCCGAATATTTTTTTTTTATCCCGCTAATAAAATAAGTTGGATTACTTTGAATAAATAATGAATAAATATTACCTAATTTATCTACTAAATTTCGTAGCTGTTGATTAAACATAAATATTTTTATATATAATGATTGCTTATTTTAAGATTCACTTCTTTTAAAATTTTCAAATGTCTACACTTCCGGTTAGCGTTCGTTATATCATAACACTTATTACATTGCTTATATAAACATCCATATATTTGCATCGTTATATAAGGTTTCATTACATTTCACCGTAATGCAGTTTATATCGTCTTTTTTTTTTTAATGTATCATGGATTACTTTACTTACAGAAGAGTGTGTAACACAGTGTCTCTTCAATTTCTGTGTATATTGTCAATTATGATTTTATTTGATGTATCATATCTACATGCATGTATATTTCCATATAATATAAATATTCACACTACACATGCTAGTAGAAAACCACCCAAGGGTTGTTTTTCATCTAGTTGTACTAATAAAATGTTCCGTGTGCATGGTTGTTAATTAGAGTTATCCCCCTTACATTAGAGAGTTCATTGTTGTTTCGTTATCTTTCAAGAATGTTTTCTGTTGTTTTCATATGATAGGACGTTAAAAGTTAATCAAATTAATATCAACTATACTACATCATAAATAATACATTAACAGTAATATTGGTTTGCAAAGACATTCGAAAATTAATTAAAATAATCATCTTTGAAGATCAACTGGCACCAGTGCAATTATTATAGGTGATTGAAATGATAGGAGATACTACACATTCAAGTACGGTAACTATTTCATCCATCATTTCATTTTATATATAGATAGATAGATATATGCACATCTTATCACAACAAAATCACTTCTATTTTGGGTGCTTATAAACAACTTATATTCTTTTACTGGTTTCAGTCATTACTGGGGTACTACGTTAATTTAATCGATTACTAGCAGAATGGCCCGGCGTTGCTCGGGATTCTAAACATAGATTGGCATGTTTATCCCTCCTTTCTGAAACAGTTTCGTCGTATGTTCACCAATTGATGCAGAAGTCCTAATAAAAAGTGAAGTCGCCTTGGGTGAATAGGCAAATAATTTTCTATTAAGATTTTTCAAAAATACGTTTGTTTATATTTTGTTTTTGCGTATGCAAAAATATCTGTACACGAATATGACTATATACATACATACATATATATATATATATATATATATATATATATATATATATATATATATATATATATAAAAGAGTTAAACAAGATTCAATGAGTACATCAAAGAATGAGTTTTACAGTACATTGGAAGCACTCTACAAGTATATTTTCCAGAGTTATTAATATTAATTCAAATATTAACAAAATAGATATTCTTGTGATCAATTAAATTTTATTATACATATTTCAGAGGTACTGAATTAAGTTCAACAGTACGTCCTCATCAGATAAAATAAAATGATACATGACCTACCCTGACATGATAGATGGTTAAGATTTAATCAAGGTAGTGATTAACATATGAGAAAACTCAATATTTATACCCTAATATTGAGAACATGAGAAAACGTAATAGAATCAATAGAGAGAGTGTGAGTAATATATTTTAAGAAATACATTCTCTCAATGTAACAATTATAGGATTTTTAATATTTAAAATACTACTATAGAGCTATGCGGTAGAGGAAGACGTAGCTGAAGTTATAACTTATTTAGTATTTAGCTTGAGAAGACAAATGACAGATAATTAAAGAGAGGAAGAGACAAAGGGGAGTAATTTATGCTCAAATTTCTTTATACACACATAATCATATATAGTTTTGGCGGTTAATTTTCAAAATATTTAATTTATTTCAGGGTAAAGAATCAAAATTTTAGGTTTTAAAAGTTGATGGGTATTTGTATTAATATTATAATATAATTATGTTCAAAATTTTATGAAAACAAATTTAAAGGATTTACGAAGCCCACGAAAGAAAGAAAATATACATATAATGTTCAATATTCCCACAAAGGTAATCTTTATCAAAATTACTTATAACACTGACAACATTTTCTATAATATAATTTATGAAATATTTACAGTTATAACTATTAATGAATTTATTGTTAAATAGTTATAGTGCCTAAAGTATTAACAGGTCTTATAATTAAACCTAAAGAAGTCAGGGTTTTCAGCTATATATATGTGTGTATTGATCATAATACAAGGACTATAATTTATTATTTGTTCGTATATTATATTAAGTAAGTGATTATATAAGTTCGACCTTCTAGGGAAAACCGAACTATAATTTATTATTAGTTCATATATTATATTAAGTAAATGATTGTATAAGTTCGACCTTCCAGGGAAAATCAAACACTTATAATAATGTCATTTGGGTGTTTAAATTATTTATATAAATGTAACTACGATTATGTTATTACCGTAGATAAAGATATTTGTATAAAACTATATATAGATGTACTAGATATTAATGAAACGGTAAACATTTAATAAAAATAGTAATTATAATCATTGTTATTAGTTTTATACAAATGTAACTATGGTTATGTTATACTAGATAAAGATATTTGTACAAACTATATATAGAGATATACTAAGTATTAATGAAACGGTATACATTTAATAAAGAATAACAATTATAATCTTTGTTAGTAGTTTTATATAAGTGTAACTACGATTATGTTATTACACTAGATAAAGATATTTGTACAAACTATACATAGATATACTAGATATTAATGAAACGGTATATATTTAATAAAAAATAGCCATTATAAACATTGTTAGTAGTTTTACCTCCAGTTCAGCGGAGAGATAAACCAATATTTGTCTGCTATTATAGTTTGTTAAATATACATAAAAAAGCAAAGCGCAAAATCAACTTTCTGAGTCCTCAAAAACCATCTCAAAATGAGTAAAATAAATATATATATATATATAAAAAAAATATATATATATATATAAAAATATGTAAACGCATGAATGATCCACAGTTCAAATTAAAATCAGTAAAATTTACAGGTTAGATATCTAAACTATATATTTAAAACAGAGATAGAAAAATAAACATGTGAATCAAAGTTAAAAATATCAACAACAAAAAATCCCATAGAGTATGCACATATATCCAGCAAACAAGTGTCATTCATTCAAACATTAGTTCCATTATAAATGATTAGAAGATAAAGCATTATTAAAGTTTTATAAGCCTTATATGTTCAACAGTTGATGATGTACGTCGAAAATCAGGCTTGGTTGCTTAACGGTCAACCAGATATGTTTGGATATATATTGTATATATAAATAATTATCTAAAGACTTGGTATTAACCTTCATATAAATACACCCAATTATATTTAAAATTTCGATTGATGAATACTTTTAGATAATTCAATGAATTGAGTTTTTTTCTTTTTCCTAAAGCTAAGCCCAAATGTTGTTCTAATTAATATCTCCCTATATATTACACTATAGAAATTATTCCTCTTTATCTCTCTCTCTGTAATCAACACTCTTTTGCTTTCTATGCTCTTACTAGCTATATTATCCCCGCATCTGTTTCTTTCTCTATGCCTTTCTTTTCTTTCCTCTTTCTTCAGTAATTTAAATTATTTGAATCACTAACAGTTATATTGCTGCTATGTATTTTTTAAGCTTTCTCACACGCACCCTTACTATTATATGTATTATATGTAGGTTTTTTTCATGTTTCAATATCAAGGTATATAAATATTGAGTTTTGTCATATATTACTCACTACCATGACTGAATCTTAACCATCTACGATGTCAGGGTATGTCATGCATCATCTTATTTTATCTGATGAGGACGTACTGTTGAAGTTAACTCAGTACCGCTGAAATATGTATAATAAAATATACTTGATCACAAGAATATCTATTTTGTTAATCATCATCATCATCATCATCATCATCATCAACGTTTAACGTCCGTGTTCCACGCTTGCATGGGTTTGGACGGGGGTAGTCCCACTTGAGGCAAGAGTGATTGTCTTGCTCGCATAGGACTGTCTGGCAGGTTTTCTACAGTTGGATGCCCTTCCTAACACCAACCACATTTACAGTGTGGGTCTGGGAGGTTTTTACCGTGTTGCCTACACGGCCACATTACAGCGTGGACTGTGTGTTTTTTTGTCGTGACACCTACACGATCTCATTTGTTTTGGTCTCGATGGCGCGGCACCAACATAACTTTACATAGAACGGGGTGGTGTGGATGGGGAGGGGGGGGGGGGTGTATTTTGTTAGAGATGCCTACTGGCTGGAGTAGGTTTTACTATATATTTAGGTAAGGCGGGTCTTCTCTGTTACTGAGTACCGCCAAAGGTCTCGGTCCAGTGACATTGTCTTGGAGAGGTGTAAGTGTGTGATGTCGGAGTTTATCAGCTCGTCCCAGGTTTTTCTAGGTCTGCCTATTCCGTGACTACCGTCTATCTTTATTGCCCTGCACTTATTAATATTAATTCAAAATATTAACAACTCCGGAAAACTTTTTTTGTTGAGTGCTTCCAATCTATTGTAAAACTCATTCTTTGATTTATTCATTGAACCTTGTTTAACCTTTAAATATACAATATATATATATATATATATTGAATATTATTATTATTCGAAAAACTCAGATTACATTTATTATATATATTTATATATAATATATAATGTGTTAGAAATGACACTGCTGCACTTAGCACTACTGGTGCTCAAAAGAAAAGTCTGGAAATGTTACTACAAAAAGCTGATGAATGTAGAGAATGGATGGGAGGCAGAGGGACTATACCAGACTTACCCAGCAGAGGGACCAGCTATTGAAATTGTTCAATTAAAGAAGCAATCAATGAGATGAAGAATGGTAAAGCTGTTAGACTGTCAAAGATAGTTGCCGGGATACTGAAAGCATTGGGAGAAGTAGGAGCCGAACTAGTAACCTGTATAGTCAATCAGGTAATACAGGATGGAATCATACCCAATGACTGGTGCAGCAGTACATTCATAAATTGCTACAAAGGTAAATATGATGCTGTAGAAAAGAACAATTACAGAGGAATAAAACTAATGGACTAAGTTGTGAAAGTGATGGAAAGAGTTCTAGCACAGCTAATTAGGGAAAGAGTCAATTTAGATGGGATGGAGTTCAGTTTTGTGCCTGGAAAAACAACTATAGATGCCCTCTTTTTAGTGATGCAACTAGAAGAGAGGTTCCTAAGCAAGAATAAACTGCTGTATTTAGCTTTTGTTGATCTAGAAAAGGACTTTGACAGAGTACCTCGTTTTGTTATCTAGTGATCTTTAACAAAATTAGGTGTAGAAGAATGGCTTGTGAGAGTTGTGTAAGCTATGTACTGAGGAGCTGTCAGTAAAGTGAGTAGGAACTGAATTTAGTGAGGAATTCAAATTGCACATAGGAGTTCATTAGTATTCAGTTCTCAGCTCATTGCTGTTTATTATAGTTCTCCAGGCCATAACAAAGAAGTTTAAGACTGACTGTCCATGGGAACCTATCTATGCAGATGATCTGGCCCTTATAGCTGACCCCATAAAAGAACTAGAGAATAAGTTTTAACTATATAAACAGAATTTGATATCAAAAGGGCTAAAAGTAAACTTAGCCAAAACTAAAGGGCTAGTGCATAGGAAAGAAGATAGAACTCTGATTCCTTCAGAGAAGTGGCCCTGCTCAATATGTCAAAAAGGAGTAGGCATACACGATGTACACAATGTATACAATGTAAATCTTGGGTACATAACATGTAGTGGGATAACAAGCAGACTAACTGGAAGGAAAGACTGTATGTAGATACACTGGGTTGATCAATAGAAAGAGCATTGAACTGAGGAGAAACTGGGTTTAAGAGGAATCCAAAGTGGTGCACAAGAGAGAAGACTGTTTGTATGGGCATGGGATGCACATGGATGATCACTAGGTGAAGCAGTACAGGCAATTCCAATAGAAGGAAGCCACAGTAGGAAAACCAAGGAAGACCTGAGTGGAGGTGGGGAGAGTTGATCTCAAATTGCTGAGATTCACAGAGATGATGACATAGGAACATGGCAAGTGGAGAGATGATGACATAGGAACATGGCAAGTGGAGAGATGATGTACTGAAAAGGACCCGTCCAACTTGTGTGAGCATGGAAAAATGGACATAAAAATGATGGTGATGATATATATATATATATATTGAGTTAACCAAAAGGAATAAAAATTGCAAATTAATGAGCTTAAATATATCTGCACCGGCAGCCTAAAGAAACACTTGAACCTTACCAAGAGAAGATTTCTGTTCTTCTCCACACACTCCAGTCTGGGAGTTGTGACCAACTGACCATCAACATGTGGTAACAATTATTTATATCAATTTATTTGACTTCTGTGAAGTAAAACCATGTCACAACACTCACCTGCAATTATTGTCATTCTTGATAATTTATATACACCTGATACTAATATCCTAAAATTTCATTCTCACCAAAAAGCATGATAGAAGAATGATCATAAACACACAGTCCCTTCCAGGTAAGGAATGCACCTCTCAGCATTACCTGATAGTTAGTGACTTACTAATTAAAGCTAGATGAACTCAGAGATGGAGGGCAACCTGGAGCAGAAAGATATGGAAATTAAAGGAACTCTCAGCCTGTAACAAATTTAAGGATATCTTACTTGACACTTTTGACAATAAGGAAGAAACAATAGCGACATATGCTATAGAGGAGCAGTGGGAGTTCCTGAAAGATAATCTACTGAAGGCTACAAATGAGGTCCAAGGAGTAGGAGAGTGAATTGGTGGTGGATGAAATAATTAAGGCATAGAGTTAGGCATGGAAGGAATAGCAAAATGGAGGTAGAAGAGAGATTTACCAAGTGGCAACGAGAGAGGCGAGAAGCAGAAAGTAAAAAATTTGTGCATGTTATGCGGGTTGATGACCAAAGGCATGAGGTGTTCAGGATCGCAAGGCAGTGTGTTAGGAAAATTAGTGATGTCGTGGGACAGAAGGAAGTGAGTCTATGATGACAATGGTGCACTTGCTCTCAATGAAAATGAAAAGGCAGCATGAAAGTGTCATTATGAGAGACTGATGAATGAGGAAAATGTGTGGGAAGAAAATAGCTTGCCCCCCGTGACCCTACAGAGGGACCAGTGGTATAAATTAGTAACAGTATAGTAAGGCAATTAAAGACATGAAAACAGGCAAAGAAACAATGCCATCGTGAATAGTTGCTGGCATGCTGAAAACATCTGGGATGGTAGGGCACACCAACCACCTATATTGTTAACCAAGTAATACAAAATGGTGCTACACCCATTGACTGGTGTAGCAGCATCATCAACTGCTACAAGGGCAAAGATGATTCACTAGACAGAGGGAACTATCGTGGCATCAAACTGATAGACCTTGTCATGAAGGTTACAGAGTCATTGAGATGCAATTCAGATTTGTGCCAGGAAAAAGTACCATAGATGCCCTCTTCCTTGTGAGGCAACTGCAGAAGTATCTAGCTAACAGCAAAGCCCTTTACTTAGCCTTTGTTGACCTCAAGAAAGCTTTTGACAGGGATCCCCATTCTGAAATCTGGTGGGCACTTAGGAAACTAGGTGTAAAAGAGTGGCTAGTGAGTACAAGTCATGTACAGAGGTGCTGTCAGTAAGGTTAAAGTTAATAATGACTATAGCAAGGAGTTTAGTGTGAAAGTTAGGGTCCACCAAAGTTCTGTTCTTAGCTCTTTCCCATTTATTATCGTCCCCCAGACTATAACAGAAGAGTTTAAAACAGGATGCCCTTGGGAACTCCTGTATGCTGATGATCTAACACTCATAGCTGAATCTATGACAGAACTAAAGAAAGAATTCCTGACTTGGAAGCATAACCTAGAATCAAAAGGTTTTAAAGCCAACGTGGCAAAGAACAAAGTTCTAGTAGACATTTGTTGTTTCCAAAGAAGGGACTTCTTGATTTCTAAACCAATATGTCGGGACATCGGAGGTGGGACAGCATTACCAACCTGACGATGTTTATCAAGAATTCCTCCAAAGAAACGGTATGTGTCAGGAAAACCCTGTTCAGGGTGGAGCACACGACCCTGTTTTCCTATGGGTTCAGGATTAGTGAGGGTTGTACTGAAGAAACCATCCCATTCTACTTGACCATAGAGTCCGGACCAGTGGTTGTGTCTGTTACCAGTATGAGGCAGACACCAGGGAATCAAAGTGTTAAACTGTCGGTCCATTGGGTCACACTTGCCGTCGAGGGCACAGGCACACACACACTCCTCAATTGATTGTTAGGCCCTTTGCCATTTCGTTTATCGTGGTGACTGTAATGAATTTTTTTGGTTTTGTTCCCATCAGATAATTTAAGAATAACATTTGGTAAGTCCCTCCAATCAGCGCCAGGACATAATGGAATATGTGCATCCTTGCGTGTACCAATGGACTCATCTCTTTACAGATATGATCACGAAGAATTGGTTGATGTTGCTTGCCACGAATCAGTCTTTGAAAATATGAATATGGTTCCCCATTATACTGGATTTCTTCGTCTTTATCACCATTTCGAATCTCTGGTAAGTCAGACATGGTGTCTCGTACAGTAATAGTCCGAAATGGGGCAGAACCAGTACGGGTTATTGTAGAGTTATACTTCTCATCAACGACGCTCCTTTGCCAAACTTCTCATCAACGACACTCCTTTGCCAAACTCACTCCAGAAATTTTCAGGCCTCTCTATGTCGCCCTCGTAAAACCGCACCTAGAATATGGCATCCAAGCATCAAACCCATATCTCATCCGGGATATCCATCACTTGGAGAGAGTTCAATGACTAGTGACTCGAACGGTACAGGGTCTTCATGAGCTGCCCTACGAAAGCCGGCTGCAGAAACTGAACCTCTTCTCCTTGAAGCATCGACGGCTACGAGGCAATCTCATTTTGGCTTACAATCTCTTCAATGGCCATTACAATCTCCCTCAAGATCTCCTATTCTCTCCGGCACTTGAAAGGGGTCTACATGGACATGACAAAAAGCTGTTTCACTGCTTTCACCTAAATAGACGGAAAGCTGCTTTCTCGATCCGCATCTCTGGACCCTGGAATCGGCTTCCAGAAGAAGTAGTCAACGCGCCAACCACGCAACAATTCAAGGCAAAATTGGACCAGTGTTGGACCACTGTGTTTCCGACTGTGTAAATTTTGCCCCTCTCCCCTCGTTACATGGCATCTGAAGCATCTATGTTTTATTTTCTGCCAAATATATTGAATTGAATTGAAAATAGTATGTAGTAAAGAAAATAAGGCTCTGATTCCTTCTGGGAAATGGCCCTGCTCAGTGTGTAAGGAAAGGGGTGGGTAGAAATTCCATCCTCTGTCCCAAATGCAAGCTATGGGTACACAAGAGATGTAGTGGAATCTCAGATAGGTTAACTAAGAACGTAGGTTTTACATGTGGCCATTGCACAGGAACAGTAAGTGACAAACACTCAAGAAACAAGTGCTATCAAATTCTTGGAAGGTTCCATAGAAGCAGTTGACAGCTTCTGCTACCTAGATGACCAAATAAGCCGTGGAGGTGGGTGTGCCAAAAGTACAGTAGCGAGAGTGAGAACGTGGTCGTAGCCTTGAAACTGTGATTCCTCTGTGAGAAGAGTTTGGCATGGTCAACTGGCCTGTCCCTCCTCATAGCAGTGCCATCCAGTTCCACTCTGCAAATGTGGTTGCTGCACCAAACTGTGGTTCCACTTTGAGAAGGGTTTGGTGCAGCCAACTGCCCTGAACCACCCCCCCCCCCTCATAGTGGTGCCATCCAGTTCCAGGTTCCCAAACTGTGGTTCTGTTGTGTGAAGGGTTCAGTGTGGCCCACTGGCCTGTCCCTCCTCGTAGCAGTGCTATCCAGTTCCACACTGTAATTGTAAGGTGAAGGAGATGCACTGGAAGAGCCATTCCATCTCATGAGGCTCACACCTGCGGTTAGCCAGCTCAGCGCCTATGGTGGTGAGTAGGGAGGTAGCCCTAGGGCCAAGGACACCAGAAGTCTCGACTGCAAATCTGTCAGAGAGCGACCGATATTGGAGAGTTTACTCTCCTCAGCCCGAAATGCAGCAGAGTCTGGGTTAGTTGCAGACTGCACCAGGTTGCCGCTAGAGAATGTGTTGCTGCATGTGGAATCCCAGACGAGGGGATTACCGCCACAGAAAGGAAGATGGTCATACTATCTGGCCTTTTGCAGTCCCCTTGGTCCAGCCCCACCAACTTATGGCCTGAAAGACTATTATAAATTAAAGGGGGAAGAAGTTTGAGCCTTGTTGGGCCCTTGTCTGTGTAGCAAATTTATTGCTGTGCTCATTGATAACTCTTAACTTTCCAACAGCACAGCATAACCCTCACAAGCAATCCATTGAATCCTTTATTGAGAAAACAAGAAAGCAATTATATATTGTTACATATGAGGCAGTAGAACAGACTACTGCAATGTATTGTCTGTGCTTTGTTCATATGTAATCTACTTCACTTGAGAAGCTTCTAAACATGTATTTTCACCAGGAAATGTATTTAATATGGATAAGGTGGTAAATACATTCTGGGATAGGTGGAGTGTGTTACTTATTTTGTTATTGCATCTGATAAAATTTTATGAAATATATTGTTGCTGGAGATGATGATGATTCTTCTTCTCCTCCCCCATCCTCATTCTGTTTTCCCAGCAAGCAAAAGTTGGACAGGTCTTCACAGACAGAGATAGTACTCAAGTGGGACTACACACCTCACAGATGAACCAGGGCTTGTATCTTACTTAGATATGTCCTATGCTCTACTTAGTGCAGTTTATCATGACACCGCTGAAAGATCCTGCCCTTTGTTTGGCAAGCTTTCTACAGGTCAAGGCCCATCTTATCACCAATCATTTCACAGGGTTTACTGGATGCATTTATCATATCTGATGCAATTGAAGGGTCCCCCTGACCCTCTGTTTAGCAAAGAATTATTAATTCTAGAGAAGTAAGAGTTTGTTAACTTTGCTTAAATTTATTAAGAGCTACCAAAGGATTTGTTTACATGTAGTTTTGTTGGACTATTACAGGGATAAATATATTTTTTCAAATTATTTTATTGCAAATTTCATTTAAGTAGTATTGATAAAAACAGCCTGTGAGTAAAATACTGAACCAAAACTATATGTAAAATATATGTGGTGATAACAAAACATACACATTTTATAATAGTGACACTAATTATGAAAAATGTTTTTTTTTTTTTTCAGAGTTCATAATATTGCTTCGATTGTTACATGTTGTTTACAATTGAAAATTTATTAAAGAAAAACTGCAGAAAATGACAAAATAATAGATTATTTTGAATGAAATAGTACCAATCCGATAAAAACAAACATTTTGATCATGGTGTAGCAAAGAGATAAACCATCTCAATATCATTCAGTAATAGTGGTAATAGAACAGCGGAGTCACAATCATTGACAGCATCTGCTACAACAATCTGAAAAAAAAAAAGAAAAAAAAACAAACAATTTATTCACAAAACAAACAAAAACTATTTTAATAACTTCAACTTTGAGAAATTTTAAATGATAGATGAAGGGAAAGTAAACCTTTTTGCTTAACTCTTAATGTTCTATAATGATTTAGCAAAACATATCTAAAAAAAAAAAGATTTGTAAATTCAAATGTTTATAGTATCTTTAATTGTAGACAAATTGTTGAGAAAATTTGAAGTATTAGAGTAAAGACATTCATTTTTTTATGTGATGTTGTTATAGAACTGCTTTGTACTTTTCAAGAATGTCTTTCTAATGTAGTTTCATGTGGTACAGGATATTTAAAGTTAATTTATCCGAGTACTTCAGTAAATTTTATATAAGAGAAAGGATTAATGGGTTACTTTTTTTGCACTCATGATTTGTGGGGTAACTCTTTAGTTAGCAACCTAGCCAAAATCGGCCCTGGTTCTATGAAACAAAACAACCCATTTTAAAGGTTTCCAATTTAAATTTAAATCTTCTAATATAATTTTATATAAGAACCTTACATTAAGTTACTATTGTAGTAATGAAATAATTGATAATTTTAGTAAATCCGACTAAATTCTTCATTAATTAATCAAAATGGAGTGTATTTCATTAGATATGCAGTCATTAAAGGGTTAAAAGTGAAAAACTTATCACAAACACACATTGCAGTAATGTATCTGATTCAACTTTGCAGCAACAAGTGTTCTAAGACCATCTTCCCTGCTAAAGCCCTGTTAGTTTTGTAGACCCCATAAGAAGCTTCTCCATTTTTCTCTACCATCTGCATCCCACCTCCCAAACTCCCGAGCTTTCATTTCCTCCTCCATCATCTTTAACCATGTCTTTCTTGCTCTATGCTCTAACCCACACTCCATACACCCCCATGAGGACAGGCCGAAGTAAAATGCATGCAGTGAAGCCCCCCAGCCCACACTGTAAAGTGTTCGTGATGGTGACATCACAAAAAGTGCCCAGTCCACACTGTAAAGTGGTTGTGTAGGCATCATGACAAAAGGCACCCAGTACTCACTGTAAATGAGGTTGGTATTAGGAAGGGCATCTAGCTGTAGAAACCAAGCCAGAATCAGTTCTGTATGAGCAAGATATGGTCACCTGACCTAGCATTGCCCACAACAGAACAATTCGTCTAACTCATGCTAGCATGAACGAATAGACGTAAAACGGTGGTGATGATGATATATGTATATACACTCAAATATATATATATACATATCATCATCATTATCATGATTTATATATATATATTATGTTAGTACCACAAAACATCCAGCCCACACTGTAAAGTGGTCATGTAGGAGACATGGCAAAAAGCACCCAGCAAACACTGTAAATGTGGTTGGCGTTAGGAAGGGCATCCAGCCATAGAAAACCAGCTGAAACAGTCCTATATGAGCAAGATACAGTCACTCGATCCAACTTGTCTCTAACTTATGCTAGTGTGGAAGATAGACGTTAAATGCATTTTTTTCATTCAGTCATGTTCATCCTTCCTCAACACATGACCCAATCATCTCATTCCATTTCTCTTCACAACACTAATCACTGTCTCTATTCCTATTATCCAGTCATTTTCATCCTTCCTCAACGAATGACCCAACCATCTCATTCCATTTCTCTTCACAACACTCATCACTAGTTCTGTTCCAATCATTGTTTGTTTTCATCTCTTTCTCAGTGACACTTCACTCATCCATCAAATCATTTTCTCTCATTTCCATCCTCTCCAGCTTTATTTTGTTGCTTCACATTCATCAACAATGTCTTGTTCCTAAGAATTATAGCACTTCTCACATGCAGCAAACACATTTCCCTGCCCTCCCCTCAGCAGAACACAACCCAATTCCTGGAATCTCTTCCATTCACATCTCACTCTAGATACTGTTGTGGTAACAAAACGTTTTCACACCTAACTTCATTCATACCATTCCCAAATTCCAGCTCAACATCTCCCTCATCTGTCGTTTCCTCATACACACTTTACAATACTAAATTATATTATATTAGATAAGTTTCAAGTATCTAACCAATGAATCAATTAGGTTTTTTTACAAACTGGTGTTAGTTGCATGGTATTGCTGAGAAAGAATGATAGAAATAGCCAATGTTGAATATGGTGAATAGATATGGAATGAGATGGTTGGGTCATGTGTTGTGGAAGGATTAGAGCTAGTAGTGAAAATTGTGAAGTGGAATGGAATGAGATCGTCGGGTCATGTGCTGTGGAAGGATTAGAGTCAGTGGTGAATATGGTGAATAGAAATGGAATGAGATGGATGGATGATATGTTGATGAAAGATGAAAGTGACTGTGATAGGAATAAAGTCAGTGATGAATGCTGCAGAGAGAAATGGATTGAAATAAAGGATGAAAGTGACTAGGTGAGAGGAGTGATGCAAATGACTTTGGAAGGAAGTAGAGGAAGAAGACCAAGACTAAAGATGGTGGAGGAGGATATGAAAGCCAAGGATTGGTGTAGGGGTGAAGTATAATGGAGAAGCTAGTCATGGCTCCCACAAGGCTAACCCCTATTTTATCAAGGAAGATGGCTTATAAAACACTTGTATTGGTTGCTGTAAGTCACTCCTTTGTAGTTACTTTTCTCCTAAGTTAATTATTTTATAAATCCTCATTCTCTCAGATCAAAAAAATATGAAAACTTAGTGATTTGTTTGAAATTTATCACAATGTTAGTTGGACAGTCATCATCATCATTATCACCTGCATGATCCGATAGATGTGTAATAGTAACTTATGTGAATGGCAAAGCATAAATGAACTGAGAGAGAAACTAGGCATAAGAGGAATCAGATGCGGTGTACAGCTGAGAAGATTGCGTTGGTGTGGACATGTGATGCCATTTTTCCACGTTAGCATGGGTTAGATGATTTGACCGGCAGGTGACCATATCTTGCTCATACAGAACTGATTTTGGCTTGGTTTCTATAGCTGGATGTCCTTCCTAATGTCAACCTCATTTACAGTGAGTACTTGGTGCTTTTTGTTGTGACACCTACACAACTACTTTACAGTATGGGCTGGGTACTTTCTGTCATGTCGCCATTACAACCACTTTACAATGTGGGCTGGGCAATTTTTGTCGTGTTGCCATCACGGCCATTTTACCGTATGGGCTGGAGGCTTCACTAGATGTATGCTTCAGCTTGTCCTCATGAGAGATGTATGGGAGGGTGGCATGGCAGTGGGGATGGTGCCTACTATATCTATGCTTCAGCCTGTGCCCATGGGAAGGTGGGTCTTCTGTATTACTGCATAGCGCCAGAGATCTCGGTCCTGTGTCATCGTCTTTGAGAGGTGCAATTGGGTGAGGTCAGCTTTTATCACCTCATCCCAAGTCCTCCTGGGTCTCCCCATGCCAAGGCTTCCATCAACTTTGAGTGCTCTGCACCTTTTTATACAGTTGATATCCTCCATACGCATCACATGTCCATAACAAAGCAATCTTCTCTCCTGTACACCGCATCTGATTCCTCTTATGCCTAGTTTCTCTCTCAGTTCATTTATGCTTTGCCATTCACGTAAGTTACTATTACACATCTATTGGAGCATGCAAGCTTAATTTCTTTCCAATCTACATAAGTCTCCTGCACACAGTGCCCAGGTCTCACTACCATGCAACATTGCTGTTTATATGCACACATCATACAGTCTGCCTTTCATTTTTAGAGAAAAGCTTTTTGTAGCTAGCAGTGGTAGTAGCCCCCTGAACTCCTTCCATCCCGTTCTTACTCAGGCTACTGTGCTTTCAGAACACCACCCTTCTGTTGCTAATTTGGTCACCCAGGTAGCGAAAGTTGTCTACTGCTTCTACTGAGGCTTCTTGGAATTTGTGGAATTTGATAGCGCTTGTTTCCTGTGGTCATTTTCTGCTTACTGCCCTGGTGCAATGGCTACATGTCAAACCTACATTCTGAGCTAAACTTCTCAAGATCCCACTACATCTCTTGTGTATCTATAGTTTACATTTGGGACAGAAGATGGAATTTCTACCTATACTTTTCCTACACACTGAGCAAGGCTGTTTCCCCAAGGGGATCAGGGTTCTGTTTTCTCTTCTACTTACTAGGACCTTAGTCTTTGTCAGGTTGATTTTAAGACCTTGTTTCTAGGCCCTGCTTCCACATTTGGAATTTCTTCTCTAGTTACACCATAGATCCACTATGAGTGTAAGATCATCTGTGTACAGGAGTTCCCATGGGCAGCCAGTCTTGAACTCCTCTGTTATAGCCTGCAGTATGTTAATAAAAAAGAGAAGGCTAAGAACAGCCCTAGTGGATGTCAACCTGTACACTAAATTCCTTGCTATAGTCATTGTTAATCCTAACTGTGCTGACTGCTCCCCTATATATGGCTTGTACAGCCTTCACAAGCCACTCATCTACTCCTAGTTTTCTAAGAGCCCACCAGATTATGGCATGGGGCACTCTATCAAAAGCTTTCTTCAGATCAACAAATGCCAAGTAGAGTGGCTCAATTTTAGCTAGGTACTTTTCCTGTAACTGATTCACCAGGAAGAGAGCATCTGTGGGGCTTTTGCCTGGTACAAATCTGAACTAATCTCATCTAGATTTACCTGGTCCCTATTCAGCTGTGCTTTTTGTTTCTTTCATGACCTGGTACATCAACTTGATGCCTCTATAGTTTCCTCTATCTAGTGCATCTCCTTTACCCTTGTAGCAGTTGACAATGATGCTGCTGCACCAATCATTCAGTATGGCACCATTTAGTATTACTTGGTTCACAATAAGTGTAGTTAAAATGTGACCTACTGACCCAGATGCTTTCAGCATCTCAGCAACTATTCCTGATGGACCAGCTGCTTTTCCAGTCTTCATATCCTTAATTGCCTTATGACACTGCTGCTGACTTGTACAGCTGAGCCCTCTGTAGGGTCTACTTGAGGTACCATCTCTTTCTCCCATGTATTCTCATTCAGTAATCTTTCATAATGAATTTTCCCCTTTGGCACCTGTGAGGGCAAGTGCGCCTTTATCATCCCAGACACACTTTTCACCAATGACATCACAATTTTCCTTAATGCACTGCTTCGTAATCCTGAACACCCAACGTTTCTGGTCTTCTTGCTGCAAAACATGCTTGAAATTTTTATCTTCTGCTTCCCTCCTTGCCAAGTGTACTTGTCGTGTAGCTTCCCTCCTGGCCTCTATATAATGTACCGATTCCCCCGTTCTTCCATTTTTTCCATGCCTGTCTCTTGGCCTTAATTGTCACACCTACCTTATTGTTCCACCACCAAATCACTCTCCTTCTCTCTGTTGTTCTACTCCATCCACAGATTTCATCTGTCACCTTTCAGTAGATTATATTTCAGGAACTCCCAATGCTCTTCTATATTGAATGTCTCTGTCTATTCATCTTTATTGTCATAGGCATCAAGCAAAATATCTCTAAATCTGTTACTGGCTGAGGTCTCTTTCAGCTTCCATATCCTTCTCCTCCAGGTTCATCTAGCTCTGACAATGAAGTTGTTAACTACCATGTTATGTTAGGAGGTGCATTCCTCACCAAGAAAAGATTTTGTCTTTACCACCATTACTCTATCTCATCCTCTGGTAAGGATGAAATCTATTTGACTAGCATGTTCACTAGATTTATAGGTGATCAGGTGGTTAGGTTTTTTGAAGTTTCTGTTTCATATCGATGTCACTGGCGTCACAAAATTATTGGATCTTGAAACCTTCTTCATTTCTTGCACCAAACCCATAGCCTCCATGGACTCTGTAGAAGCCATCACAGTGTTTTCCAACATCTCCATTAAAGTTCTCCACAATGATTAGCAAGCAGTGTGCATTAGGATTTGTAAAACCTATCTTTGAGTTCGTCTGGCAACCCAAATGTAGATATAATTGTGGTCATTGTTCTATTTAGGACTAATCTGAGTTTAATAATTCTCGCATTCACTCTAACGGAGATTACCTCATTTACCCATTTGTCAGCTAATGAAACACCTATTCCTCCTAGTCATTACACACCCTAAAAATATGTAGCACTGTTTTTTGCCTACAAGGAGTCTAGCTGACTCTCTCTCCATCTAGTTTCTTGCACACAACATACATAAATTTTCTTCCAATCTAGCCTGTTCTTCTTTCATTGCGCTCATGTTGATGGTGCCAATTCGGAAGTTAGAGTATTTGCTGTCAGTGGTAGAGGAGGGAAGATGTAGGGTGGATATTTGCAGGGGTTGGGGTGGGTGTATGTTTTCTATATCTGAAATGAAAAAGGTTTGCATGGTCGCCTGGAAATGCATTGATTCATATTCATATTGGCTCTATCATTTCAGCCCATCCATAATAAATAAAAATCTCCAAGAAGAACAGAAAAGATAGTAGCAGTTAGCAGTTATTGCCACAGATAGTGGGTGAAGGATTCTTTGTATTCTGTGGTTTGATTGGTCTAAGAGGGTAAGGTGGTGTGTGGGGTGGGTGGGTGTCATTAGTGAGGTAAGTGAATAGTTCAGCATTTATAGGAAGCATGAAATAAATACATGGAAATAGGATAGAGTTGTTGTTTATATAAATTTTGGAATTCATAAGTTATAGACAGGCCTAGAATGGTGCTGGAGAAGACCTCATACGTGATGGTACAGACAGCGTTTAGTGATGGAATGAAATGAAATGGGTTAGTTTTGGTTGAATCTCTAAAGAAGGAAAGAGAGATGGGGGAGAAGGAGAAAGGGCAGCATGGTGAGATAAGAAGGGAGCAAACCCCAACAAAATAGCTTATTACAGCAACTAGGCAAGAAGTTAGATAAAATGTTATAAATATGATAACAATGATGTTAGTCCTTTATAGGTCCTTAGATTTCCAGAAAAAAAGCTCTATCAAAAGAGGAACAGAAAGAACTAGTTTGGAGCTGTATATTCTTTTTGTAATTTTAAACATTCTATATTTTACACAATGCTTCCAGCCAACTGCAACACTCTTCTCTTAATATAACAATTATCTCATAGTGTTTATAACTTACCAATTTTTTTCTTTGTAATTTCTTGAAAATTATTCGAGAAGTTGTCATAACTCTACACAGAATAATAGGAGTATTTGATAACACTTTTTCTTTGAATATATCTGTATCCAATGTAATCGGTATTCCAGAATTTATTAGATGTTTCATACTGTTTATATAGTTTTTAAACAAAGGATCTGACCACAATAGACGTTCATGAAGGTATATGAAATCATTTGCATTCATTATAGTAGAGTTTTGTGAATCATTTGATTTAAAATATTGTTCAAAGAAGCTTTCTTCTGTTTTCTCATCAGCTACTCTAATAACATCACAGTTTTTTAAGACATCAAGAATTTTCAATTGATCTGTAAATGGAAAAGACATGATGTTAACATTTAACTGCTTAACTTTTTCTTGTTCTGGTTCTATGGGACAAAATTACTCATTTAAAGGGTTTCTGTATAATTATATATTTAAAGGGTTTCTATATATCTATATACTTACCAACCTCCCTATCTGTTTATCTGCCTGACCATCAAACACTAATTATCTATTTATCTATATTTACCAATATAGCTATCTTAAGACAAGAATAACAACAACAAATCTTAAATCTCAATAGCACTCAAAATATAATTGAATGGATATACATTTGATAATGATTAAAGAAAATTTGGAATAAAAAATATTGTAATTGATTTAAATGAATGTAAAATGAAATAGAGCAATTGTCGGATTGACAAGAAGGAGAAGGTCAAGGATTAAAGTACCTTTAGATAGAATCTTGTAATTAAAATTTTTTTTTTACTATAAACTGTGTCATTTTTATGGGTACTATGTTAATATATGTGTGTGTGTGTGTGTGTAACAAAAGACAAATCAGAAAGCTGGTATGTGGTAGAATTCTCCAGGTATGTGGATGATATCCTTATGCTCACGTGAAGAAGCTGTCAAGATTTACATCTTCGAAAACATAAATGCACATGTGAAATTTGAGGTTGAACACCCAGACACAACTGGACCTCTATCTTTACTTGAATTTACAATAAGAGTTACAGAGGAAGAATTCATATACACCAAATTTTACAAGGAGAATGCCTGCAGAGACATTTTTGTGCACCAAGCAAACAAACAAAGGGTCGGGAGGACACTTCAGTCATATCAAGGACATAACCTCCCTAGTATTGTTGATGGAACATGAGACCATACATAAACGAGACACAGGTCCCTAGCCTACCTAGGGGATCAGCTAAAATGTTAAAACATCAATGCTTAGGAATAAATTTCATAAAATCTTAGTGGGATCATTCATTTTCATTTCATTTTACGTCCACTTTTTCCCTGCTTGCTAGGGTGGGACGGGAACTGATTCTGGCTTGATTTCTACAGCTGGATGCCCTTCCTAACACCAACCTCATTTACAGTGAGTGCTGGGTGCTTTATTGATGTGGCACCTCCACGACCACTTTGCAGTGGAATGATATGGACCCCAGTCCCTATCATCTCATTTCTACAGCTGAGTAAACTGGAGCAATGTGAAATAAAGTGTCTTGCTCAAGTAAACAACACATCACCCAGTCTGAGAATTGAACTCACAACCTTTCGATTGCAAGGCCAATGCTCTAACCACTAAGCCATGTGCCTCCATGGGATGCTCTTTCAAATTTACATATGTATATGTGCATGGGTTGAAGCATACATCTTGTACACACTACTTTCCCCCTCTCCCTTCCATGCCCGCTCCTGTGCTTGAACACTCTGCCCCCCCCCCCCCCTCTGACACATGCCCCTAGAACTACCTAAAAAATCCCCTCACCTACCCAAGTCGCCAGCCCACACTGTAAAGTAGTCGTGATAGCAGCACAACAAAAAGCGTCTAGCTACACTGAAACGTGATCGTGTAGGTGTCACAACAAAAAGCACCCAGCCCATACTGTAAAGTGGTCATGTAGGTGTCACAACAAAAAGCACTCAGCCCACACTGTAAAGTGGTTATGTAGGTGTCACGACAAAAAGTGCTCAGCCCACACTGTAAAGTGGTCATATAGGTGTCACGACAAAAAGTGCTCAGCCCACATTGTAAAGTGGTCATGTAGGTGTCACGACAAAAAGTGCTCAGCCCACACTGTAAAGTGGTCATGTAGGTGTCACAACAAAAAGCACCCAGCCCACACTGTAAAGTGGTCATGTAGGTGTCACGACAAAAAGTGTTCAGCCCACACTGTAAAGTGGTCATGTAGGTGTCACGACAAAAAGTGCTCAGCCCACACTGTAAAGTGGTCAAGTAGGTGTCACGACAAAAAGTGCTCAGCCCACCTTGTAAAGTTGTCGCAACAAAAAGCATGCAGCAGACACTGTAAGTGTGGTTGGTGTTAGGAAGAGTATCCAGCCAGTGAAACCAAGCTAAAACTAGTGCTGTATGAGCAAGTTATGGTCATCAGACCTGCCTTGTTTCACAATGGGGCAACCCATACTAGCATGGAAAATAGATGTTAAATGGTGGTGATGATGATATATATATATTACACACACACACACTCATATATATATATGCACACATACACACACAAACATATATATATTTTGGAGGCACATGGCTTAGTGGTTAGAGAATTGGCCTTGCAATCGAAAGGTTGTGAGTTCAATTCTCAGACCAGGTGATGTGTTGTTTCCTTGAGCAAGACACTTTATTTCACATTGCTCCAGTTTACTCAGCTGTAGAAATGAGATGATAGGGACTGGGGTCCCTATCATTCCACTGCAAAGTGGTCGTGCAGGTGCCACGGCAAAAAAGCACCCAGAACTCACTGTAAATGAGGTTGGTGTTAGGAAGGGCATCGAGCTGTAGAAGTCAAGCCAGAATCAGTTCCCGTCCCACCCTTGCAAGCAGGGAAAAAGCGGACGTAAAATGAAATGATGATGAATGAAATGATATTATATAAATTAGAGGAAAGCAATTTAATTGCCATTACAATTATTATTTGTTATAGCAATTGGCTATCATGATTGTGATTATCAAACTGCTAAGTAGAATACTTACTTTCTAATGAATCTAGTGTAGATTCATCATTGGAACAAACAATTATTTGATGTTTTTCACTTTCATTAATCTTTATACTGGCATTATATAGCCACCTAGTTAGATTCGCGATGCGAACAGCACTTCTTGGACTTATATGCTTCACAATTTTCATATTGGAGTCAATTTGCATATCGATGATTTTCATATCATCCAATTCTGAAAAGTATAAATGAATATATTAAAATAAATATATAGATATATAAAAAAATAAACACATCGTCATCACCATCATTTAGTCAAAAAATGTGTGAATGTTTGAGTAACAAAAAGAGAGAGGGAAAATGTAATGTGTATTTCGAAGAACTATCAAAAGAGGATAAATTTTAGAATGTCATTTAAAGATTATCAATTTACATCTAAAATTATATTTATAGAAGTGTCCTTACAAAAATAATGTCAGAATTAAGAATAATGTCAGAATTAAAATAATGTAGGAAATTAAAATATTAAATATATATATTAAAAATATTATAATTATTAGAGATATTAAAAAAAATTCTAAATATTAGAGGTATTAAAAAAATGTTTGAAATATTAAAAATATAACTTGTTAACTTGAACCGTTAAGGTATATTATCCTTGGTTATATCAACATTTTTAAAACACACTTCGTATTTTATCTGATGATAGCGTACCAAAATTTCTGGTACCCTTGAAATATATATAATAGAATAAATATGGTTTTATAAATATAGTTTCCATTTATTTAATATCATTGTGTATTATACTCCAGAAAACATCTTGAGTGCTCTGAATCAGTTATAAACATTTATATTTGTTGAATTACCGACAAATTGAATATCTATTCTGCTTATATATATATATATATATATATATATATACAAGCATGTCCTACAACGCGATGACCAAAAACGTGAGGTGTTCAGGATTGCTAGGCAATGCGTCAAGGAAAACCGTGATATTGTCGGGGAGAAGTGTGTACTTAACGATGATGGCATACTTGCCATCACCGACACTGATAAGAAGGCAGCTTGGAAGTGTCACTATGAAAGGCTACTAAATGAGGAGAATAAATGGGAGAAAGACAGTCTCCCCCATGTCGACCCAATAGAGGGACCAGCAGTGTTAGTCGAGGGGAGTATAATAAGTAAGGCAATCAAGGATATGAAGACAGGTAAGGCGGCTGGGCCTTCGGAAATAGTTGCTGAGATGCTGAAGGCATCTGGCACGGTGGGACACACCATGGTCACCCGCATAGTTAACCAAGTCGTACAGAATGGGGTTGTTCCGAAGGACTGGCATAGCAGCATCATCGTTAACTGTTATAAGGGTAAAGGAGACGCCCTAGATAGGAGTAACTATAGAGGCATTAAATTAATCGACCAGGTCATGAAGGTCACAGAAAAAGTAATAGCGCAACTAATCAGAGAGAGAATTGACCTAGATGAAATGCAGTTCGGGTTTGTGTCAGGCAAAAGTACCACAGACGCTCTTTTCATAGTACGACAACTACAGGAGAAGTACCTAGCTAAAGGTAAACCCCTCTACTTAGCTTTTGTCGACTTGGAGAAAGCCTTCGACAGAGTCCCCCGCTCCATTATCTGGTGGGCTCTTAGAAAACTAGGCGTTGACGAATGGCTTGTGAGGGCTATACAAGCCATGTATAAAGAAACAGTCAGCAAGGTTAGAATTAACAACGAATATAGTGAAGAGTTTAGCATAAAAGTTGGCGTCCATCAGGGCTCTGTTCTCAGCCCCCTACTATTTATTATTGCCCTTCAGGCTATAACAGAGGAGTTCAAGACAGGCTGCCCATGGGAACTCCTATAGCAGACGACCTGACACTCATAGCGGAATCAATGGCCGAGCTAGAGAAGAAATTCCAAACATGGAAGCACGGCCTAGAGTCAAAAGGACTTAAAATTAACCTGGCTAAGGACCAAAGTTCTAGTTTGTAGGAAAGAAAACAAGGCGGCGGTCCCTTCTGGGAAATGGTCGTGCTCGGTGTGTAGAAAGGCGTAGGTAGAAACTCCATTTTGTGTCCTAAATGCAAAGTATGGGTGCATAAAAGATGTAGTGGGATCACAGGTAAGCTAACTAAGAACATAGATTTTACATGTGGCCGGTGTTCTGGTGCAATAAGTAGCAGCAAGTGCCCACAAAATACTAGCTCTTTCAATGCGCAGAGGGTTCTATAGAAATAGTGGACAGCTTCCGTTACCTGGGCGATAAAAATCAGCAGTGGGGGAGGGTGCTCTGAAAGTACTGTAGCTAGAGTCAGAACTGGTTGGAAAAAGTTCAGAGAGCTTATACCACTATTAGCTGCTAAAGGGTTCTCCCTAAAAATGAAAGGCAGGTTGTACGATGCCTGCATACGAACAGCAATGTTGCATGGCAGTGAGACCTGGGCATTGTGTGCAGAGGATATACGCAGACTAGAGAGGAACGAAGCTTGCATGCTCCGCTGGATGTGTAACAGTAATATA
>OZ024742.1:251806700-251809200 GCA_964016885.1 Eledone cirrhosa
TGATATAGAAGAATAGTAATTATCTATATCAAATTGTAGAAATGAAGCAGAAGATTTACATCTAATATTTTTAAACCAGTTAATTACCTGGGAAGTGTTTTCCCAGAGTGGTAAATTAACGTGTTTTCTTATTTGTGGGATGACTCAATCCAAAATTTTTTTGCTAATTATTCCAATATCAGATTTGGAGGGACATATAAGTCTTATAGAAGGATTTGAGTTAAAGTTTGATTTATGATCCTTCAGGTTGAAGTGTGGTCTTTTCAATGCCAAAGGTTCAGTTCTATCTTCAATGTTTAGTTTTTTTACTATGTTGTGTGTTTTGTTGTTGATGTTGGTGAGTGACGCATTATTAGATTTTTTATAATTTTTCCTGAGTTCTTTATATATGAACTCATTATAATCTTCAATATCCATGTGATACAAGTTACCAGTTTTGTCCGAGTGGACATGGATTTTTTTAGACTTTTTTAGGTCCAATAGGGTAGAATCAAGGTCCTTTTGAAAGACAGATTTATACTTCTTAAATTTGAGGTGTTTAATTAAATTAAAAAGGTCTTTCTCAAAGTCTTCAAGCAAAGAGTTGTGTGGTGGATTCTTGTAAGTATTGAAATCATACATATATTTCCTATCTGCATATTTAGATTTTTTATCGAAGTGGTAGGCCCTCCATCTAACTCTTCTGATAAATTGGTTAGTTTTTTGAATCATAAGGAGTAAGAAGTCATCCTTAGAAGGTATTGGTATGTTCTTTAAAGAGGTTCCCAAGTATTGTTTTTCCATTGTGATATGGATGATGGACAATTGAAAGAGCTCAACTAAATGTATATGGGTTTACAAAATCATACATATATATATGTATATACATAAATATAAAATTAACACACACATACAGTACAAAAATACGAATATTTCCGTGAAAATAGGAGCAAAATTATGTAGATAAATCTACCAAGAGTTTACGGTAGTGTCCAATCCGTATGAAGAACTCAATGTAATCCGGATATCATGGAAAGAAGAGATGCAATGAAAAATCACTTTCGGTGAAAGATAAACGGAATACAGAGTCAAGATAAAATATTTAAAAAATAATGAATAAAACAATGAAACAGTTCCTTATATTAAACAAAAAAAGTTCATTATTTAACGATCGTTTCTAGGATATATATGTGTTAGAATTGGCATGCATATTCAACAGATCTATGTACAAAATTATACAAAATTATACAAACTATCAAAATTAAATATACATACCAACACATATATATGCCGTCTTCAGAAATAATGAAATATATTTATTGATAATAACAACAATTCAAAATTACAGGTCTGTTTGGGAACAGAGTTCAAATTGACCAATGAAAGCACAAAAAGTTTATACAGTTAGGTGTATGTATATATGTAAGTAACTTCGTTCACAGATATGCATAAAAATATATATGTGTTCACATGCATGCGCATGCCGAAAAGATGTATGTAAATACAAAAATTCAGGGCTAATGTCTCTGTATGTCTATAATCTACAGATAAAATACGTATACGCATATAAACACACAAATATAAAAATAAATATATACACATTCATATACTCACACATATACATACATTCACACACACACGCGCGTATACGCATAAACATACATACAACCACGAACATACATACACACACCCCCACACACATATATGTGTATATACTATTATCATAAGCATATGGACATTAATGCGCGCACATAAACACTGCCACACATATTAAGATCCAGATACAGAAAGTAGGTGGGGGGGGGGGGAAGAGGTCAGTATTTAAAGGTGTCAGCAAACTGCCTATTTATAAATGTATCTATAAATTTAGAAAGAAAAAGAAAAAGAAAAAGAAAAAGAAAAAGAAAAAGAAAAAAGAAAAATATTAAGAAAATATATATATATATATATACATACATATATATATATATATATATATATATATATACATACATATATATAAACAAGTAAAATATAAAATATACATCGATATACATACATATACATATATACATATATATATAAAAATAAAGAAATAAAATAAATAAATAAATAAATAAATTAATACACACAGACAAATATGCACACACATACATGTACTCATACATATAGATACATATATATATATATATATATATATACATACATATACATACATATATATATACACATACACACATCAACTACAAATATATATATATATATATATATGGAAAGTTATATTTAAATTGTTGGGTTACAACTAGTAAATATTTATAACTGATATAAAAGCACTCAACAACTATTTGGAGTATATTTACGATACTAAATAAATGGAAACTACATCTACAAAACCATATCTATCCCATCATACATACCTCAGGGACATCACACTAACAATATGCTATGCCTTCCTCAGACAAAATACTGCCAAATCAACTTTTCAAATACAAGTCGATGTTGAACGGTATGTCAAAACTATTTATTTATAAAACTGTCTATA
>OZ024742.1:251816700-251936700 GCA_964016885.1 Eledone cirrhosa
AATATACTTGTATCAAATCCATGCACTATAACCATATTAACAAAATATTTTTAGAACATTACTCCATTAACAATTTGCAATGTCCATAGAATTGAAAAGAAAGTTCATTATAGAGAAGCATGAAAAAGGCCTGACTCCACCCAAGATATTCAAACTGGGGAAAACTCTTAAGATCAATAGAATGTTGATCAAAAGGAAAATCGATCGATTTAAGGAAACTTCCTCGACCAAAGACAGACTTTGATCCCGATACCTTCGCACCTCAAGAACTCATTAAAAGTGTGAGGGAGAAAATATGGCGTAATCCAAGAAGGTCCATGAGAAAAATGGCAGAGAAGCAGAAATATCGCTGAGAATTATGCGAAGGATATGTCGAGATGATCTGGGGATGTCACCCTATCAGTTCCAAAAGATTCTTTCTGCAGCCACAATTGAAAAGAGGCTCTCCAGAAGTAAACTGTTATTGAACCGTATCAAGGATGGCACGCTGCAAAACATCAATTTACAGATGAGAATTTATTCCCTGTGCAGCAGTCTCACAATCATCAAAATGATGGAGTACTTGCAAAAAGTCTCAAATCAATTCCTTCAAGTGTAGGAAAAGTGTTCAGAACACAGAAACCAGTATCAGTGATGGTTTTGGCAGCCATTTCTGAAAGCTCTCACTACCGCTCGATTTTTGTGCCTCAAGGAGTTAAA
Source organism: Eledone cirrhosa (assembly GCA_964016885.1). Taxonomy (NCBI): domain Eukaryota; kingdom Metazoa; phylum Mollusca; class Cephalopoda; order Octopoda; family Eledonidae; genus Eledone; species Eledone cirrhosa. The sequence continues at coordinate 251,817,400 of OZ024742.1, forward strand.
ATTAACAAAGAACATGAAGGATATTTTGGAAGGAGCGCTGTTGCCATGGTGCACATCTGTTTATGGCGATCACATTTGGACTCTCCAACAAGATGGAGCGACAAGCCACACTGCTTGCGTAACACAACAATGGTGTAGAGACCATTGTCCTGCATGGATCAGTAAGGAAGAGTGGTCTCCCACATCACCAGATCTCAACTCTCTCGATTTTTCTTTATGGTCAATTCTTGAGAGTGAAGCCTGCTCTACTCCCAGCCAAAATATTGAAACTCTAAAATCAAAACTGAATAAAGTATGGGAGAAAATACCCATGGAAACTGTTTGTGCAGCCCTCGAAGACTTTCCTAGAAGACTTCGAGCGGTAGTGAGAGCTAGAGGAAAGCATTTTCAATAAATTTTTGTGCAGTTGTTTAATAGTATATCTATATTTTAATTGCAAGAATGTCAGTATTCCGTGTGTCATAATTCTAGATTATCATTGGTTCATAGGTTTCAAACGACTCCGCCCACCTCAACAACGCCAAACATAAATTAATACGCATAATGCCAATGAGGGAGTGAGAGGGGAGAGTAAGAAACAGAGAGGCAAAGTGAATGCTGTAACTATTACCATGTGTGCATGTGTATGTATGTGCGCGTATGTTTATGTGTGTGCGTGCATGCAGCGTTCCACACAAAGTAAAATCTATCAACATGTGTGAGTGTGTAAGTTTCCGTGCGTGTGTGCGTTTCCATGCGTGTATGTGTGTGTACCTGGGGCGTTCCACAATCGCCACGCAGTTTATCTGTCTGTGTGCCTGTCTGTCAGTCTAACATACACAGAGTTGTGAAGGGAGTAAATAAGAACCTTTTTTTACATTGACAGACATCTTTTATATTTATTATTGTGTCATTTTTTGACAATTGCTCGAAATGAATACTGATAATAAAAGCAATTCGACTTTATCAAACAGTGAACTACAACGGTGACGGCGTGCAGCCAGGAATGAAGAAAATCCGGCTGAACAGCGCCATCGGAATGCCAAATTTCAGAGGCAAAGACGTGCCGCCATGAATGAAGAGGAGCTGGCTGAACAACGCCAACAAAACACTGGAGCCAAGCAGCGACGGCATGCTGCGATGGTTGAAGACAAACTGGCTGAGCATCATCTTTTATATTAATTATCTATATCTATATCTACATATAATATAAAAGATTGGAACTTCCATCATCCTTTTGAGAAACGTGGAACAACCACGTCTATGCAATGATACACGTTTTACAGTCAGGCAGAAGATGAACCATCTCCTAGAGGTCACTATTCTAGGTGGGAGCACCTAGAATTGTTCATATACTATGCACAAACGGTACAACGAAAAATCTGGTATATCTGGAAGATTCTTTTTACTGTTTTCTGTATCACACAGACACCACGGACGCGCCTCATACTGTAACCAGACAAACATCCAATACAGTCATTTTCTCTTTTACCTGTTTTCTTTTATCATCTGTTTACCCGGGCAAAGCTGGGTACGTCAGCTAGTTACTTACTAAGTCAGATCTTAAAATAAATGTTTTTTTCAAGAACTATTTGCATTATATTTTGTAACAGTTTTTATGCCCCACCCTGTATATATATGTATATGGAGATAAATGTGTCCGGGATGATGCCGGTATACTTAGTGTTACGAATGATCAGAAAAAGGAGGCCTGGAAATGTCATTATGAGAGACTGATGAATGTGGAGAACGAATGGGAGAGAGAGAAATTACCCTCAGTAGATCCGACAGAGGGACCAGCTATTGAGATTGACGAATATAGGGTCCATTAAGGAAATGAAAAATGGTAAGGCTGCTGGACCGTCGGGGATAGTTGCTGAGATGCTGAAGGCATCAGGGGACGTAGGCACTAAACTGGTTCCACGCATCATCAATCAGGCTATATATGGTGGTGTCATACCCAAAGACTGGTGCAGCAGTATTCTCATGAATTGCTACAAAGGTAAAGGTGATGCTCTGGAGAGGAGCAATTATAGGGGTATAAAACTGATGGATCAGGTTATGGAAGTGGCAGAAAGGATATTAGCACAACTAATTAGAGAAAGGTTCAAACTAGATGAGATACAGTTTGGTTTTGTGCCTGAGAAAAGTACAACAGATGCCCTCTTCTTGGTGAGACAACTACAAGAGAGGTTCTTAGAGAAGAATAAGCCACTATACTTAGCCTTTGTTGACCTAGAGAAGGCCTTTGATAGGGTACCCTGATCTGTCATCTGGTGGTCCCTAAGGAAACTAGGTGTTGAGGAATGGCTTATGAGGACAGTGCAAACTTTGTACAGAGGTACTCTCAGTAAAGTCAGGGTAGGAATGGAGTTTAGTGAGGAATTCCAGATACAAGTAGGAGTACATCAAGGTTCGGTCCTCAGCTCGCTCTTTTTCATTATAGTCCTCCAAGCCATAACAGAGGAGTTTAAGACTGGCTGTCCATGGGAACTTCTCTATGCTGACGATCTGGTTCTTATAATAGAATCAGTAGAGGAGCTAGAGAATAAATTCTGGCTATGGAAACAGCAGTTGGAAGCAAGAGGACTGAGAGTGAACCTAGCTAAGACAAAAGTGTTGATGAGTAGAAAAGAGGACAAAACTCTGATTCCATCAGGGAAATGGCCATGTTCGATATGCAGAAAAGGAACTGGGATAAATTCTATAAAATGCGCACAATGCAGATCCTGGGTACACGAGAGATGTAGTGGGATAGTAGGCAAACTAACAGGTAGGGAGAAATACGTATGCAGTAGATGTACAGGGAAATTAGACAGTAGAAGTCGCATTGATAGACACATTTTTCAAATGCAGGCGGGTGCTATAGAAGTGGTGGATAGCTTCCAGTACCTAGGAGATCAGATTAGCATGGGAGGGGGGGTGGGTGTTCCGAGGCCATAGTATCTAGAATAAGGACGGGTTGGAAGAAGTTTAGGGAGCTGCTTCCTCTGTGTACGAAAGGCCGGTTATATGATGCCTGTGTGAGGAGCGCGATGCTGCATGGTAGTGAGACATGGGCAGCAACTGCAGAGGATATGCAACAGCTGGAGAGAAATGAGGCAAGCATGCTCCGTTGGATGTGCAATGTCAATGTGCGTGAACGACCCAGCATGAATGTGTTGAGAGAGAAACTGTCTGAGAGGGATAGAATATAATGTGCGAGAGAGGAGACTGGGGTGGTATGGACATGTGATGTGCATGGAGGATGACCGATGGGTGAAGAAGTGCCAGGAAATGCCAGTTGAAGGAAGACGTGGTAGAGGTAGACCATGAAAAACATGGACGGAAGTGGTGAGAACAGACCTCAGATCGCTGAAGCTCACGGTGGAGATGATGAAGGACTGTGAGAAGTGGAGAGATGCTATGCTGAATAAGACCCGTCCCACCCTTGCAAGCAGGGAAAAGCGGACATAAAATGATGATGATGATGATGATATATATATATGTGTTAGATGGTTGTTACATACTGAAACCAGACCAATCAGGTAACTAGGCCCTACTCATATCCTTTAGTTTGGCTTGGTTTCTATGACTGGATGCCCTTCCTAACAACAACCACTTTACAGCATCTACTGGGAGCATGGTTTCTAAAGATGAATGCCCTTTCCTAACAACAACCAATTTACAGCGACTACTAGGAGCATGGTTTCTATAGCTGGATTCCCTTCCCTTCCTAATGCCAACCCCTTTACAGTGTGTACTAGGAGCACGATTTATATGGGAGGATGCCTTTCCTAACACCAACCACTTTAGAGTGGTTCAATCCTGCTGTGGTCTATGTGGTGCTAGCCTTAATCCATTGTCCAGATTAACATCATGGCTCAAATGGTGGAGCTACTCTTGGCACAATGCATTAAGTCCATCACCCAAACTTGATAAAATACATCAACAAACTGCTTATTTTATTATTATTATGTATGTATGAACCTGGAACACTTAGTAGAGTTGTAGGGGCATTGTCGGGGTGCTGTAGTGATCTGTTCTTATCATTAAGAAAGAGTTGTGGGTGTCCAAGGAAAGGTTGCTACTAACTTGCAAAAGCTAAGGAAACATAAAAAATCACTTTTAAGCATCTTTCAGGATTGTATATAGCCACACCTTTAGTGTTGTGTTTGAAGGAAATCATGACTGCTAATGACTCACAGCAGAAGCAGATATAGTAATAATAATTGATATTATAATTCTATTATAATTACCTAATTCTGATATCTTATGAAATTCATTCATATAAATTTCCACCACTGGTGATATTGTATTCACGTTTATCAATGAGTTTAGTAAAAGCCTGAAATTTAGTAAGAAAAAAATAAAACATTATTACATAGTTATAAAACATTATTATACTAGATAATTAAAATACAAAGTGAATTGATAATTAAATTAAATTTCTTGAATACTTTCAAATAATTATTTGAAATATTGATTATTTATAAAACACTTATTCTTTGTTGGCAAATTGGCAGAGTCATTAGAATTTCAATTAGAATGGTTTGCAGTATTCATTCTAGCTCTCTGCACTGTGTGTTCAAATCCTGCCAAGATCATATTTGCCTTTCATCTGTTGGGGTTGATAAAACGCACTAAGGTTGATTCTTCCTCTATACCTCTTTCTTACTTCCTCATTCTCACTCACTCACTCTGTCTCATTCTCTCTTTCTCCCTTTCTCTCCTTCCTTCACTGAAAGAAATCAGTTGTGCTGACACCTAGAAATAGGAAGATTCTGTCAGATTTAAAATGTCCAAGAAAAGCCATATATCACTACAGAGCCCCTAAAACTCAATTAGAGGTTATAGGCCTATGACATGACATGACAGACAACCTAGTCAAAATTGACCATAAAAGTTTTTACAAAAAATTTAATTTAGCTGCATAGATATTTTAATATCTAAATATGTCTTATATAAATAGGAAATTATTTAGAACAAATTGTAATTTCTTTCCTTTTTATTGAATTATCTAGATTTTTAGTGTGATGGAGTTGATACTTGACAGCATCAATTCCATTATAGTTATCGCTTTTGTTTAGTTCAACTTAACCTGCCCAGCCAAATTTGACTCTGCTTCTATGAAACAAAACTACTCATTTTAAAGGATTCATATTTAAATCAAAATTTCCAACATAACTTTATATGAGAACCATATGTTTACATTACTCTCTTCATGGTGAAATAATATTTTTAGTCAACCCCTCAATATTCTTAATTAATCAATTGAAATAAAGTGTTTTCATTAAAACTAAAGTCAAGAAAGGCTTACCATAATACTTTATAGTTTACTGTAATTCACTTGAGATTCTAATGCATTATGCTTGAATTTCATTACAGATGTTTCAAGCAAATGAAGCATATGATAGACAAGCTAACTATTCATAAAGAACATTTACATAATACTCTGGAAAACTTACATATTTTGGCAGATCTATTATCAACCCAGTGATTATTTTAATGTGCAGTTGATCCCTGCTTGTGTAGTTCTAAATTTAATTTTGTGCAATATCAAATACATGTACTTACTTGATAAATGATAATTAAAAAACACTTATAAAATGTTAAAAACAGCCATTACAAATGTTTTGCAAAGTCAGAGAATATCAGACACTAACTAGGTCATGGCACCTGTCTCAAAGATTTGTGCAGCTCTAAAATTTCCTTAAAATATACCCTGTATCAGCTACTTTGTTTCAGAAGAAAACATTAAGTAAATATTGAGTAAACAAAAAAAAAAGGAAATAGATCAACATAGGTCTTACCACAAAAATATAAAATTAAAATATTTAATTATAAATATTTCCTTCCAAAACAAAAATACATTACCTGTAGAGAGAATTTAATGATATTAGCTGTAAAGTGCAGCTAGTATTGTCAGTTATCTGATTTAGTGTAGTCAGTTCAGATCCTATCAATTGTACCTTCACCACTATATTTTCATATTGATTGTTTAGATGTGTGATCCAAGCATGAAGGGAATGAAATTCTGTTTGAGAAGATGGATTTTTGTATTGGATACAGAACCAGTCTGGGATATCTGAATTTTTTTGGGCTGACTGAAATTCTATATTATAATAATGTAAGGTAGAAGAATTTATGCAGAATTCTCCATAGCCTTGATTTTTATCCCACATGATGATGACATCAGGAAATATAATACCTTGTTTTGCTAAAGCAAAATGAAGAGCATCATTGTAAATAGCATCAATGAGTGAGTTCTTGAAATCACCAGTAGTTACAGCATATATTAATGGAAAACATATTTCAGGATTTTCAGAATGTTTCTGGCAGGGATATATATTATAATCTGCTTCCGCTTCAGCATTATATTCCCCTGTAGTAAATGAATCATCATTTAATAGTTTAATCATCTTTGAATGAATTACATCATATGTAATGTGATCAGGATAGATAGATTGTAGTTCAGAACAATTTTGAATATAATTTTGCCATATGTATTTGCATTCTCCAGCTTGACACAGAGCAACAGGATCTCCAACAACAATTATGACATATTTAGCTCTTGTCATAGCAGTATTGAGTAAAAGTTTATTATTCAAAAAGTTTGTGTGGCAGGATTCTATTTCATTGTTAAGCATTGATGAAACTGTATGTACGGTGCTAATTATCACCACTTTGAATTGTTTACCTGCAGTTGTAATAAAAAAAAACAAAAAAAACAGGAAGTATTTAACAAATCTTAAAGACTTTGCATACAAAGTAATAAAAACAATACGTTATAAAGTCCTATAAAAAGACTTGATATGCTTTTTTTTAATATATAGCTTAAATCTAATTCCAAATAATTTATCTAAGATTCATAAAATTACAAGATTATCTATTACCTTATCCAATTGCTCATTCATATTGATGGTAATGGTAGAAGTCGTTGGCATAATGATGGTGATAGTGGTTGTGGTGGCAATGATGATGATGATGATGGTGGTGGTGGTGGTGGCAATGGTGATGAAGATGATGGTGGTGGTGGTGGTGGCAATGGTGATGGAGATGATGGTGGTGGTGGTGGCAATGGTGATGGAGATGATGGTGGTGGTGGTGATGGAGATGATGATGGTGGTGGTGGCAATGGTGATGGAGATGATGATGGTGGCAAATGATGATGATGATGATTTTAGTGGTGGTGGTGGTGGTGATTGTGGCAATGATGATGGTGATGGTGGCAATGATGATGCTGATGATAGTGATCAAATAATCATGATTATGATCATGATGATTTATTTTTACTTTATAATGTACAGTTACTACTCTGTTTATCAAGATAAATGCAATTTCCAGAGTACTGTACAAATGTCTAGATAGCTAAAAGCATATAATTTCAGATTTAGCAAATAAAACTAGATTTTTTTTAAATGTCTTGATAGTTTTAAAGTTTCATAGTGCCAATGAGTTCTATATACATCATTCCTATGAATATTATAAACAGGCTCTAGGCATGTGGCCTTGTGGTAAGGGTGTTGAACTTATGAACATAATGTATGTTTGATTCTTGGACTGAGTTATGTGTTACGTTCTTGAGTAAAACACTTCATTTCATGTTTCTCCAGTATACTCAGCTGAAAATGAGTATACTGGAGCAACTGGTCTAACCCCACGATGGACTGGTGTCCTGCCCAAGGAGTAAGTCTTGTACTCTTAGTCAATTAATGCCACAGAAACTGGGTTAAGCACTGGCCTGGTGAGCTTTTGTTTTAGAACTGGTGCAGGCATGATTATTTGGTGAAGAAGTTTGCTTCACAACCGTGTACTTTTGGGGTTCTATCTCACTGTGTCACACTCTGGGCCAATCAATGCCTTGAGCAAGACACTGTATTTCATGTTACTCTAGCCCACTTAGTTGAAAAGATGGGTCATCACAAAACTAATGCCAAGCTATACCAGCCTTTGGCTTTTCTTTGGACAACATTGGTGGCATAGAGACAAAAGCTAGGTATGCTAGTCAGTCATGACTGAAGGGGGCCTGTCTGTCCATCAGTCCATCCATTTCTCTCTCCCTCTCCCTATCTTCGTCCATCTTTATGTGTGTGTGTATGTGAATATTTAATTAGACATACTTTATGTAACCAAAACTTGGGGACAACATTTGTGTTACTGTTTTATTTTGATTTGAGTTTTTATTTTTTGTTTACAACTATTAAAAGTGAATTTGAATTACTGAACAACATATAAAAATGTTACAACAAAGATATGTATACAAAGGTATGACAATTGCCACATATTTTGTTTACAGTTATCAAAAGCTCACTGTATCAATTGGCCCACAAATTTGACCACATTTGGTCACATTAAGCAGTGTTAAGATAAATATCTGTGAAGGCACGCAGCTTTGTGCTTAGGGTATTCAACGCATTCTCATAAGTTTGTGAGATCAATTTCCAGTGGTGTATTTTGTCCCTGAGCAAGACACTTTATTTATATTTCTCCAATCCACTCATGAGTTGTACCAGTAATTTGGAAAGCCAGCCTTGTCACATTCTGTGTCATGCTGGATCTCCCTGAGAACTACTTCAAGAGTATGTGTCTGTGGAATGTTCAGCCACTTGCACATTAATTTTATGAGCAGGCTGTTCTGTAGATTGTATCAACTGGAACACTCATTGTCATAACCAACAGATTGCTGGGGGAAATATATATCTGGTTGACTTAAGACGCATTGGAAAAATTTGAAATGTAGTCGTTCCTATGCAGATAACTACAATAATAATTGAAAAAATCAGGTAAAATACTCCTGGAAATGGAAAAAAACAGACAGAAGTGCTTGTGAGAAATTTAGCTTCAAATCCCTCAGATGTCAATTGAGTATGTTAAGCGAATATACTAAAGGAGTCTCTGGCAACTGATAACTGACTTTTAGAATATTTTAAGCCTGTAGCTAGAAGTGTAAACATTCTGTTGACTTAAGAAACGTTGGGGAAAATTGAAATGTAGTCATCCTAATGCAGATGTCTATAATAATAGTTGATCATTATAAAAAATTGGGTAAAGTATCCCTAACACATAAAAATGATTGATGTGCCTAATAATTTAGAAGTATGTTAAAATCGGTGTTGGTGTTGGTGGTGATAAATGCCCCCAAATCTCAGTAAATATGCTTTTTTATATAATTATATCACTATGGCTTTTTTGTTTATGATCAGATCAGTTATCCAAACTGTCAATTATCTAAACAAAATGTCCATCTAGTTGTATTCAAGCAATATAGAAAATCTTTCATAATTAATCTTCATAAAGTTCATAAAAAACAAACAAACAAATCCAGTTAGACTTTGATTATTTAAATAAGATAGACATAGTTTTTATTTAACTTGAATATCATTTTACTGTAACTACTTACCTTGCACATTTTTGACATTTTCTATATTGATACCTAGCTTACTCAGGCGTTTTCTTATCAGAACAATCTATGAAAGTAGAAATGATTTTGATGTTTATAATATTGTTGATATATGGTTTATTTATTTGTTTCATCTAGGTTAATATACATATAATTAATAAAGCCTATGTGATTCTGAAATATTGAATGAGAGAAGTTGAGAGAAATTAATTTGACAAGGATTTTTTACCATGTGGTTAATGAATTCACTTCACTATCACAGTTTCAAGTTTAGTCACACAGCATGACAACTTGGACAAGTGTCATCTCCCATAGCTTCAAGTTTATCAATGCTTTGTGAGTGAAATTTGATTGTTTAATTCACATATTCATTTTTAATTGTCAAAGCTCTTTCATCATGCATCCTGTGACCTCAATATCTATTCTTACTCCTCTTTGTTCTGATCTTGTTCTGTTTACTCCTTCTTTATACAAGATCATCATCATCATCATCATTTAATGTCTATTTTCCATGCAAGCATGCATTAGATGGGTTGTTCCATTTGAGGCTAGTCAGGTCAGGTGACTGTGTTTTGCTCATACAGAACTGTTTCTTGCTTGGTTTCTATGACTGGATACCTTTCCTAATGCCAACCACATTTACAGTGTGTGCTGAGTGCTTTTTGCTATGACACCTACATGACCACTCTACAGAGTGGACTGGGTGCCTATTATTGTGACACCATAATGACTACTTTATAGTGTGTAGCTGGGTGCTTTTTGTTGTGATACTAACATAACCACTTTACAGTGTGGGCTGGGCGCTTTTTGTCATGGAACCAAAACGACCACTTTACTGTGTGGATTGGAGTCTGAGATGAGGGGTGTAAAGGCATGGGAGAAAGGTAGGGTGATTAGGATGTAGATGGAGAGTAATGGAATGAGAGGTGTATGGAAGGGGGAGGGAGGATAGGAGTTAAGTGGTGCTTATTAGATGTGTGCTTCAACCTATGTGCATGGGAAAGTGGGTTTTCTGTATTATTGGATAATGCCAGAGATCTCGACCTGTGCCATTTGAGAGGTGCAATTGTGCAAAGTCAGCTATTACCACCTCATCCCAGGCCTTCCTACTCCATTGCTTCCACCAATTTTGATTGCCCAGCACCTTTTTATACAGCTGTCATCCTTCATACGCATCATATAGCCATACCAACATAATCTCCTCTCTTGCACACTGCATCTGATCCCTCTTATGCCTAGTTTCTCTCTCAGTTCATTTACACTTTGCTGTTCATGTTTATTACTATTACAAATCCACCAGAGCATGCAGGCTTTATTTCTTTCCAATCTTCTGCTAATTTGGTTACCCAGGTAATAGAAACTCTCAACCATTTCTACAGAGCCCTCTGGGCAATTGAAGGAGCTTGCACCTGTGTATCGGCCACATATAACCCATATCCTCCCTTCGGTAGCCTGCCTGTGATCCCATTACATCTTTTGTAAACCCATAGCTTCCATTTCGAGCATAGGATGGAATTTCTACCTACACTTTTCCTGCACACTGAGCAAGGCTATTTCCCTGAAGAATTCAGGGCCTTGTTTTCCTTTCTACATCATACTAGGACTTTAGTCTTTAACTAGTTAACTTTAAGACCTTTTGATTCTAGGCCATGCTTCCACATTTAGAAGAAGAAGAAGATAATCACCACCACCACCACCACCACCACCACCACCACCACCACCACCACCACCACCATCATCATTATCATCATCATCAGGTGAAGGTGCTGTGGGATTTTAGGATACAGACGGACAAGAAACTGGAACACAATAGACCTGACCTGGTGGACAAAGAAAAAAGATCGTGTCTGATTGGGGATGTGGCCTGCCCATTCGACACGAGAGTGCAAGAGAAGGAGAGGGAGAAAATTAACCGATACCAGGACTTAAAGTGGGAATTAAAAAGGATTTGGAACTGCCATGAAGTCAAAGTGATCCCGATTGTCATAGGCGCACTAGGTACTATCTCAAAAAGTTTCCAGGGATGGTTAAAGAAAATTGGCCCCTTCACGCTTTTTGGAACGCTTCAAAAAGCATGCTTGCTGGGAACAGCAAGAACCATCCGATACGTCCTGAATATCTGAGGCTGCAGGTAGTGGCTTGATATTCATTTCAACAAACTTTCCAGTTAACTAACATCAATGACTGAGACTCAAAGAATAATAATAATAATAATAATAATTTCATTTATTGGCCACAAAAGCCGACATATAGGGGACTGGGACAGTGGGGTTTTACAGAAAAATCGAGTAACCAATATGAATAACAATAACAAAGTAACAAGAAAATTACAAGAAAAAATTCCCCAATCGGGGGGATGACCACCCAGGGTTCGCTCAGGTATTCCACCAATCCTGAATGACCCGACACTTCGAGAGCACCCTGGAAGGGCATCCTTCTCCTCCTCAAATTTACCTACCTACAGCCGCATGACCAGAGTAGGCCCACTCACACGGGCCATTCTCGCCACATTTACCCACCTTTCAGCAAATGTACTGGGGGGCAGCTTTCTCTCTCCACCCTCACCTTCCTTTCCAAGTGAAACTTGAAGAAGTTGATGAGGGATTGGCCGAAGAGAAAAGTGTCTGTCTTCAGTACTTTCAACCTCGTCCACCATACAACCTCTTTCGCTACTGCCACCAGACAGAGGAAAATTGCCTGCCCTTCCTGGCCAAAAGAAGGCGGCGAGTTGATCTTCACTATGGACTCGGCCGATAGCCGGATCCGTTCTACATGCGACAACAGCTGTTCAACATAACTCCACAAGTCAGTAATGCACGGACACTGGATGAGTGCATGCATCTCGGGCAGGTCCGTCTGACAGCACTTCCATGCCTGTAGAGTTTATCTCGAACCGGCAGTGCCCCCCAGTAGCACTGCCAAGCGAGGGATTTTTTGAAATTATCCATCGTCCCCGGCTCGAAAGTCCTCCAGTACAGACTGGTTAGTTCGATTTCGTTGACTCCCAGAGCCTCTCCGGGTGCGTCGTCGCACTTGCCCACCACTAATCCTCTATAGAACTCGAGAGTGGAAGTTCCACTGACCGCATTGCCCGCCTGGTAGAGGGCAGTGAGTGCCTGGCAACATTCCAGATGCCAGTCACCCAGTCTCGGTCTCTTCTTGACCCAGGACTGCAGCTCAGTCAAAGAAACGAGCTGCGGAAAGGCCCGTCTGACAAACGGCGACCACACCTGTTCACCGTTTAGGCAGAATATCTGGAGATGCCGCAGTCTCAGTGCGTGCCTGCGCATCATTAGCCACGGCATGCCCAGCCCTCCACGTAGAGGGTGCTGGCAGCAGATGGACCGCCTCACCAGTGGAACCTGACCCCTCCACAAGAATTTGAAGAGGAGCCGCTCCAAGATGGCGAGGCGCGAACGGGGGCAAGGTACGACGGTCAGACGGTAGTAGATGACGGACGTGATGTACGCGTTCGCCACCTCCGCCCGACCTTTCAGTGATAGCTTCATCCCATTTCTGGGTGAGACTTGTTACCCTGCCTGTCACCTCGTCCCAATTCTTATCCACCTGGAGGTCTGGCCCAAACCAAACCCCGAGCAACTTTACCGGTCCGTCCGTCCAGCGCCTAATGACGCTGTTGGACGGCATGGACTTGCCTCTCTAGGTTCCGAGTTGCAAGCCCACCGACTTTTCCGGATTAAGTTTTGCTCTCGTCAACCTTTCATATTCCTCCAATAGGTTGCCGACCACCTCGATTTCTGAGGTGTCCGACATCATCACGGTGATGTCGTCCGACACAGCCTTTCCGCGTCCCGGTTCGAGCGGGATGCCCTGCAACAGCTCCAACTTCCGCAGTAAAGGCTCGAGAGTCAATACATACAGAAAGGAGGGCACCCTTGACGGACCGATCGGGAGACCTGAAATGGTTCCGAGAGGTGGCCATTAATTTTGACCATCGAGCTGGTGTCGCTGTGCATTGCAGTGATCCAGCTTCTGAAGATGGGGCCGAAGCCAGTCGCGCCCAGGTACCGATGGTCGACCCTATCGAATGCTTTCAATTGATCTAAATTGATCAGAGCCCCACCGAAGCCAGGTTTACACCCTACTCTCTCTATGATGTATCGCATTAGGTGGAGGTTGTCGTGTATGGACCTGGTTGCGATTGTGCAAGTTTGCGCCTCCCCAACCAAATCCCTGACGACAAGCGCCAACCTCTTCGCTAACACCCTGGCCAAAATCTTAAACTCTGTGTTGAGCAGAGCTAAGGGCCTGAAATTGTCTAATGTGTCCCGCTTGTTCTCGTCTTTCCTTATCAGCGTCACTACACCCCGGCTCACAGAACTGGGAATACTCTCGTTTTGCTGCCAGTTGCAGTAGAGGGCTTCGAGGAGATTGGAGAACAAATCTGGCATATTTACGTAAAGCTCGTAGGGCAGACCATCCAAACCGGGTGACTTGCGCTTCATGCAGCCGACAAGGGCATCCACTACCAATAGCCTCGTCTAACTTATCTACCAACTCCCCCTCCTTTCTATTTTTCTCTAACGCTACTTCTTTGCTAAACTCTATCGACATTACTCTAATCTCTCTTTTGAGAGCCCCCCACCATTTATTGTTGACGACTCCCCCTGTCAACTTTTTCTTCACTAAATTGTTGACCTGGTCCCTGTAAGCCTTACGTGCCGGAAATGACATGTTTAGCTTCCAGTAACCAGGTCCTAACCTACGCGTCTTATTTAGGTCGACCATACAGATCACAAACTTGTGATCTGAATAGGCGACCGTTTCAAAACGTGGACAGCTTACACTATTTCTGTCTATTTTCCTAATGAATATCCTGTCTATATACGATCTAGATGACCCTTTGCGGTTAGTCCAGGTCCACACTGGCGCATTAGGGAAATCTAGTCGCTACCTATCAGACAGTTGGAACTGGCTGATCAGGTTCTTGAGGCTTTTGCACTCCCCCCGCTCCTATCGGATACTCCCACACAGTCCCAGCGTGCGTCTAAGATGCCGTTCCAGTCCCCGCTAACAGTAAAGGGCGAGACGTACCCAGAAAGGCTTCCAGGCGTCTAAAGAAGTCCGGCTGTCCTGCCCCAGTAGGAGCATAGACGGCCACCAGTCTAAAGGCACCACCTTCGTTATTGTTCATGTCCAGGACCACCAACTTCCCGTCCGGGTCCCGGAAGATCGACCTTACCTCGAGATCCAGACCTTTCCTAAACAGCACTGCCACCCTGCCTCCCATTCCCGGCCGGCTAACAGATGCAAAGATCTGATAGTAGTCGAAAATGGGGTCTAGTGTGTGCGTGTCGGAAATCCTGGTCTCGCTGATGGCAATTACATCCATTTCTAGAGACCTGAGGTCGTTGAGCAGGTGACCCTGCTTCCAGGACGATCCCAGGCCTCGAACATTTATACATCCTACTATTAATACGGTCATGTTGGCAGGTTAAACAGAGCGAGAGAAAGGTTTACTTACCTTCCGGGCTCTTGTGAAGGTCGGGTTGTTCGACCTCCATAGTTGGTGGGGTTTCTTTTGGGAACCCCTTTAAAAGTCTTGAAGTGGGTTTTTCGTTCGGGGTTCCCACGTCACGAGGAAAGCTGTCTCGTATTTCTTTGTATAAATCGAGCGACATTCGCACCAGAACCAAATCTTCCGGCACGCGAAATGTGCTCGATTTAAAAATTTCCCCCTCTTTTTGTATATTTTCACTTCGTGCTACGAGGGCCATCAGTTCCTTGTTGGCCCTCCTGACGAGCACGAAGTTTTGTATGTTTTGTTGGTGTGATTTTATTTGTTTGCGTGGCTGTGGTGGTGATGGTTTTGGTGGTGTTGTTTCGGTTGTGTCTGTGTTTGTTGTAAGTGTGGTGTCTGTGGTTTCAGATGTTTGTGTGTGTATTTGTTCTTGCGTCTGTTTAGGTTGTTTGCGTTTGGGGATTATGGTGATGGTGGTGTTGATGTTGGTGTTATTGGAGAGATGTTTGCATGGGTGGTGTCTGCGTTTTTTATTGTGGGTGATTTTGTGTTTTGTTGAGTTTTTTTTTCTTTTTGTGTTCCCTTTTTTGTATTTTGGGGGATTTTGGTTTTCCCTCATCTTCACTACTGGTAGATGAGGAGTCTGTGTCTGTAAGTGTGTCTGTGTGTATGTTTATGGTTTTATTGGTGTGTGTATTTTGGGGGGGAGGAGGAATTTGACAGCTTTCCTCGTTTCCCCCCTGGGTGGTCAATGTTGGTGGTGGTCTTTCTATTGGTGTTGTTGTTGGTGGTTTTGCCGGTGCTGGTGTTGGTTGTGGTCCTCGCCCCGGTGTCGGCAGCAGTGGAGCCTTTCGACCCCTTGCCTCTTTCAGCAGTTGGGGTCAGAAGGCTCGCAAATGGGTTTTTTCCCCACAAACAAAACACTGCGGCCTTTTGCCCTCGGTCATAATGTGAATGACCGTCCCATTCTGAAGGCGGATGTGGTCCGGGATTGTCTTCACATTCTCGGGCCTGATCTGGAGAAGGATCTCCAGGTCAACCCTGGAGCAGTCCTCTCTGGCCGTTCTGGTCACTTCTATAGGGACGGTATCCGTCCCCTCCACAATCACACATCCCAGAAGCCACCACATGTCAAGTCTTGGTGGGATTCTGGGAATGCGGAGACGGGCCGTTCTTTTTCCCATGTGGGAGGGGTACATTATGACCTTGCTGGTTTTAAAAGGAGTCATAGCGTGTTTCATCGCGAGGGCTTCTGACTTGAACAACACCAAAATTGTGCTGTACTGTCTGCCCCTCTCTATGTACTGGGTGTCTTCTCTGATGCACCTCAGCGCGACTTCGACATCTGCTTGTGGGATTAAAGCTGCCCTTTTGGTTTGTGCTGAGATGCATCTATAATGCACCATTCTGCGCTCCACTGCCTCAATAGCTTCTACCAGGACAGTTAAGTTGGCCCAGGTTTGCTCTTGCTTGATGAGCTTCCATGCCTGAGCCAACTTTTCAACTTTGTTTGAGAGGTCCATGTTGAAGCATGGCCTCTTTTTTGCTGCTGCCGCAGCGAAAGTGTTCTTCTTGTTTTCGTTGGGGGTGTTGTTGTCGTCGTTGTCCTTGTTGGTGTTGTTGTTATCACTGTCGCTGTTATCATTGTTGACTTTGTTGCCACCGTTGTTCTCGGTGCAGTTGGTATTGTTGCTGTTGGTGTTGTCGCTATTTGTTTTCATGTTAGTGGTGTTGATATTGTTGTTGCATTTGTCATTTTTTTTTTTGTTATCTGTATTTTCTTTGTCGCTGTTACTGTCATTTTTTACAAAATTAGAGCTCTCATTGGTATCATTGGTGTCTTTGTTTACCTTGTTTGTGGTGGTGTTTGTGTTATCAATTTGTGTTAATTTCGCTGTAGCGCTCCTCTCAACTTCTACGTCGTTGTCGCACGGCAGCAGACATATCGCTGGGGGGGGGGGGGGGGGCTCAGCCATGTTTTTTTTTTAAATGTAAAAAAAGTTCAAATATTTGGGCCAAAAGGCCCAAATATTATACTTTCCCCTTCACAGGGCAAAGTCTAAGGGCTTATATCCCTTACACAACAAGAAATATTTAACAAAAAATAATTTTAACAGGCAAATAAAGCGACTTACTGGGAGCGAGCAAAATACGTCTGATTAGACCAATAATAATAATAATAATAATAATTAGTATATTTTCAGATAAAACAGAATAACCCCTGCCACTGTTTAGCTTTCACCTATGATCAATTCTACCACCCTTGGGGGATGGAGTGGGCATTTTGTTGTAAAATAAACTACATTATCCAATGAGCCTCTTTCTTTTGAAGACAGTAAGGTGCATTTTGAGGGAAATTTGGTTTGTTATTTCTAGCATGTTGAGTGACCATATAGAGGTACTCCCATTTTTTCTCATGGTTCTGAGATTTAATAACTTTTGTAAAATAATTTGAAACAGTTAAAAGGTAGGCAACTGAAAACTTGGTAGCAACTCTAAATCCCAATATGACAGATATGCTATGTTTTACGTATTTTAATTTAGTCTGGTGCAGTGCTACATGCAGTGTTAGTGTGTGGTGGTAACTAGGCATCCAACAACCTACAATTTCAACTTGAATGTCTAGATGTTTTTCATGGTTATTGTTGCTTTTGTTTAGCCCCAAGTCAACACTGATCACACTGTCTTATAATGACAGGAATATGGAGGACTATACGATCTAATGTGTCTTTTTTTGTTATTTAAGGCAGTATGGGAGATTTGGCTGCCATTTCTAGCAACTTGCTGAACAATGAAGAGTCTTCTTTGTTTGCTTGGTTGAGGTTATCAATATTTTAATAGAGGTTGACCAAGTGGGTTTGAGCATTGTACAATACATTTGGCAACCCAACAAATAGTTTTGGGCCTAAATAATTTTTCATTTCTTTAGTTTGTTTTAGTGATCTTGACCAAAGCCATGTTAGAACACTGCTAGAAATTATGTTTGTGCATATTTCAACGTTTAAATGTGACAGGAGTTTATTTGTTTCAAATGGAAGAAGCAACTATTTTAAAATAGTTTTCTGTGTGTTGATATATTTAAGTGTTTGCCAGAGTTTAGGTACACCATTTAAAAAACTGAATTGTATTATGCCCTTTAGTTGTAATTGAATTTAAATATTTGGGTTTCAATGAGTTGTATGTGTATGTAAGAATGTGAGTAAACACAGAGACCCAGAAAATATGTGTGAGCATTTGTGAACATTTGCAGCTTGCTATAATGTAGACAGTATCATTTTAGGTGTTTGCAATTTAAGGATTGTGGTAGAATGTTTCGGAACACTTGTTAATTAAGACTGGCATAGTCTATGAAAGACATGATGTTTTGTATGTAAGCCAGTGTCAGGATTCCCACTATTTAGGATAAATACTGTCTCAATGAGTGCTAATAGGTTGTTTAGCATATATTTGTACTTTTCTGTAACATTAATCATATATTTCATGGGTTTTATAACCAATACAATTCAGCTTTTATTAAATGATAAATTAGATTTGTTAATATCTTGAAACAAATTATAATATTGGCATTAATTCTTAGAGCAAGTATATTCCCTAAATAATTCTAAACACTTAACCATATGGTGAAATAAATAGTTACATTTTAACTAACTAAATCAAAGCAATTAGAATACTATTTCTAGATAAAAGGAACAGTGGAATATAAAGCAATCAGATTTTAATTCAATCCTTTTAAAATATTAATCTGCTCTATTATATATAGAAAAAACTATAACAAATACTACACATCACGAAAATGTATCTCTGAAAATATTTATTATAAGTGGAAGCAGCATGGCTGAATGTTTAAGAAATTCACTTCACAATCATTAGGTCCTGAGTTCAATCCCACTTCATGGCATATTGAGCAAGTGTCATTTACCATAGTCTCAGACCAATCCATGCCTTGTAATTGAAATTGGGTAGACAGAAAATGTTTGGAAGCCTGTGGGATGAACAGTACCTGTAACTCAAAAGGCCAGCCTTGTTACTCATTGTGTCACACCAAATCTCCCTGATAATTGCATTAAGAGTCTATAGAATGCTCAGCCACTTACATGTTAATTTCATAAATAGGCTGTTCCACTGATTGAACAACTGGAACGCTGATCATTGAAATAGATGGAAGAGTCCATTGATTTATTGTAAGACTCAATAAAATAGATTATTTCCCATTGAAATAACTATTTCCTTCCTTCTCATGAAAACAAAAATTGAATGCAAATTTCTTACCTGATTCCGTTGGTTAGAGATAACGCAAATCTCATTTGATTTCAAACTTTCCTCATCATGTGGCCAAGAATCTTGCAGTTCTCTCACAATATTAAATATTTCGTTGGCTTCCATCTGATTGTAATATGATAAACTATCAGGTAAAACATCAGTAGAGCCTTCTACAGAGTAAAACTGCAAAGCTTTCATATTACTGAAAGGATTTTCAACTTTTGAGCTCATCTCATGAGAAAGTCCATAGAAAGAATAAGCTAAGAAATTAACAATTTCTTTACAACTACGATAGTTCTGTTTCAGCAAAATGTAAGGTGAGTAATGCCCAGTTTCATTTTTGTTCAGCTTCTGTTTGTAGTAGTCATAGAGGCGTTTCACTATTGATGTTGATAGCAGTTCTTTTGTAATGTTAGTGCTGTACACCTAAAATAAAAATGTAAATGTTGACAGTTATTTTATATCAATATTGTTGTCATTATCATCATACTGACATAAGCCCTGTGTGGCTAATAAAGAAATTTGGCCTGCCTGGGAGATCAGTAGCTCAACTTCAGTACTGACTTGGTCTGTGAAGACCTGTCCAGCACTTCCCAGCAGAAAAAGAGGACATTAAATAATGATGATGATGGTGATTTTTAATGTCTGTTTTTCCATGCTGGCATGAATTAAAAACAACTGCGGTGTAAATTGTTCGTAGACTATCTAATTCATGTGGTACAATTTTCTTAAGCTGGCTTTTACGATTTCTTCCAAAGTTTTATCTTGATCATCCTTATCTTAAATATTTTCCATGAACAACTCTCAATACTTGTTTCAACCAGCATGTACTATATATATATTAACATTAAATGTGTCCATACCAATGTAGCTATCTTTTCTCTTTCTTACCTCACATTTAGCTTTTTCGTATGCTAACATCACTCACACAATGCACCAATAGGCTTGTTTATGCTGGGATTAAACAAGTCTTTTTATATTCCAGAAAGAAAAAAAATTATGTTTTTTATGTAAGAAACATAAACTCTGCAAGCTGCATACAGGCAACCTGTTTAAGAAAGGAGTAACCCTAAATAACAATTGACACAGAGGAAACAGGACTCACAAATAACCTCACTAGTATTGGCAGCATAATAAAAATCCACATTGTCCACACTGTAAAATGGTTGGTGATAAGAATGGCATCCAACTGCTAAAATCATGGAAGAAACAACAAAAGGCATGACATAAATGATAAAGATGAGCAATTGTCTCTGTTACTGTGTTTACCAGATAATGAAGGACCAAAAATAAATGGTTAGATGCCATGAGGCCTGTGCAATTCATGTTAGAATCTAACTGTCACTTCAGGAAATACAGGAGAACCCAAGGAATGTTTTTCAGAGTTTCAATATGAAACAATGGTAGGTTTCTTTATCAGCTCAATATTATCATGAGTCCAATGAATGAACACATATATGACACAGTAACAAGTCTACACATGTTTATTTTGAAATGGCAACACAAAAACACTCAGCTGTTCCCTTTGATACGTGAAATATTTATTTATCTCATTGACTATACAGTCCCAGTATCTCCACCATCAATACTAAGCAGAAAAAAAAACTATCAAAACACTCCAGTACCATAGTGCTAACAGTGGACCTGATTGACATTCATCAAAATCTTTTAGTTCAGGGGACTTATTATTGGGATTTTGCAAAATTTCACAATTTCAAAGAATCTGTATCACTGTCAAAATAGTTATTGGTCTGGTGTAGCAAGTCTACCATGTACATGGCCACAACCACAGCTAGACACAATTTGGACATGGTCTTGAACAGCGATTTCAGGGCTTCATCATCATCATCATCATCATCGTTTAATGTCTATCTTCCATGCTATCATAGGTTATCATTTAGAAACTCTTTACATTTTAAACCATAACTCAACTCAAAATAAAATAACAATTAAAATGTTACCTCTGGCCCTATTTGATTAGGATCTCCAGACAGTATGATGGATGTTTTTTTAGTAGCCAAACTCAGTGGCAGCAGAACCATGCTTTCTAAAGCTTGAGCAGCTTCATCAATAAAAATATGAGTGAAAAAACCATGTAATTTTAATATCATTAAATCATAACACATCTCCATAGTGGTTACTAATATCTGCATAGAGGGAAGGTCCTTCAAATCAGATGATTTAATTGCATATTTAAGAACAATAGGGTGAATCGTTTCTGATCTCCTTTCTTCGTAATATAACCGCTTCATGCAGTGAGTTTTCTTGTTTCTGGATAATAATTTATGAAGATGCCTGATGATAAGCTGATCAGAAGCACTGTCACAATAAAAAAAAAAAAAACAATGACATCTTTTTAGAAAGGACCAGCTAAATAAATATATTAATTGGAAGATAACACGGATGAAGTTGTTAAAATCTTTAGACAAAATAAAATTTCTAATTAGCAATAATCACTTTGAAAAGAAAAAAAAAGTAAAAATAGTAATTCTTTATTATTTTCACCAAAGTCTATACATACCAAAAAAATAAAAGATACTTATACAAAGGTGTTACAAAATATCTGGGGATCAACAAAACAAAATTACATGTATACGAGGAAAGGGACAAAGATGTTGTGTAATATACATTAGGACATGTTAAAACAAATTTTAAGTTACACAGAATGTCTCTGTAATGGGAACACAGTGTTCATAATAGAGAGTCCATTGCTAGAACAGAAGTTCTAAGGTTTCTTCATTCATATTTAGATTGGGGTTGCTGTTCCTTCTAATTACTCCTTTCCATGTCAGGTGGTCAGTGCCAACGTATACAGTGAAGTCTCTCATCAGCATATATGACTTAGTCTCAACTACATCTAACACTGCAGTGACTTCATCAAGGAAGGATCTGTATTCAGACTCCACCCACAGAGATCTATCTTTCAGCCTAAGCTTCAAGAGGCAAATCCTCCCTCCTAATGGGATCCAGTCAGGGGCTTGTGAGTATCCCCAGTCCTGCCCGTGCAGCCATTTTTGGTGCTACACCTGAATGGTGGAGTTTTTGTCCTCTATCCAAATCTACAGTACCAGAGCCATGGAATTTTGGAGACTGCAACATATTTTTCGAACAGGCCCCTCTACCTAAGGCCTGAACGTGTTCCTTGTTAACCTGAATGAAGGACGATGTTATGGTTCTTTTTTGTACTTCTCATCATATTGCAGTTTTGGTGGTCTTATTCGCACTGGTCACCAATCTAGTACTTTCTCAAATTCATGAAGACTAGGCTTTTTTAGAGGAGGCCTTTACTCATCTAGTCATAACTACATCACTGGGTTGTGAAAGTTTTCTTGGGAGCTACAGGTGTCTCCCATTGCTCCATCTTCCCTAGTAGTTTACCACTAAGAATTGCAGGAGCTGGTGCAATAACGTGCCAGCTTCAGCATTCAGTAATCAGTAGAAGTGGGGTAGGTGTAAAAACTAAACTTGCTATCTTCAATTCAGTATTTATGCCAACCCTTAACTATAGCATGAATCTTGGTTAATTACTGAAAGAATATGATCGCGAATACAAGTGGCTGAAATGGGGGTTCATCTGAACGGTCTTTGGAGTAATGTTACTCGATAGAGTGCATAGCTCGTTGATCAGAGAGTCACTCCAGGTAGAGCCGCTACTTCTCCGAATTGAGAGATCACAGCTCCAATACTATGTGTATGTGGTTAGAATGTCTCAGGAAAGAATCGCTGGACAGATTTTAGGGGCAAAACCAACTGGCAAGAGACCCAAGGCTAGACCCCAACCAAGATGGTTGGATAACATCCATGAGCTTGGCTAGTCTCACTTGGGGATCCAGCCAGATCAATTGGAGATGGTTGCTTCTGACAGGATCCGTTGGAAGGAGTATTTAAGGACTCTGCCCCCACAACCCTCTCAGAAATAAGTGGCAAAGAAGAAGAAGAAAGAGGAGGAGGATGAGGATGGGGAGGAGATACACAGAATAAATAGATAATTGTATAAAAACACAGATATATTTTTAGAAAGATATAATGTAAGAAAGCAACAACAACAACAAAAAATGGAGTAATTCACCCATATATAGATGAGAACCCACTAGTTAAGTTGTATCAAACCATCCTACAACTCTGCCTGCCTATAACATATTGTATTGGATCCTGTGAGAATTTCCCTTGTTGGACAGGACAAAAAACATCCAAGATCCTATCAAAAACCATATTTTATGGTGAGATAAGCCATTAGTGAGATCTTCAACAGCATCCTGTCATTTGAATGTCTCTTAAAATCCTGCTTATTTGCAGCACTATAAGCATCATGTTGTCCAGTAAAGTGGTGATCCTCATTTTACATGCTTTTAGTTTTAACTCATTACTCTTCTTTTGTCTTTTATTTTTGTGCTTATTTTCATCATCCTCAAAGTTTTTTCCTCACTTCTGTCCATATGTCTCCATCCTAACATGTACTCCTGGGGAATAGGGTGCCTCGATTTCCTAGTTGTTAGCTCTTGAGACTCAAGATGAAGTGATTCCACTGTTGTTTCCATAGCAGTGCCCTGAGAACAGCAGATTCTGTGTCCTGTTGTTAATGTTGCAGTTGCTATTACACACTTCTTTTCTATCTTTTGACTCCTCCCAAACAGAAAGATTTCAAGTGGTCTTTACAGCAACACATATAGTAATTGGGTTTTCTGCTCTGCTTCACTAGTCCCATGGATTTTCTTTCTGGATCCACAATGAGGCACAGCTCTGGAATAGATCTGTGTTCTTTGAGGACCATTAAAAAAATAAGTTAAAATCTGTCCCAAACTTATGCTTATCCTGGTTTCATTACTGTTAGGTGACTGAGAATACAAGACTCCCCCTCTGCTGGACAGGGTTAACGCCCAGCTACTGTTAGTACTTATTTCCACTGAGTGTACTAGAGCAATGTGAAATGAAGTATTTTGTTCAAAAACACAATGTACCATCTGGTCCAAAAATTGAACTTATAACATTACAGTCGTAAGACCAATACCCTAACCACTAGGTAACATACTTCTGACAGCCATTAGAACTTGCATATCCATGTTGACAACAATTGAAAACTTATTATTCTCGGTTAACTCAGTAGTCAGTACCAGCCCAAACTGTGGCCACAAATGTGAAGAGGAGCCAAATATCAATGTTGCCACCAACAGCCTTACCTATCATCTTTGTGTTATATTAGTTACTAGTTGGCTTGTGCTGTCAAAAATGACGTCTAATTGTAATATCTATACATAATATAAAAAAGAGATGTTTGTTTGTTTGTTGGTTGGTTGGTTGGTTCCTTCGCGCTCATTCACACAAGTGTTACAAACACACAGCCAATGTGTGTAGGTTATTCGCTATACATATACACACACAATTGTGACAAATCTTAGAATACTGGACTCCTATAGTGTCTCACCCAACCCCTTCTTCCTCATTCATCACATAGATGTGTGTGTATGTAATAATTATCTATTCTAAGTTTGTCTGTTTATATAAGTATGTGTAGATGTGCGTGTGTTTGTAATGCTATTGTCCATGTATCTTTCTAAATAAACACATACACACATACATATACACTCACACAAATATTATACGATATATATTATATCGTATATAAATATAATTTACACAAACAAACATATACACACACAAAAACACTCACACAATCATAACAGCCAATGTGTGTGGCCAAGTCGCTATACACACACGTGTAGCGAATGTTAGACACTGCTTTCTGTAGTTAGTCATCACCCCTTCCTTCCTCAGACATCTCTAGTGCATGATGGACAAATACACATTGGCTATTTTTATAGTTGATACTTCATGCATTGTGGCTCAAGCTGCATGGCATGTGTGTCACACACCAGTTCAGTTTGACTTGTAGAAGATCATGCCACCTAGCTTTGACTTTGGAGGCAGTCGATTAACTGCCCTTAGTTCTGACGTCAGTAGCTGAATACACTCTTTTGACTTTGTGTCTTGATGCGAGCAGACGCATTTCACTGTAGCGAAACAGCGATATTGCACCATGCGGTCACGGGATATTTGAACACCGCCACTTAATGATAATTACGAATTACCAATCAAGGAGCAACTGATATGATAACCTGTTTTGTTTATTGCTCTGATTAAAATGCTCATGTACATATAATCTCGAGGTATATTCTTTTTGCTTAATTGTTTACCTACACCTAACAACAAATAGAAGAGATTTTCTAACAACCAAGCTAGGGAAACGAACTCCCCTCTAAATCGTAAAACAACGCAGCCTTCTAAAATGGTGACCATCTCTCCTAAAGACGCTTTACTTACTCATAATTTGAATGTTATACAAAATATTTACTCATATCTCTCTTACATGCTTCATTGTATGTATGTATGTATGAAACATATGCTGTCTTGACCATTATAAACCTGGTGGTATGCATCCTTCTCCAGGTTTAAGCACAGGTGATTTTCTAAGATGGATAAATGGAGAGAGAGAGAGAATTAATGCCAGTACTGGACAGGTACTTCTTTAATTGACATTGAAATTTGACTTCAGCAGGATTTGAACCCAAAGCATGCAGAGAGCTGGAATGAATACTGCAAAGAATTCTATCCAATGTTCTGATGACTCTGCTAATTCACTGTCTCATACATATAGTTTACTAAGTCAATAAATCAGGGCAGGATAATTGGTAGCTGTTGTGTAAAAATCATTTAGTAGACAATTAGTTCAAAAGCAAATAAATTGAACTAGCAGCCGATAATTCAGTTTAGATGTTTTCTTCTAATTCTTCATCACCAACTTATTCCTGAGAGGGTCGTGGGGGCAGAGACCTCAAACACTCCTTTCAGCAGGTCCTGTTAGAAGCAATAATCTCCAATTGATCTGGCTAGATCCCTAAATGAGATCAGCCAAGCTGTTATCCAACCATCTTGCTTGGTGTCTACTCCTGGGTATAATATCAGTTGGTTTTGCCCATAAGATCTGTCCAATGATTCTTTCCTGAGACACTCTAACCATATATCCATAGTATCGGAGCTGTGTTTTCTCAATTCAGAGAAGTAGTAGCTTTATCTGGAGTGACTCTCTAATTGCCGAGCTATGCACTCTATTGAGTAACATTACTACAAAGACCCTTCAGAGAAGTAGTAGCTTTATCTGGAGTGACTCTCTAATTGCCGAGCTATGCACTCTATTGAGTAACATTACTACAAAGACCCTTCAGAGAAGTAGTAGCTTTATCTGGAGTGACTCTCTAATTGCCGAGCTATGCACTCTATTGAGTAACATTACTCCAAAGACCCTTCAGAGAAGTAGTAGCTTTATCTGGAGTGACTCTCTAATTGCCGAGCTATGCACTCTATTGAGTAACATTACTCCAAAGACCCTTCAGAGAAGTAGTAGCTTTATCTGGAGTGACTCTCTAATTGCCGAGCTATGCACTCTATTGAGTAACATTACTACAAAGACCCTTCAGAGAAACCTCATTTCGGCCACTTGTATTCGCGATCTTTAAAATATTTTCTAATAATTTAAGATTGAAATCCATTGTGGACATAGCATGGCTTGATGGTTCAGAGGTTCATTTTCAACTCATTAGGTCCCTGGTTCAATCTTGGTGCAGAGCATTTTGGGAAAGTGTCATTTTCTATAGCTTCAGGTTGACCCATGTTTTATGAGTGAAATTGGGTAGGGGGAAACTGTTTGGAAACATATCAGATGGATTGTATCTGAAGTTCTAAAGTCCAGCCTTATCACACACTCAGTTATATTGAATCTCCCTGAAAATTATATTAAGTGTACATATCAACAGCTTCTTAAACATTAATTTCATGAGCAAGCTATTCCATTCATCAAACAACTGAAACTCTTATCGGTAAAATCAACAGAGGTCCATTCTATACCTGTCATGAATAATCTAATTTCACAGGATTGTTCTTTGTTACCCGAATTATTCAACTAATGCAGGCCTATCACCTTTCTTTTGTATCCTTATCTATTGTGGATTTAGCATAGTTGTATCTTAAGAAGTTCATGACACAGTCATTAGATCCCACTCCATGGAATCTTGGGCAAGTATCATTTACCATAGACTTGGGTTAATTCATGCCATGTCAGTGAAATTTGGTAGACAGAAACTGTTTGGAAGCCCATGAGATTGATTATAACTATAATTCAAATGGACAGCCCTGTCTCTGTCATGTTGAATCTCCCTGAGAATTATGTTAAGAGTACATGTCCGTGGAATGCTCAGTTACTTACACATTAATTTCACAAGGAGTCTATTCTGTTGATTGAACAACTGGAACACTCACTGTTGAAATTGACGAAGGTTCATTCCATACCTGTCATGTGTAATCCCACCTAATTACAGGGTATACATGTCTGTGGGATGCTCAGTCACTTGAATGTTAATTTTATGAACAGGCCGCTCCATTGATCAAACAACTGAAATACTCATTGTACAAACCAATGGAGGTCTATCAATCACAAATTGAAATTTCCTAAAACCTTCATATTAGGTCAAATATAAGAACACAGTTGATGATTCAGAATGAAGAATTGTTTAAGTAAAATATGTTTGAAAAGTAAAATAACTTTAATATTGAAATGAAAACAAAGTAAAAATAGCTTACCTGTTTGTATGTGTACAGATGAGGATTCTTGCAGTTGAATCATTTACCACAATTTCTGAGACTGCAGTAACCAATGTTTTAGTTTTACCAGTACCAAAAGAACCAAATACAACAAATGGAGGCCTAGGGTTCGTATATTTGGAAAGAATCTGTTTGACAGCGCATACTTGGTCTTCATTTAGATATGTATGACTATAAATTAATTAGAAGAAATTTGATCATTGAATAACAAAAATTTACAGATTAATGTAAGTATCTTTAGTCAGATAGCCTAATTCCATAGTTTGCAGATTTTATGCATCTAATATTTATGTTTCACTACAATGACACAAGCCTGGTGAGCGGAAATGTGGGGTGCATGGAGATGGCTGGGTATGGAGATGGCTGCAATGTATATTATCTCACTAAATAGCAATTGGATGATTACTTGGGTTACAACTAAGGAAGTAAGAAAGAAGAGTGAACCACTGCAAGGTAAGACATGGGCCTAACCGCTAAGTAAGCACAGCTCTGGGGTGTTTTTAAATGCTAATCGAGACAAGAAGAGGAGAGAAGTAGGCTTCACCATCCACCCCTGGTCTATAATCTGGTTTTCTTAAGGACAAACTAGCTTCAACCTAATTCCTTTCGCACATAAAAATCAATACTAACTGATAAGTAAATAAGACATACCTATTACTTCTATTTTTCCCCCTCTTAAGGGTACATATGTGTCTATGCATGTGTGTATGTATATACAGATGTGTGTGTATGTGCTTATATGTGTGCATGTGTATATATATATATATATATATATGTGTGTGTGTATGTATATATATATATTTGTGTATATGTGTAAGTATGTAGATATGTGCGTGCAGGTGTGTATTATATATTTACAATATGAATTATAATTGTTAACGTCCACAATTATAATTTTAACACCTCTATCGAGACATTTAATATTGATAAGCATGCACATTCCTACATGAACCAATATTTGTTTACATATGTGAATATTTCCCTAAAAACTCAAATACTACAGCAAAATGAGGAGTGGTAGTTACATATTAACACTACTGCCACTAAGGTCAACTAGGTCACCTAGACCAAAACACACCTATTTTCTAGGTATATACAGTTATTATAATTGGTTGTTAAAAAGATCCCTAACCAACTGACCTGTTTCTAGGACAACTGACCTAAGAAATTCAATAGACTTGTTATTGGAATGATAAGTATTTGACAAATGAGAGGAAGGTAAATTCTACCGATGCTTGAATTCGTTCATTCTAAATCATATGCCACCAGTTCTTTGAGAAAACAACACCATACTTCGGGAAAGGGCATATCAAAGGACCGAAATAACAGAAGTAAACTTTGTTCCATCATTATGTTTTTATGTTTGAGCTCTAGCTGTCTGATGAGGTCATAGCTGTTGAATAATGGTTATCACTGAAATATATATTGCAGCAAATATGAATAAAAGAAGTTAATTTTAACCTGTTGACTTACACCTCTTGTTTTTAAATTATTCTGGAGTAAACAGACCCAGCTGCACACCTCGTTTAGTGCTCTACCCTGTAAACTGAAGTGTCAGTAACCAACCAACACATACTCAAATTTATATGTATATATATAGTATAATTGAATATAAAAGAGAGATGAACACAGATATATACATATATGTGTTCAAATCGTAAAGGACCAGATTCGATAGGGTGAAAAAGATACTAACTATGGTCAATAGGGTTTGCCAGACTCAATTTAAGAATAAATCAAGAAAATACAAACCGGAATTGTGGTAACTACCAGACAGCATTTGGTGATGCTGTTTCGCAATCCAATTGCGAAGAGAATCACCAATTCTTATTGCTCATCAGTGGGTGTAAAATTAGCAAACTTTTCACTTCTAAGTATCTCAGAAAAATGAATTGTAAGAGACTATTTTGAGTTTCGAACTCAATATATACTGTTGATATGTGTATATATATATTTATAATTATATAATAAACAACACAATATAATCATTCTATTACAAGTTAGACAATTCAAATAGAAACATCTGGTTCATTCATCAGGTGAAATATCTTATATATATATATATAAGGCGCACAAGAAACGGGGACAAAACAAGGACACATGCCGGGGATTTTTCATACAATCGTGTAAAAATATGAAATAAACAAATATAACAATCGAAATCCCCAATAGGGGGAGGCGCCACAAATGGGTTGTTTAATACCCTGTAGATAGAACAACCCTCAACTTCAGGAGTGTGTTGTGCAAGTGCTCCTTTCTTCCTTTTGCTCTCTTCTTCAACCTACAGGTTTATATACAGAGAAGGCCCAATCACTCGGGCCATTTTTGCCACATTCACCCACCTTTCAGTAAATTTACTGTGGTGCAGTGCCTCTCTCTCCACTCTGATTCACCTTCTAAAGTGGTACCTAAAGAAGGGAATGAGTTGTTGTCCGGAGAGAAAGGCATCTGTCCTCAGTCCTCTCAATCTCGTCCACCATATAACCTCTTTCACCATAGCCACTATACAGAGGAAAACCTCTTCTCTTTCGTTTTTGAAAGAAGTTGCTGGTTTGATCCTTACTATGGACTCGGCAGTCAACTGGATTTGTCCCATACACGACAGCAGTTGTTCTGCGTAGTTCCACAGGTCGGTTACGCTCGGGCAGTGTACAATTGCGTGCAAGACAGTTTCAATGTCCTGCCCGCATCTTGGACACGTCCTCTTGGAAGGATCCCTGCCGGGGCGTCCGTGCCTGTAGATCTTGTCACAAACTGGTAGAGCTCCTCGGTAGCACTGCCAAGCCAGGGACCTCTGGAAGTTCTACCAAACAGACTGGTGATAGATAGATATAAATATAAATACAAATATATATATAAGATGATGATGATATATATGTATACACATATATATATATAAATATATACATCATTTCATCATCATCATTTCATTTTATGTCCGCTTTTTCCCTGCTTGCAAGGGTGGGACGGGAACTGATTCTGGCTTGATTTCTACAGCTGGATGCCCTTCCTAACACCTACCTCATTTACAGTGAGTGCTGGGTGCTTTTATGCCGTGGCACCTCCACGACTATATATATATATATATATATATATATATATATATATATATATCTTCATTTATTATACATAATTGCAACAAAGCTGTGTTGTTGCACTTATGTATAATAAATGAAGAATTAAAAATAGAAGTTAGGAATATTCGCCATCTGTGGTCTACTAGCCATCATAGGTATTTCTTCGCATTACAGACCATATACCTCCAGCTTGGGCGATGCAATAACTAAATTAAGTTATTGGGATAAAAAGAGTTGGGTCGAGAAAGAGAGACATGTTAACAAATACGAATGGTGAGGCAATGTAAAGAGAGGAAAAAATGAGAAAATCAAGTTAATAATTCTTTCTTTTCGAACATAAGAACGTGCGAATATTGACGAGAAGTCAAAGACGAGTCATTCACAGATTTGCATTTGATGTGTAAATACAGATAGTTAAATCTTCTCCCTTGCTGAAGATCCGGGATTTGACTACTATGAGTTTACGGATTAATGGTGAAATATATTTCTTTAATGAAATATATTCAAGGAAGATCAATCATTTTTAAAAGGTAATATTTGAAGTTCTAGTTAAACTTTAATTAGTTACCTACATAGCTGTGTGCGCTTACATACTTTACAAATTATCCCCTGTGGTTGTTTCATGTGTTTATTTTAAATATATATATATATCAATCAATTTCTAGTTGATATAATATAATATATATAATATAATATATATATATATATATATATATATATATATATATATATATATATACGATATTAATAAATGGAAACTATATTTATAAAACCATATTTATTTCATTATATATATTTCAAGGATACCAAGTTACATTATGGTATGCCTTCATCAGACAAAATACAATATATAACAGTTTTATAAATAGACATTGACGTACCCCTTTTAAAAATTGACCGTTGTTTTTGGAGGCCATCAGGATAGTGATTTGTTTACTTTAGTAAGTCATAGTGTTAAGAGTAAGTAAAAAGATGGAGAGAGAGAGAGAGAAACGTGGAGGAAAGAAAGGGAGAGATAGATAAAGAAAAAGAAAAGAGAACAGAGGAAAAATAACGGGGAATATCAAACCATCAGACAGAAAACATCCAGAGAGAGATATATAGAGATAGAGAGATTGGGATGAAAAGCATAAATAAAATTAGAAATATTAATATTCATGAATGGAATATAGATATATAATATGAGAAATTACACATTGTTTAATTACGATTAGATATTTAGTTTAAAATTGAGATCAATATATTAAAAATTGGAATTTAAACATTATAAAATATATATATTGCTAGGGAGATTATCTATCGCATATTACATACACATAGGCAAAGGTACATAAATATATATATATACACACTCACTCAGAAAATACACACTATATCTACTCCCGCACATAATATATATATACAAAGCATAAGTGATTTTTGCCATACATTCCCTGTGTTATTAATTAAAAATTAAAAGTTTTTAGTATATATAGGATTAACTTTCATGCATTTTATTTTTTATTAGATTCATTTTATTTTTTATTTTTATTAGATTTGTTTTTATTCTGATAGCTTCTCATAATGTTACTAGATTTATTTTTATTCTGATAGCTTCTCATAATTTTCAAAAGTTTGTCCTTTCAATATCTTGATTAAAATATACGTAAGATTAATTTCTATAATAAATATATTAAACATTATTTTAACTTAAAATATTCTATAGTATTTTGGGATATTTTAGTATTTTGATATTTGTGGAATTCGTTTGCTTTTTAAGTTATATTGATATAATTATATTTCCAAAATATAATCCTTTTGTATTTTATATACTCAATTGTACTATGTTATATGTTGAGTGACGCGTGTATACCAATTGAAGATGCACACACATATCTATTCATGTATAGCTAAGAATTATGGATGTGAATGTACAGGCTTACACATGCAGTTTTTGATTGCAGATATGCATAACTTAACAGCCATAAATGCATGAAAGTTAATCCTGTATATTTATATATATATACTAAAAACTTTTAATTTTTAATTAATAACACAAGGAATGTATGGCAAAAAATCACTTATGCTTTGTATATATATATTATGTGCGGGAGTAGATATAGTGTGTATTTTCTGAGTGAGTGTGTATATATATATATATTTATGTACCTTTGCCTATGTGTATGTAATATGCGATAGATAATCTCTCTAGCAATATATATATTTTATAATGTTTAAATTCCAATTTTTAATATATTGATCTCAATTTTAAACTAAATATCTAATCATAATTAAACAATGTGTAATTTCTCGTATTATATATCTATATTCCATTCATGAATATTAATATTTCTAATTTTATTTATGCTTTTCATCCCAATTGTTAACTCAACTTAATATGACATAACTTAAGGCTTTCGTTCTCTCCCCCCTCTCTCTATCTCTATATATCTCTCTCTGGATGTTTTCTCTGTCTAATGGTTTGATATCTCCCCGTTATTTTTCCTCTGTTCTCTTTTCTTTTTGTTTTCTTCTTTTTCTTTATCTATCTCTCCCTTTCTTTTCTCCACGTTTCTCTCTCTCTCTCTCCATCTTTTTACTTACTCTTAACACTATGACTTACTAAAGTAAACAAATCACTATCCTGATGGCCTCCAAAAACAACGGTCAATTTTTAAAAGGGGTACGTCAATGTCTATTTATAAAACTGTTATATATTGTATTTTGTCTGATGAAGGCATACCATAATGTAACTTGGTATCCTTGAAATATATATAATGAAATAAATATGGTTTTATAAATATAGTTTCCATTTATTAATATCGTATATCTACTCCAAATATTTGTTGAGTGCTTTATATCAGTTATAAAAATATTTGCTTGTTGTATCCCAACAATTTAAATAAAACTTTTGCATATACTCTGCTCCTGTATTGTTGAGCGCTTTACATTATAACTGAAAAATGGAATTCTTTAAGATCTCTTCTTCTCTAAAAGACATACCTCTACCTAGGAATAAAGATTTTATTAAACAATTAATAGAAAAATCAGACTCTTTTATAAGAAGAATCAGGTGGCGTGCTTTCCACTTCAATAAATCTAATCTAAGTGAAAATGATTCAAATCTGGATAGAATCTTCAAATCTAAAAAAAATCCACTCCCCAACAAACTACTAATGGATTTTGAAAATGATATCGTATCTATCATCCAAAGCATCAAATTCAAAAACAACTTCAAAGGCCAAGATTACTTAAGAGATATTAAAGATAAGATTGAAAACTTGGAGAAAACGGAGAAAATTCTAGTCAAGTCGGACAAAACTAATAATCTTTACGGAATACAAAAGGACATCTATAACGACCTTATATTGAAGGAACTAAGGAAGAAATATAAAGTAGCAAATAAGGACGAACTTGAAAAACTGAATACAGATGCCTCTTGTATAATGCATGAACTAGACATTGAAAATAAAACACAACCCTTAATGCCAAAGAAACCTAAGATCAATATGAAGGATCATAAAAGAAACTTTGAAAATGATTTACCAGTCAGATTAATTGCACCATCTAAATCTGACCTGGGCAGACTTAGCAAAAATATTCTAGACAGAGTAATACAACAAATTAAGAATTTACCTAATTTATCTTACTTAAAATTATGGAAAGGGACTAGTGAGGTTATCGATTGGTTTAAAGAAATTAAATATAACTATAATAATAAGTTTATTCAGTTGGATATTGCTAACTACTACTCATCTATCACTCCTAATCTACTGAATAAGGCACTAACTTACGCATTTAAACATACAGACCTAACTAGCAATGAAATGCACATTATATTATCGGCACGGAAAACATTAATAGAATTAAATAACCAACTCTGGACTAGGGCAGATAGAAATAATAATTTCGACATAACTATGGGATCTTCAGACTCAGCTCAGGTAACGGACCTTGTGGGCCTATTTATAATTAATTCTCTACATAGAAAAATACCAGATGTAACCGGAGGCTTATATCGTGACGACATGCTTTTACTTATAGAAAATAATAGCTGTGAACTAAATAGAAAAAGAAAACAAATTATACAATTTTTTAATTACCTTAATCTAAAAGTAGAAATAGAGAATAACCATAAAATAGTCAATTTTCTAGATGTAACACTAAATCTCAACACATGTCTTCATTATCCATTTCACAAACTAAATGAGAACTTAAATTATGTCAATTTTAACTCTAATCACCCCAGATCCGTTAAAAATACTATAGTGAACTCTGTTCAAAAACGAATTTCAAGAATTTTATCTAATAAGAATATATTTGATGAAAAAGCGCATTATTACAATGAAGCGTTAGGTAGAGCTGGGTATAGAAATAAAATTAAATACATCGATAATAATAATAATATACAAAATAACCAAAATAATAACAACTTTAATTACGGTAACAATTTTAACAACCATAATAGAAAATATTACTATAACTCCGAAAGCCGAAAAAGAAATAGAACTAGGAATATATTATGGTTCGCTCCCCCTTTCTCACTAAATATTAAAACCCCTATTGCTAAACTATTCTTTAAAGCTCTTGACAAACGTTTCCCTAGAACACATAAATATTACTCAATTTTTAATAGACATACTATAAAATTAACCTACTCTTCCACCAAAAATTTAGCGCAAAATATTAATAGAATTAATAATAGAAATTTAAAACCTAACCAAAATACCAATAATAACCCAAGCAATATTCAATCGAATAACTGTAACTGTAGAAATAAATCCAACTGTCCGTTAAATAACAACTGCTTAGCTAAAAATGTAGTTTATAATTGTAATGTTAAAACTAATTTAAATTCATTTAACTATGTCGGTTCTACCTCTACAGAATTTAAATCCCGCTTCAATAATCATAAAAATTCTTTTACAGATCCAAACAAAAAATCTTCAACTTCGCTATCTAGCCTATTATGGGACCTAAAACGAGATAATGTTGAATATTCGCTGATTTGGAATATTATTTCAAAAGCTACTCCTTTTAATTCCTCTTCAGAAAATTGTGACCTTTGTATAGAGGAAATATTTTTTATATTAAAGACCAAAAATTCCCTTAATTTAAGGAATAATTTATTCAGTTGCTGCAGACATAGATTGAACTCAACGTTTAAATATAAATATAAATTTAAAATGTAGTTTAATTAATTAATTAATTTAGTTAATATATCTAGCCTGTCGATAAATCATTAGATTCCTTCACCTTTTTCATTTTCTTTGGTTAAGTACCCAAGTATAAATTTTCTTCATAAATATAATTATAAATATAATAAACTATTCTAGAAAAGTTTATCCTTTCAATATCTTGAATAAAATATACGTAAGATAAATTTCTATACTAAATATATTATTTTAGTTTAAAATATTCTATATTTTAAGAGTTTTTAAAATTTTAAAAAAATTTTAAAAAATTTTTGAAATTTTTGAAATTTTAAAGGTTTTTTTTTTAATTTTTGGAATTTTTTTGAAATTTTTTTAAATTTTTTAAAAATTTTTTATTTTTAATTTTTATTTTTAAACTTTTTAATATTTTTTTTAATATTTTGATATCTGTAGAATTCTTGTTTTTTAAGTTATATTGATATAATATTTTATTTTTTATTAGATTTATTTTTATTAGATTCATTTTATTTTTATTAGATTCATTTTATTTTTTTTATTAGATTCATTTTATTTTTTATTAGATTCATTTTATTTTTTATTTTTATTAGATTTGTTTTTATTCTGATAGCTTCTCATAATTTTTACTAGATTTATTTTTATTCTGATAGCTTCTCATAATTTTCAAAAGTTTGTCCTTTCAATATCTTGATTAAAATATACGTAAGATTAATTTCTATAATAAATATATTAAACATATTATTTTAACTTAAAATATTCTATAGTATTTTGGGATATTTTAGTATTTTGATATTTGTGGAATTCGTTTGCTTTTTAAGTTATATTGATATAATTATATTTCCAAAATATAATCCTTTTGTATTTTATATACTCAATTGTACTATGTTATATGTTGATTATATCTATATACGGCTAATGTATCTATATGTGTGTGTTGACATACATATACATGTGCTATATGCTTTTTTATGATTATATGTCTGTCTGTATATATGCATGAGTGACGCGTGTATACCAATTGAAGATGCACACACATATCTATTCATGTATAGCTAAGAATTATGGATGTGAATGTACAGGCTTACACATGCAGTTTTTGATTGCATATATGCATAACTTAACAGCCATAAATGAATGAAAGTTAATCCTATATATTTATATATATATACTAAAAACTTTTAATTTTTAATTAATAACACAGGGAATGTATGGCAAAAAATCATTTTTGTATATATATATATATATTTTGTATTTTTGTTAATCGCTTGTTAAATGCAAGGACCCCATTCAATCATTACCTTCTTGCTAGCTATTTTCAAACCTTAATTCCTAACGTATTTTCAAACCTCAATCCCTAATTCTAGCGTATCTTCAAAACAAAAAAAACAAAATCCTTTCCTTCTTCCTTCTTCGAAGGCACGGGGCGGTCAAACGCCTAACACACACAGCCATCATGTGGCCACCCCCCCCTCTCTCTCTCTCTATATATATATATATATCTATATATATATATATATATATGATAGGAATTCACTTCGCCATATTTCATTGCTTGCTGTCTAACCCACGATATTCATGTAAACGTAATGTACGGACTTCATTTCTCTCCCTCCACAAATCCTAATTCTAGCGTATTTTCAAAACAATCCATATTTCGTATCAAGTCCAAATAGCCAATCTATCGCTAAAACAAACTACATTTTCTGTTTCTATTAATTGTTAAATACGAAAGTTTTTGGGCGTATTTAACAGAACAAATTTTGTATTTTTGTTAATCGCTTGTTAAATGCAAGGACCCCATTCAATCATTACCTTCTTGCTAGCTATTTTCAAACCTTAATTCCTAACGTATTTTCAAACCTCAATCCCTAATTCTAGCGTATCTTCAAAACAAAAAAAACAAAATCCTTTCCTTCTTCCTTCTTCGAAGGCACGGGGCGGTCAAACGCCTAACACACACAGCCATCATGTGGCCACCCCCCCCTCTCTCTCTCTCTCTATATCTCTATATATATATATATATGATAGGAATTCACTTCGCCATATTTCATTGCTTGCTGTCTAACCCACGATATTCATGTAAACGTAATGTACGGACTTCATTTCTCTCCCTCCACAAATCCTAATTCTAGCGTATTTTCAAAACAATCCATATTTCGTATCAAGTCCAAATAGCCAATCTATCGCTAAAACAAACTACATTTTCTGTTTCTATTAATTGTTAAATACGAAAGTTTTTGGGCGTATTTAACAGAACAAATTTTGTATTTTTGTTAATCGCTTGTTAAATGCAAGGACCCCATTCAATCATTACCTTCTTGCTAGCTATTTTCAAACCTTAATTCCTAACGTATTTTCAAACCTCAATCCCTAATTCTAGCGTATCTTCAAAACAAAAAAAACAAAATCCTTTCCTTCTTCCTTCTTCGAAGGCACGGGGCGGTCAAACGCCTAACACACACAGCCATCATGTGGCCACCCCCCCCTCTCTCTCTCTCTCTCTCTCTCTCTATATCTCTATATATATATATATATGATAGGAATTCACTTCGCCATATTTCATTGCTTGCTGTCTAACCCACGATATTCATGTAAACGTAATGTACGGACTTCATTTCTCTCCCTCCACAAATCCTAATTCTAGCGTATTTTCAAAACAATCCATATTTCGTATCAAGTCCAAATAGCCAATCTATCGCTAAAACAAACTACATTTTCTGTTTCTATTAATTGTTAAATACGAAAGTTTTTGGGCGTATTTAACAGAACAAATTTTGTATTTTTGTTAATCGCTTGTTAAATGCAAGGACCCCATTCAATCATTACCTTCTTGCTAGCTACCCAACACCCCTCCCCCCCACCCCCACGCACCACCATTGCTATTACGTGGACCAATCATAAAACAGAGCCCCCACGTATCACCAGTATTATTACGCGGACCAATCAGAAACCAGAGGCCTATACTATCGCTTGCCTGGTTGCCTTTCGATATATGATGGATGGATGGACCGCGGAATCCTGGAGAGTGGAGGTGAGAGAGAGAAAAATCTGGACGCTCAGCGACAATGCCAAAGATAAAGACAAATTCACCTCCTGGACGAGAATGCGAGCACTCCTCATTGTTTCGACCGCGGACGGCTAACATAACCCCATCGCCCCCCGCCCCCCACCGCCCCCAACCCCCAAACGCAATCCAAAACTTCAGAGTTGGTACCATAAATGTAGGCACCCTAAAGGGTCGCGCTAACGAGGTTGTAGAAATGCTTGAACGTAAGGAGGTCGATGTTTGTTGTATTCAAGAGACCAGGTGGAGGGGTGGGTCTGCTAGGTTCATTGACGGTAAAAAACGATGTTATAAGCTTTTCTGGGTGGGAAACGACGATGGGCTGGGTGGAGTAGGAATCATGGTAGCAGAAAAGTGGGCAGATAAGATAATAGACGTAAATAGAGTGACCGACAGAATAATTAAAATACGACTTGTCCTCAATAGAACTACGGTGACAGTAATATCTGCGTACGCACCCCAATCCGGACTGCCCGGCACTATAAAAGACAGATTCTATGAGACACTGATGCTAACTACCTCCCAAATATCCGACAGTGACTATATAATTATCGCAGGCGACCTAAATGGTCACGTTGGACAACATTGTGACGGCTACGACGAAATCCATGGAGGCTATGGGTTTGGTACTAGAAATGAGGAAGGCTCCAGAATCCTGGAATTCTGTGATGCAAATAACCTAACTATCTGTAACACTAACTTCAAAAAACGTGACAATCACTTGATCACCTATAGATCCGGGGAACACACAAGCCAGGTAGATTATATCCTTACCAGAAGACGTGACAGAGTGTCTGTTGTAAACACTAAATCCCTCCCCCATGAAGAATGCACCTCCCAACATAGACTGATAATTAGCGACCTCATAGTCAGGACGAGACGTACTCGACAACAGAAGAGGACTATCCTCAGGAGGAAAATATGGAAGCTAAAGGACCCCACAGCCAGGAATAAATTTCAAAGCATATTACTTGATGCTTTCGACAGTAAGGAAGAACATTTAGAGTCGGACAATATAGAGGGAGAGTGGGACTTTCTGAAAGCAAACCTGCTGTTGGCGACAGACGAAGTCTGTGGCTGGAGCAGGCCTGTAGGCAGGAGGAGAGTAACATGGTGGTGGAACAGTAAGGTCGAGGGGTCAATTAAGGCCAAAAAGCAGGCTTGGAAAGTATGGCGGGATGGGGGAAGTAGAGAGGACTATCAAGTGGCCAGGAGGGAAGCTAGGAGACAAGTGTACTTAGCAAGAAGGGAAGCTGAGGAAAGAAAGTTCAAGCATGTTCTACAACGCGATGACCAAAAACGTGAGGTGTTCAGGATTGCTAGGCAATGCGTCAAGGAAAACCGTGATATTGTCGGGGAGAAGTGTGTACTAAACGACGATGGCACACTTGCCATCACCGACGCTGATAAGAAGGTAGCTTGGAAGTGTCACTATGAAAGGCTACTAAATGATGAGAATAAATGGGAGAAATACAGTCTCCCCCATATCGACCCAATAGAGGGACCAGCAGTGTTAGTCGAGGGGAGTATAATAAGTAAGGCAATCAAGGATATGAAGACGGGTAAGGCGGCTGGGCCTTCGGAAATAGTTGCTGAGATGCTGAAGGCATCTGGCACGGTGGGACACACCATGGTCACCCGCATAGTTAACCAAGTCGTACAGAATGGGGTTGTTCCGAAGGACTGGCATAGCAGCATCATCGTTAACTGTTATAAGGGTAAAGGAGACGCCCTAGATAGGAGTAACTATAGAGGCATTAAATTAATCGACCAGGTCATGAAGGTCACGGAAAAAGTAATAGCGCAACTAATCAGAGAGAGAATTGACCTAGATGAAATGCAGTTCGGGTTTGTGTCAGGCAAAAGTACCACAGACGCTCTTTTCATAGTACGACAACTACAGGAGAAGTACCTAGCTAAAGGTAAACCCCTCTACTTAGCTTTTGTCGACTTGGAGAAAGCCTTCGACAGAGTCCCCCGCTCCATTATCTGGTGGGCTCTTAGAAAACTAGGCGTTGACGAATGGCTTGTGAGGGCTATACAAGCCATGTATAAAGAAACAGTCAGCAAGGTTAGAATTAACAACGAATATAGTGAAGAGTTTAGCGTAAAAGTTGGCGTCCATCAGGGCTCTGTTCTCAGCCCACTACTATTTATTATTGCCCTTCAGGCTATAACAGAGGAGTTCAAGACAGGCTGCCCATGGGAACTCCTATACGCAGACGACCTGACACTCATAGCGGAATCAATGGCCGAGCTAGAGAAGAAATTCCAAACATGGAAGCACGGCCTAGAGTCAAAAGGACTTAAAATTAACCTGGCTAAGACCAAAGTACTAGTTTGTAGGAAAGAAAACAAGGCGGCGGTCCCTTCTGGGAAATGGTCGTGCTCGGTGTGTAGGAAAGGCGTAGGTAGAAACTCCATTTTATGTCCTAAATGCAAAGTATGGGTGCATAAAAGATGTAGTGGGATCACAGGTAAGCTAACTAAGAACATAGATTTTACATGTGGCCGGTGCTCTGGTGCAATAAGTAGCAGCAAGTGCCCACAAGCTACTAGCTCCTTCAATTGCGCAGAGGGTTCTATAGAAATAGTGGACAGCTTCCGTTACCTGGGCGATAAAATCAGCAGTGGGGGAGGGTGCTCTGAAAGTACTGTAGCTAGAGTCAGAACTGGTTGGAAAAAGTTCAGAGAGCTTATACCACTATTAGCTGCTAAAGGGTTCTCACTAAAAATGAAAGGCAGGTTGTACGATGCCTGCATACGAACAGCAATGCTGCATGGCAGTGAGACCTGGGCATTGTGTGCAGAGGATATACGCAGACTAGAGAGGAACGAAGCTTGCATGCTCCGCTGGATGTGTAACAGTAATATACGTGAACGGCAAAGCATAAACGAACTAAGGAAAAAATTAGAGATAAGAGGGATCAGATGTTGTTTACTCGAGAGAAGGCTACGTTGGTATGGACACGTGATGCGCATGAAAGTCGATAGCTGTATAACAAAGTGCAGGGCAATAAAGATAGACGGTAGTCACGGAATAGGCAGACCTAGAAAAACCTGGGACGAGCTGATAAACTCCGACATCACACACTTACACCTCTCCAAGACAATGTCACTGGACCGAGACCTTTGGCGGTACTCAGTAACAGAGAAGACCCGCCTTACCTAAATATATAGTAAAACCTACTCCAGCCAGTAGGCATCCCTAACAAAATACACCCCGTCCCACCACCCCCACCCCTACCCCATCCACACCACCCCGTTCTATGTAAAGTTATGTTGGTGCCGCGCCATCGAGGCCGAAACAAATGAGATCGTGTAGGTGTCACGACAAAAAAACACACAGTCCACGCTGTAATGTGGCCGTGTAGGCAACACGGTAAAAACCTCCCAGACCCACACTGTAAATGTGGTTGGTGTTAGGAAGGGCATCCAACTGTAGAAAACCTGCCAGACAGTCCTATGCGAGCAAGACAATCACTCTTGCCTCAAGTGGGACTACCCCCGTCCAAACCCATGCAAGCGTGGAACACGGACGTTAAACGTTGATGATG
The DNA here is from genome assembly GCA_964016885.1 of Eledone cirrhosa. Taxonomy (NCBI): domain Eukaryota; kingdom Metazoa; phylum Mollusca; class Cephalopoda; order Octopoda; family Eledonidae; genus Eledone; species Eledone cirrhosa. The sequence continues at coordinate 251,860,006 of OZ024742.1, forward strand.
ATGATATATATACGATATTAACAAATGGAAACTATATTTATAAAACCATATTTATTTCATTATACATATTTCAAGGACACCAAGTTAAATTATGGTGTGCTTTCATCAGATAAAATATAATATAGAGCAGTTTTATAAATAAATATTGACATACCCTTAAAGAATGCAACCATTACTGTTGGAAGCTCCCGGATAGTATGAAATAAATATGGTTTTATAAATATAGTTTCCATTTGTTAATATTGTATTTTTACTCCAATTATTTGTTGAGTGCTTTACATCAGTTATAATAATATTTGCTTGTTGTATCCCAACAATTTAAATAGAACTTTTACATATATATATATATATATATATATATATATATATATATATATATATATATATATATATATATATACATATTTCGGTTATTTGTGTCAATTTTCATGATTAAGTAAGACAAGAGTTTTCTTTTGTAATTAAGGCTCATTCGGATTTTAATTTACTCTTTGTACTTGAAACAAAAGGTACGCTTCCTTGAGACTAACAATATCATTTTCAATATTTCACAACCAGCAATTTCTAACAGATTACTGAGTTAAGTTATAGATTTGACACTGTATAATTTATCATTTCAAGCTTGATGTTCATACATTAAGTGAAGTCATAACTTTTACAATATTATGCTTAAATGTATCTAAAGGATGGTTTATACATCAAAGACTTAAAATTATTCTATTTTTTCGCATTGATTAGACTACGTTTCTGACATAATTTAGTTATTAACTTACATACCCTGTACATTTTGAACGTTCTACTGTTACATGTACTTCAAATACATTTTACAATTAATCTTTATTTTTACATTCAATTGTGTTATATCATGTCTACTTTACACATTTTGTTTTGATGCCTCATGGAAAAAAAAACAGTTGCCTCAGCAGATTGTCGACCGGTGTGGTTAACGAAAAGCAGCGTCGAGCTAATGAAACTGAGGAGCAGAGGACAACAAGGTATCCATATTAGCTGCCTACAACGCAAGACTCAATACTTCGCATTCATCACATCGATACTCAGTAGAAAAACTTGCAGCCCGTATGGCAAAAAATGCACAAACCACTGCTGCTTCATGATCAAATGAGTCTACAGAAGAACGTACTATTCGGTTAGCACTGTATGCTGCCACGACTGCTGCCTCAAGAGCTGCGGAGACACCTAAACAGAGTGCAACTCGAAGAAAACGCAATGTTGTCACGACTGCTGCCTCAAGAGCTGCGGAGACACCTGAACAACGCATACGTTGCCAGGCTTCCAATTGTGCTTATCAGACTGCTGCGATAGCTTCTGAAACATTGGTTGAAAGAACTACTCAACTACAAACAATTGCGCATCATAAAGCTGTTCTGCTTGGTGCATCAAAGCCTACGAGGAATAGATGGGTTTTTAAAGACTTTCATTATGACCCCTCTGAAAATTATGCTGACCACAAAGATGTTGCCATTGATTGTATGTCCAAAATCTGTCTACACTAAATGTAAAGCACTAACTTGGCCGGGAGAGCCTGTTGGTCTATGCTGCTCAAATGGAAACGTTCGTCTGCCCAACAGCCCTGAAACTCTACAGCCTTTAAAGTCCCTTCTGCTTGGTGAGCATCCATATTCTCAAAATTTCATGAACCGAATACGGGCATACAATTCTGCATTTCAAATGACAAGTTTTGGTCATAAGCCCATATCTTATGGAAACTTTAATCCCACTTTTACCATTCAGGGACAGGCGTACCATTTAATCGGTTCTCTTCTACCAACAGATGCTTATCATCATACTTTTCTTCAGATATACTTCATGGGACCAGAGAGAGAGCAAATTGTACGTTGGGCTGCTGTTGCTCCAGGCACATACACGGCTGTTCTTAGACCTCTTCAGGAAATGCTTAATGAGCACAACCGGTATATCAACCAATTTAAAACGGCTATTCAACGACGCCGGGCAGACAATGCCAACCAACTTTAAGGTTGTTATTAGAAGTGACAGGACTCCTGTTGGGGAACGTCGCCGCTGTTACAACCGACCCAAAAGAGAGGAGGTTGCTGTTTTGCTTTGTAATACCAATGCAACTCTTTCCAAAAGAGATATCATCCTAGAGTGGCAGGACTCACGTGTTAAGAGGATCAATGAATTAAATCCAGCCTATGATGCCCTTCAATACCCCTTACTCTTTCCCTATGGAGAGGATGGATACAGTCCTGATATCCCTACCATTGTACCTACAACACACCAAACAGCACAGCCTCCAAAAATGGTTTCCCAGATGAACTTCTACAGTTACAGATTGATGGTTAGAATGAACAACTTCAACAGTCTTCACAGAGCAGGGGATCTTCTGAATCAGTATTATGTGGATATGTATGCTAAGGTAGGATTTACTCCCCTTTGAGTCATGTGTACCTATAATTTTTATTAAAATCTTTGCATAACCATCCTATTCCTTACCCTTGCAGATTAACTCAGAACGACTTCTTTGGATTGGCCATAATCAAAAGCAGCTCCGTGCAATGAATATGCCAAGGTTCGAGATGAGGTTAATAATGTAACTGCTTCTGAGGTTGGTATTCGAATCATCCTGCCATCGTCATATACAGGCGGCCCGAGGTATATGCATGAAAAGATGCAGGATGCTCTCACATAGGTTAGTCTTTACAACTGCCCTGACCTTTTCATAAAGTTCACATGCAACCCCAAATGGGAGGACATCCAAATGAGCTTACTTCCGGGCCAACAACCAGCAGATCGCGATGACATCACTACTCGCGTTTTTCATCTTAAAGTTCGTAAAATAATTGATTTGTTAAAATGTGGTGAAATTTTCGGGCCGATCCAATGTTTTATGTATACTGTTGAATGGCAAAAACGTGGTCTACCTCATGCCCACATCTTACTCTGGCTACAAAGCAAACTTCGACCTTCTGACGTGGGCACAGTCATAAGTGCAGAATTTCCAAATCCCAATGAAGGTCCCCAGTTGTACGAAATCATTCGAAAAAGTATGGTTCATGGGCCATGTCGGCACTTTAATTCTACGTCTTCATCCATGGCAAACGGAAAATGCACTAAGAAATATCCACGAAAGCTTTTGGCTGAGACGATCACAGATAATGATGGTTACCCATCATATCACAGAAGAACTCCTGGACATGGTGGTTTCACAGCAACAATCAAACATGGATCTAACCGAGAATTTACAATTGACAATCAATGGGTTGTTCCACATAACAAGATGCTATGCAAGACATTTAATGCGCATATTAACGTTGAATATTGTAACTCAGTTAAATCTATACATTACGTTTGCAAATACATCAATAAGGGATCCGATAGAGCCATCTTTCAAGTGGCACAAACAGGAACAGCAGCTGCACCAACAGATGAGGTAGAACTGTTTCAAATAGGGCATTATATCTCAATCAATGAGGCCGTTTGGAGAACGTTTGGTTTCCCTATACACGAGCGATTCCCCCCTGTTCAACATCTCAGTGTTCACTTAGAGAACAAGCAGGGAGTTTACTTCACTGAAGAAAACTTACGTCAACAGGTTCTTGCCCCACGTAGGACAACTTTGACTGCATTTTTCAAACTCTGTACGGTTGACTCCTCACAAAAACTCTTCGGTATGTTGATGTTCTTCATTATTATTCTTGGAACCACTCAACTTGCTTATGGCAAAGAAGAAAACAGGGCCGACATATCGATTCAGATCCTGCCATTTTTGAAAGTGACACAATAGGACGCGTCTATACTGTTCATCCTTTGAACTTCGAATGCTTCCATCTTTGACTGCTGCTTCAAGTTGTATGTGGACCAAAATCCTTTGCATCCCTTCGCACAGTGGACGGTCAATTATGCAAGACATTCAAGGACGCCTGCTTTAAACGGGGAATCATCGATATGGACAACCATTATGAGAGTACACTTGAGGATGTGTCTCTCCGTCAAAGCTTCGGCATCTATTCGCCATTATGCTGGTTTTCTGCAACTTTGTTAACACGCCTTTGTTGTGTTATAAATACAGGTACCACATGTGCCACGATATATGGCTTCAAACCTGTCAAGCTACCAAAAATTCCACCACTGCTTTTACCCCCTCTATGTATAATGCTGGTCTAATTATCTTGGAGGACTTAGTTGTGGCAATTGGAGGCATACTGCCTTCCTTCTCCAGATAGAAACCAAGAGCAAACTTTTAATCGACCTCTCCTTAGAGAAACTAGCTACGACAAAACCAAGCTTCGACAATACGTAGCTCTCAACGAGCCTCTCCTTAATCCAGATCAAGAATCTGCATACAAATCCGTTCTAAACAAGGTATACAGCAATACTGGCAGGATTATCTTCATAGATTCGTATGTGTGCGAGTACAGGCATTGCATGGGTTCTGTATGTGCGTGCATGTTTTTTTGTGTATGTGCTTGTTGTATTTGCATACCCATGGCGGGTGTTTTCACGTATGCATGTGTATGTTTGGATGCGTGCATGTATATATTTAATTTTTGTTGATTTCAATTACCTCTGTAATTTATTTACATTATTCTTAACTCTGAAGCCGAGAATCATTCGGTTTCCTAAATAGAATTTTAGTCTACGACTTCAGTTATACGATAAACAATGGTTTTGTCTTTGCGTGTAATTGTTCTCATCGCTCCACATAACGACGTATTATCTTCGTTTTTTCTGTTCATTGCCAGAGAACATCTCCACGAACCACCTAATAGAATATTAGTCTACGACTTCATTTAAACCATATACATGGTTTTGTCTTTGCGTGTAATTGTTTTCACCGCTCCAAATAATGACGTATTATCTTTGTTTTTTTTTCGTTCTTTGCCAGGGAACGTTCCCACGAACAAAAGTATCGTCTTCCTGTCTTCCTTCGGTTGCAACGGTTTTCGAAATATTTACTTCTGCGTTCACAGATTGATTTTTTTTAGTTTCATAAGGTCCTGTTAAGGGTGAAAGCAGTGATTCTTTGCTTACACTTTAATCTGTTATTTTAATATATATATATCATCATCATCATCATCATCATCATCATTTTACGTCCGCTTTTCCCTGCTTGCAAGGGTGGGACGGGTCTTATTCAGCACAGCATCTCTCCACTCGTCACGGTCCCTCGTCATCTCCACCGTGAGATTCAATGATCTGAGGTCTGCTCTCACCACCTCCGCCCATGTTTTTCGTGGTCTACCTCTACCACGTCTTCCTTCAACTGGCATTTCCTGGCACTTCTTCACCCATCGGTCATCCTCCATGCGCATCACATGTCCATACCACCTCAATCTCCTCTCCCGTACACTACATTCTATCCCTCTCAGACACAGTTTCTCTCTCAACACATTTATGCTGGGTCGTTCACGCACATTTACACTGCACATCCAACGGAGCATGCTTGCCTCATTTCTCTCCAGCCGTCGCATATCCTCTGCGGTTGCTGCCCATGTCTCACTACCATGCAGCATCGCGCTCCTCACACAGGCATCATACAACCGGCCTTTCGTACGCAGGGAGAAACCCGTCTTCGTCAACAGAGGAAGCAGCTCCCTAAACTTCTTCCAACCCATCCTTATTCTAGATACTATGGCCTCGGAACACCCTCCTCCCATGCTAATCTGATCTCCTAGGTACCGGAAGCTATCCACCACTTCTATAGTGCCCTCTCGCATTTGAAAAATGTGTCTATCAGTGCGACTTCTACTGTCTAATTTCCCTGTACATCTACTGCATACATATTTCTCCCTACCTGTTAGTTTGCCTGCTATCCCGCTACATCTCTTGTGTACCCAGGACCTGCATTGTGTGCATTTTATAGAATTTATGCCAGTTCCTTTTCTGCATATCGAACATGGCCATTTCCCTGACGGAATCAGGGTTTTGTCCTCTTTTCTACTCATCAACACTTTTGTCTTAGCTAGATTTACTCTCACCAGATGACAGATCGGGGTACCCTATCAAAGGCCTTCTCTAGGTCAACAAAGGCTAAGTATAGTGGCTTATTCTTCTCTAAGAACCTCTCTTGCATTTGTCTCACCAAGAAGAGGGCATCTGTTGTACTCTTCCCAGGCACAAAACCAAACTGCATCTCATCTAGTTTGACCCTTTCTCTAATTAGTTGTGCTAAAATCCTTTCTGCCACTTTCATAACCTGATCTATCAGTTTTATACCCCTATAATTGCTCCTCTCCAAAGCATCCCCTTTACCTTTGTAGCAATTTATGAGAATACTGCTGCACCAGTCTTTGGGTATGACACCACCATATATAGCCTGATTGATGATGCGTGCAACCAGTTTAGTGCCTACGTCCCCTGATGCCTTCAGCATCTCAGCAACTATTCCCGATGGTCCGGCCGCCTTACCATTTTTCATTTCCCTAATCGCCTCTTGGACCCTATATTCGTCAATCTCAATAGCTGGTCCCTCTGTCGGATCTACCAAGGGTAATTTCTCTCTCTCCCATTCGTTCTCCACATTCATCAGTCTCTCATAATGACATTTCCAGGCTTCCTTTTTTTTCTGGTCATTCGTGACACTAAGTACACCGGCATCATCCCGGACACATTTATCTCCAACAACATCCTGATTTGCATTGACACACTGCCTTGCAATGTGGAACACCGCACGCCTCTGATCTTCCCGTTGCAGAACATTGGCAAACCTCCTACTCTCCACCTCCCTGCGTGCTAAGTACACCTGACGTCTAGCTTCTCTCTTAGTGGCTGTATATTCTTCCCTACTCCCACCCTTTTTCCAAGCCTTCCATGCTAGTCTTTTGTCTCTAATGGCCTTAACTACTGTGCTGTTCCACCACCAGGTCACTCTCTGTCTGGTTGGAGCTCTGCTCCAGCCACAAGTTTCATCAGTAGCCTGCAGCAAGTTGTCACGTGAGAACTTCCAGTTATTATCTATGTCATACGTCTCTAAATCGTCTTCTTTTTCGTAATATACATCTTGAAGGGCTTTCCTAAATTTCTATTTTAGTGAAAGGTCTTTTAGCTTCCAGACCTTTCTTCTCCACACCTTCCTATATGTCTCATTCCATCTCTTGCTTACTGAGATATCACTAACAACTAACCTATGCTGTGGGGTACATTCTTCCCCAGGGTATGCCTTGGTATTAGACACTATCTGCCTGTCCCGCTGCCTAACTAGCAGGAAGTCAATCTGGCTTATGTGCTCACCAGATTTGTAGGTTATTAGGTGATTGGCAGGTTTCTGGAAGTTTGTGTTGCAAATAGTCAATGTACTCGCATCACAAAATTCAAGAAGTCTCACTCCTTCTTCATTTCTTGAACCGTAACCGTGCCCACCATGTACCCCAGTGTAACCATCCTGGAGCTGTCCAACATGACCATTGAAGTCTCCTGCTAGCATAACGATGTCTCCGTCCTCTGTCATTGTGGTTGTTTGCAAAAGTTGCTCATAAAAGCAGTCTTTCTCATCTTTGCCTAGGCCTGCTTGGGGAGCATAGACCGAGATGATTGTCAGTAGTCTCCTACCTACAACTAATCTAAGCTTAATTATTCGATTACTAACTCGAACTACCTCTATTGTCTTATTGATCCATTTCTCAGCCAGGAAAATGCCTACTCCCCTAACCCATCATCCTTACCTACCCAGAATAGCTTATAGCTAAGACGCTTGCCTACTAGTCTCGCAGAGGCACCTCTCCATGTCACCTCTTGCACGCAGCACACATCCACCTGCCTTCTCTCCAGCATCTAAGCTATTTCAGCAGATCTACCTCTGAGAGTGCCAACATTAAGTGTTGCAACTCTGAGATGCGACGTCTTCATATTTTCCTATGCTGTTTTGTTGCTGTGCTGATAGGCTTTTTGGCATTGATACACTGGTTGGATGCCCTTCCTAACACCAGCGCCACTTTACAGCATGGACTGGGTGCTTTTATTTGTGCCATCAGCACTAGAGAGGATGTCTTACTAGACTCAAGGCCCCTCTCTACCCCTCCATTTTACAGCATGGTCATTAAAAAAAAAAAAAAAAACTTATTGACACGACGCACACACAAACACACCAATACTCATGCATACAAACCACAACCACACACACCAACACTCATTCATGCATACAATCACACACACAACTCACAAACACATATATATATACATATATTACCGACAGTACTGATACAAAATCAAAATCAAAAAAATATATATATATATATATATATATATATATATATAAATTGGAATAAATGCTCTGAAATAGCGATATATATGTGAATATAGACATAGAATATTCGAAAATATTCTGTATGTTTATAATAAACATTTTGAAGACCTAATCGCTATAGAATAGAATACGTCACGTATTACAATTAGATTCTCGATAAAAGCAAGGGAAGTAATCTACGCGTTTCATTCTCGTTAGAAATCATCAGGACTACATATCCAGTGCTTTTATCGAGAATGACACAGCTAGAGACTTATAGAATACTTAGCTGTGTACAGGAACTGGTTTGAAAGAGCGGTTGCCGGTCCGGCAGAAATTAGAAATTGGAATAAATGCTCTGAAATAGCGATATATATGTGAATATAGACATAGAATATTCGAAAATATTCTGTATGTTTATAATAAACATTTTGAAGACCTAATCGCTATAGAATAGAATACGTCACGTATTACAATTAGATTCTCGATAAAAGCAAGGGAAGTAATCTACGCGTTTCATTCTCGTTAGAAATCATCAGGACTACATATCCAGTGCTTTTATCGAGAATGACACAGCTAGAGACTTATAGAATACTTAGCTGTGTACAGGAACTGGTTTGAAAGAGCGGTTGCCGGTCCGGCAGAAATTAGAAATTGGAATAAATGCTCTGAAATAGCGATATATATGTGAATATAGACATAGAATATTCGAAAATATTCTGTATGTTTATAATAAACATTTTGAAGACCTAATCGCTATAGAATAGAATACGTCACGTATTACAATTAGATTCTCGATAAAAGCAAGGGAAGTAATCTACGCGTTTCATTCTCGTTAGAAATCATCAGGACTACATATCCAGTGCTTTTATCGAGAATGACACAGCTAGAGACTTATAGAATACTTAGCTGTGTACAGGAACTGGTTTGAAAGAGCGGTTGCCGGTCCGGCAGAAATTAGAAATTGGAATAAATGCTCTGAAATAGCGATATATATGTGAATATAGACATAGAATATTCGAAAATATTCTGTATGTTTATAATAAACATTTTGAAGACCTAATCGCTATAGAATAGAATACGTCACGTATTACAATTAGATTCTCGATAAAAGCAAGGGAAGTAATCTACGCGTTTCATTCTCGTTAGAAATCATCAGGACTACATATCCAGTGCTTTTATCGAGAATGACACAGCTAGAGACTTATAGAATACTTAGCTGTGTACAGGAACTGGTTTGAAAGAGCGGTTGCCGGTCCGGCAGAAATTAGAAATTGGAATAAATGCTCTGAAATAGCGATATATATGTGAATATAGACATAGAATATTCGAAAATATTCTGTATGTTTATAATAAACATTTTGAAGACCTAATCGCTATAGAATAGAATACGTCACGTATTACAATTAGATTCTCGATAAAAGCAAGGGAAGTAATCTACGCGTTTCATTCTCGTTAGAAATCATCAGGACTACATATCCAGTGCTTTTATCGAGAATGACACAGCTAGAGACTTATAGAATACTTAGCTGTGTACAGGAACTGGTTTGAAAGAGCGGTTGCCGGTCCGGCAGAAATTAGAAATTGGAATAAATGCTCTGAAATAGCGATATATATGTGAATATAGACATAGAATATTCGAAAATATTCTGTATGTTTATAATAAACATTTTGAAGACCTAATCGCTATAGAATAGAATACGTCACGTATTACAATTAGATTCTCGATAAAAGCAAGGGAAGTAATCTACGCGTTTCATTCTCGTTAGAAATCATCAGGACTACATATCCAGTGCTTTTATCGAGAATGACACAGCTAGAGACTTATAGAATACTTAGCTGTGTACAGGAACTGGTTTGAAAGAGCGGTTGCCGGTCCGGCAGAAATTAGAAATTGGAATAAATGCTCTGAAATAGCGATATATATGTGAATATAGACATAGAATATTCGAAAATATTCTGTATGTTTATAATAAACATTTTGAAGACCTAATCGCTATAGAATAGAATACGTCACGTATTACAATTAGATTCTCGATAAAAGCAAGGGAAGTAATCTACGCGTTTCATTCTCGTTAGAAATCATCAGGACTACATATCCAGTGCTTTTATCGAGAATGACACAGCTAGAGACATATATATCGCTATTTCAGAGCATTTATTCCAATTTCTAATTTCTGCCGGACCGGCAACCGCTCTTTCAAACCAGTTCCTGTACACAGCTAAGTATTCTATAAGTCTCTAGCTGTGTCATTCTCGATAAAAGCACTGGATATGTAGTCCTGATGATTTCTAACGAGAATGAAACGCGTAGATTACTTCCCTTGCTTTTATCGAGAATCTAATTGTAATACGTGACGTATTCTATTCTATAGCGATTAGGTCTTCAAAATGTTTATTATAAACATACAGAATATTTTCGAATATTCTATGTCTATATTCACATATATATCGCTATTTCAGAGCATTTATTCCAATTTCTAATTTCTGCCGGACCGGCAACCGCTCTTTCAAACCAGTTCCTGTACACAGCTAAGTATTCTATAAGTCTCTAGCTGTGTCATTCTCGATAAAAGCACTGGATATGTAGTCCTGATGATTTCTAACGAGAATGAAACGCGTAGATTACTTCCCTTGCTTTTATCGAGAATCTAATTGTAATACGTGACGTATTCTATTCTATAGCGATTAGGTCTTCAAAATGTTTATTATAAACATACAGAATATTTTCGAATATTCTATGTCTATATTCACATATATATCGCTATTTCAGAGCATTTATTCCAATTTCTAATTTCTGCCGGACCGGCAACCGCTCTTTCAAACCAGTTCCTGTACACAGCTAAGTATTCTATAAGTCTCTAGCTGTGTCATTCTCGATAAAAGCACTGGATATGTAGTCCTGATGATTTCTAACGAGAATGAAACGCGTAGATTACTTCCCTTGCTTTTATCGAGAATCTAATTGTAATACGTGACGTATTCTATTCTATAGCGATTAGGTCTTCAAAATGTTTATTATAAACATACAGAATATTTTCGAATATTCTATGTCTATATTCACATATATATCGCTATTTCAGAGCATTTATTCCAATTTCTAATTTCTGCCGGACCGGCAACCGCTCTTTCAAACCAGTTCCTGTACACAGCTAAGTATTCTATAAGTCTCTAGCTGTGTCATTCTCGATAAAAGCACTGGATATGTAGTCCTGATGATTTCTAACGAGAATGAAACGCGTAGATTACTTCCCTTGCTTTTATCGAGAATCTAATTGTAATACGTGACGTATTCTATTCTATAGCGATTAGGTCTTCAAAATGTTTATTATAAACATACAGAATATTTTCGAATATTCTATGTCTATATTCACATATATATCGCTATTTCAGAGCATTTATTCCAATTTCTAATTTCTGCCGGACCGGCAACCGCTCTTTCAAACCAGTTCCTGTACACAGCTAAGTATTCTATAAGTCTCTAGCTGTGTCATTCTCGATAAAAGCACTGGATATGTAGTCCTGATGATTTCTAACGAGAATGAAACGCGTAGATTACTTCCCTTGCTTTTATCGAGAATCTAATTGTAATACGTGACGTATTCTATTCTATAGCGATTAGGTCTTCAAAATGTTTATTATAAACATACAGAATATTTTCGAATATTCTATGTCTATATTCACATATATATCGCTATTTCAGAGCATTTATTCCAATTTCTAATTTCTGCCGGACCGGCAACCGCTCTTTCAAACCAGTTCCTGTACACAGCTAAGTATTCTATAAGTCTCTAGCTGTGTCATTCTCGATAAAAGCACTGGATATGTAGTCCTGATGATTTCTAACGAGAATGAAACGCGTAGATTACTTCCCTTGCTTTTATCGAGAATCTAATTGTAATACGTGACGTATTCTATTCTATAGCGATTAGGTCTTCAAAATGTTTATTATAAACATACAGAATATTTTCGAATATTCTATGTCTATATTCATATATATATATATATATATAATATATATATATATATATATATAATATATATATATATATATATATATATATATATATATATATATATATATAGACACTGATGCTAACTACCTCCCAAATATCCGACAGTGACTATATAATTATCGCAGGCGACCTAAATGGTCACGTTGCACAACATTGTGACGGCTACGACGAAATCCATGGAGGCTATGGGTTTGGTACTAGAAATGAGGAAGGCTCCAGAATCCTGGAATTCTGTGATGCAAATAACCTAACTATCTGTAACACTAACTTCAAAAAACGTGACAATCACTTGATCACCTATAGATCCGGGGAACACACAAGCCAGGTAGATTATATCCTTACCAGAAGACGTGACAGAGTGTCTGTTGTAAACACTAAATCCCTCCCCCATGAAGAATGCACCTCCCAACATAGACTGATAATTAGCGACCTCATAGTCAGGACGAGACGTACTCGACAGCAGAAGAGGACTATCCTCAGGAGAAAAATATGGAAGCTAAAGGACCCCACAGCCAGGAATAAATTTCAAAGCATATTACTTGATGCTTTCGACAGTAAGGAAGAACATTTAGAGTCGGACAATATAGAGGGAGAGTGGGAATTTCTGAAAGCAAACCTGCTGTTGGCGACAGACGAAGTCTGTGGCTGGAGCAGGCCTGTAGGCAGGAGGAGAGTAACATGGTGGTGGAACAGTAAGGTGGAGGGGTCAATTAAGGCCAAAAAGCAGGCTTGGAAAGTATGGCGGGATGGGGGAAGTAGAGAAGACTATCAAGTGGCCAGGAGGGAAGCTAGGAGACAAGTGTACTTAGCAAGAAGGGAAGCTGAGGAAAGAAAGTTCAAGCATGTTCTACAACGCGATGACCAAAAACGTGAGGTGTTCAGGATTGCTAGGCAATGCGTCAAGGAAAACCGTGATATTGTCGGGGAGAAGTGTGTACTAAACGACGATGGCACACTTGCCATCACCGACGCTGATAAGAAGGTAGCTTGGAAGTGTCACTATGAAAGGCTACTAAATGAGGAGAATAAATGGGAGAAAGACAGTCTCCCCCATATCGACCCAATAGAGGGACCAGCAGTGTTAGTCGAGGGGAGTATAATAAGTAAGGCAATCAAGGATATGAAGACGGGTAAGGCGGCTGGGCCTTCGGAAATAGTTGCTGAGATGCTGAAGGCATCTGGCACGGTGGGACACACCATGGTCACCCGCATAGTTAACCAAGTCGTACAGAATGGGGTTGTTCCGAAGGACTGGCATAGCAGCATCATCGTTAACTGTTATAAGGGTAAAGGAGACGCCCTAGATAGGAGTAACTATAGAGGCATTAAATTAATCGACCAGGTCATGAAGGTCACGGAAAAAGTAATAGCGCAACTAATCAGAGAGAGAATCGACCTAGATGAAATGCAGTTCGGGTTTGTGTCAGGCGAAAGTACCACAGACGCTCTTTTCATAGTACGACAACTACAGGAGAAGTACCTAGCTAAAGGTAAACCCCTCTACTTAGCTTTTGTCGACTTGGAGAAAGCCTTCGACAGAGTCCCCCGCTCCATTATCTGGTGGGCTCTTAGAAAACTAGGCGTTGACGAATGGCTTGTGAGGGCTATACAAGCCATGTATAAAGAAACAGTCAGCAAGGTTAGAATTAACAACGAATATAGTGAAGAGTTTAGCGTAAAAGTTGGCGTCCATCAGGGCTCTGTTCTCAGCCCCCTACTATTTATTATTGCCCTTCAGGCTATAACAGAGGAGTTCAAGACCGGCTGCCCATGGGAACTCCTATACGCAGACGACCTGACACTCATAGCGGAATCAATGACCGAGCTAGAGAAGAAATTCCAAACATGGAAGCACAGCCTAGAATCAAAAGGCCTTAAAATTAACCTGGCTAAGACCAAAGTTCTAGTTTGTAGGAAAGAAAATAAGGCGGCGGTCCCTTCTGGGAAATGGTCGTGCTCGGTGTGTAGGAAAGGCGTAGGTAGAAACTCCATTTTATGTCCTAAATGCAAAGTATGGGTGTATAAAAGATGTGGTGGGATCACAGGTAAGCTAACTAAGAACATAGATTTTACATGTGGCCGGTGCTCTGGTGCAATAAGTAGCAGCAAGTGCCCACAAAATACTAGCTCTTTCAATTGCGCAGAGGGTTCTATAGAAATAGTGGACAGTTTCCGTTACCTGGGTGATAAAATCAGCAGTGGGGGAGGGTGCTCTGAAAGTACAGTATCTAGAGTCAGAACTGGTTGGAAAAAGTTCAGAGAGCTTATACCACTATTAGCTGCTAAAGGGTTCTCCCTAAAAATGAAAGGCAGGTTGTACGATGCCTGCATACGAACAGCAATGTTGCATGGCAGTGAGACCTGGGCATTGTGTGCAGAGGATATACGCAGACTAGAGAGGAACGAAGCTTGCATGCTCCGCTGGATGTGTAACAGTAATATACGTGAACGGCAAAGCATAAACGAACTAAGGAAAAAATTAGAAATAAGAGGGATCAGATGTTGTTTACTCGAGAGAAGGCTACGTTGGTATGGACACGTGATGCGCATGAAAGTCGATAGCTGTATAACAAAGTGCAGGGCAATAAAGATAGACGGTAGCCACGGAATAGGCAGACCTAGAAAAACCTGGGACGAGCTGATAAACTCCGACCTCACACACTTACACCTCTCCAAGACAATGTCACTGGACCGAGACCTTTGGCGGTACTCAGTAACAGAGAAGACCCGCCTTACCTAAATACATAGTAAAACCTACTACAGCCAGTAGGCATCTCTAACAAAATACCCCCCGTCCCCCCCGTCCCACCACCCCCACCCCATCCACACCACCCCGTTCTATGTAAAGTTATGTTGGTGCCACACCATCCAGGCCGAAACAAATGAGATTGTGTAGGTGTCACGACAAAAAAACACACAGTCCACGCTGTAATGTGGCCGTGTAGGCAACACGGTAAAAACCTCCCAGACCCACACTGTAAATGTGGTTGGTGTTAGGAAGGGCATCCAACTGTAGAAAACCTGCCAGACAGTCCTATGCGAGCAAGACAATCACTCTTGCCTCAAGTGGGACTACCCCCGTCCAAACCCATGCAAGTGTGGAACACGGACGTTAAACGTTGATGATGATGATGATGATGATGATGATATATATATTAAAACAATGAAATTAAACACAGTAAAACACATTATTTTACGATCGTTTCTGGGGGAGGGGGGTAGTCGTCTGCATGTTCATTTAATTATTGATCTATGTAAAACATATTACAAAATATCATAGTGAGAAAAAAATACATACGTCTTCACTACCCGCCATCATCAGAAATAATAACCATTATTTCTGAAGATGGCGGGTAGTGAAGACGTATGTATTTTTTCTCACTATGATATTTTGTAATATGTTTTACATAGATCAATAATTAAATGAACATACAGAGGACTACCCCCCAGAAACGATCGTAAAATAATGTGTTTTACTATGAATTAAGAGTTTTGTGTTTAATTTCATTGTTTTAATATTTCTATTTGACTCTGTATCCAATTGAATTATATCGTTGATAAAAAAATGTTTGTATTTTAAACTTTGCTTCACAACATCTACATACGGATTACATTGAGTTCTTTATATGGTTTAGACCCTACCATTGAGTGGTAGATTTATCTGTATATATATATATATATATATATATATATATTTCAGATGTATATATCTTTCAGATACTGGCTGACTGCTCTAACCATTGTGCTAAACAGCCGTTTATTTGATACAGTCACATTGCTCTTTTGTAATTTTCATGTATGTTGTGCTAATGTGGTTTTATGTGGTACAGGATATTAAGAGTTATAGTAAAAGAATTAGTTGTATAGTCAATTAAGTAGTAAGCTAATTACAATAACTATTAATAAACATTTTAAATTTAGGAATTTAAAGAACCATACCTGTCAAACTTCTTTTCATTTTCCAGATAAACATTCTTAGTATTTGGAAAGACAATTTCTGTAGAATTTAGTTGGTCTAAAGCATGATGCATTTTTAAAAAGGCTGATCTATCAAACTTGAAATAAATGTCTACATCAAAAGATTTTCCATTTGAAAGTTTTAACTCTTTTACTAAATCCTTATCAAAGAACAAATAGAGAGTATTTTGTTGAAGGCTAGTAATATGAATTTCATAAAATTTATCTTTGTTGGTTTTAAAACAAAGATCCACTGTTTTGCAGTTTTCCAAAATCAACTTTCCTGGATCTGTATTATATGAGAGTGAATTGGTGAAGAAGATGCTGCCATACAATGACCCATCAACAGCATTTATAAATGTGCCAGTCATATCAATAAAAGAAGTAGAAATCTTCATTTCAGAGTTAAAATTGTAACTGAAAGAGAGTGAAAGAGAGTGATACATAATTCTAGAATATCATTTTAGCTTCAAATTTATATTATTTAACAATATATCTAGCCAAGCAACATAAACATTATTTAATGCAACATCAATAATAATTATTTTGTGGTTATGATTGTTTTGCAAATTAGAAATACAAAAGTGAAAACTTAGAGTAAAGTAAAGTAAGAAAAACAAAAAACAATAATATCATGAAATGTAAGGTAAAGGTGTCTTTTACCTTATTTTTCATATTTTGAGGTTAGGAACTCTTTGTTAAAAGAAAGGAAATAAAGTGTGGTGCTCACAATGAGCAGTGCTCTACTTCATAGAAATTAGTTCAGAGGTTTAGTGTCATGTGCAAACTGGTGTAGTCACAACAGCTGATCAACTTCATGCAACTCATGCCTGCTGTTTATGATTGGTTTCATTCTATTGATGAAAATAGCCTCTTTGATATGCAAAATATCAATACTGTATTTTCAGTCCCACCCTATAGTTTGCTCTGCTGATTATCACAGTGGTACTCTCATTGAAATGCGGTAGCTTTAGATAGCATAGACCATCCTTGAGTGTGTGTTCCCTCTTCGGTTGTGTGTTAGTTTCCTAACATTTGGTGAAGGATGCTGGATAGCCGTTTCTGTCAAAAAGTACCTGCAGAAATGTCACACACAAGATATCAAAGTAACTATTTGAGGCCATCAATTGAAAAATCAGAAATTTGTGTATCAAAGAGGCTATTTTTAGAAGTAGAATGAGACCAATCATAAACAGCAGGTGTGAGATACATGAAGCTAATTGGTTATTGTGATTAGACCTATTTCCACAACTCACTAATCCTCCAAACTAATTTCTATACAGTAGAGCACCACCCATTGTCAACTCTACTCCATTTATTTTCTTTCCTTTGAAAAAAATATCTTAACTTTGAAATATTATGGAATAAAGGTAAAAATGTAAAACATTGTTTTGTTTTGTTTTTCTTACTTTACTCTAGTTTTCACATTTGTGTTTCTAACTTTCATTGTACCAGCTTTGCCCAAACAATCATAAACACATATTTTAAAATACTTCATATAAACTATACTGCTTTGAAATAATTATTTTGTTTACAATTGTTTCCATTATCGTTGAGATTTTGGAAATGTGGCTAATAGGTTAGTAAATGGCAGGGCCAGAAAGAGTGTTTTACTGGGGATGAGAAATACTTTTGTATGGTTGAATTTCCCTGATTAGGCAGATATAAGATGATCCTATGAAAGAAGAGATTATGATAGCAAAATGAAGGTTTGGTTTGGAAGTAAAGAAAAATAGAGATCAAGTGTATTTAGAAAATCAGTAGGTATATCATGAATATAGGAAAGTGAGGAGATTAACTAGTGCAGGCAATGCAGGGTGGCAAATGTTTTGGCATATGCACAAGCAGTGTCATTTTTATTTAACCAAAAGTCAGACTTTATCGAGCAGACATAAGATCAAATAATAATTCTGTTTTATTTTCATAAGTAGTGTTTCTCAGACTACATTATCCAATGTCCTTTATTTAAAAACAATTGGAAGATATTTTTCATCAAGTTGAGCAATGATGTAAAAGACTTCACTAACCTGGGAGGAGTAAGATGTATGCAGTGAAGTTAACGAGGATGTATGACAGTTCAACAACTGATGGTTGTTGGATGAGTTTGGAGATCAATAGAGAGAACAAATGAATGGTAGAATCTTTGAGCCAGATAACTTGAAATCTTTATTGATGATGTTAAAGTAAGAGCAGATTTCATTTAAGTGCAGATATCACTTTGCAGGAAGAAATTGAAATATAAAGTGAGGTCTAGACACTTTTTTTCAGAAAAAGACTAAAATGTATGTTTGAACATCTTACCTTAATATGATGGTTGTGCATGTACATTCCTCCACGTAAAGTAATGTGTGCATGGTTTCAGTATAGTTGCTTGTATTTAAACTTAAGTTTATTTCATGTTTATTTGACACTAAGTATTGAACATCGTTGGGGATTTTGTATTTATCTTTTATACCATCTGATATACAATTTAGCTGAATATTTGCAGGTAATTTGAAACTTGTCATCTTAAGATCTTCACTTTTTTTAGTGGGGGGAATATTTATATCTATTGGACAAAAAAGTAAATTTTTTACGCCAAAATCAAATAAAATCTTTACAGAAAATTTTGCACAAGCTTCTCCAAAATATATAACAGGCACTCTCCATTGATTTTTAGCAATTCTAAACATGTTGGAATCTGTTAAATTTTGATTGGTTATTTCTGCAGTGGGAGTTAGAAAAAATCTGTCTCCATGTTTGTTGGTCAAAAATGATACTCCTTGTAGGTTATATTTCTGAATAAGTGAACAGATGAATTAATAAATATGTGTACACATAATAAATGAAATAAAAATTTAGAAAATATTACTTTACATTGTCTTCTATTAAAGTTTGTGTATGTATGTGTGTGTGTGAGAGAGAGAGAGAGAGAGAGAGACTAGCATCTCAAAACATTTCATATATGCAAAAATGTAATAAACAGAATTTGAAATATTTTAATGTACCTAGCTAAGTTTCATGGGGTAGCAATAAATAAATAAATAAAGCATGAATTGTTTGCAGATTTGACTTCTGACTCACATCATCATCATCAATGTCGTTTTAATGTCTGCTTTCCCTGCTAGTAAGGGTTGAATGGGTTTACATAGACCAAGTCAGTACTGAAGTAGTGACTACTGATCTCCCAGACAAAAGGGGTTTTGTTATCTTATATATGTATGGTTTCACATTCTACCAAGTGCACAGGGGAGGTTGTCATGTCTTGGACACAACTGAGGGTACTCCCAACCCTTTATTTGGCAAGCTTACTATGGTTGGATGCCCTTCCTACCACCAACGCCTTTACAGCATGAATACCAAATCGAAGATAGCAAGTTTGGATTTTACACCTACCTCCCTTCTTCTGACGACCGAATGCTAATGCTAGCACATTATTGCACCAGCTCCTGCAATTCTTGCACTTAATTCAGCCTCATGCCTTCCATCACTTGTGAACACTGCCTTGAGATACTTGAACTTCTCCACCTGCTTAAGTGGAACTTCACTCACATGTAGAGTGCACTGCACAGGCTTCCTTGAGAGGAGGAGTGTCTCATTCTTTGCAGTACTGATTTTCATTCCTGCCATGCAGCACTCAGCAGCAAACCTATCAAGTGTATGTCAGAGATCACCTTCTGGTCAGTTAAGTGGTACCATGTAATCCGTAAATTCCAGAAAACTGATCATACACTCGCCAGTATCAATATCAACTCAGCTGCGCATGTCAATCCTATCCATGAAGATTATGAAAAGGAGAGGTGACAGTATGCACCATTAGCAGAGTCTGACACCCACATTGAATGGTTTCAATTTAGCACCATTTATCTGAACACAAACACTTGGACTTTCATAGAGAGACAACAGGATAACAAGAAACTGTCCATCAATCCCATACTCTTGAAAATCTTTCCATAACAGGTCCCATGGAATACAATCATACCGTATATACTCGTGTATAGGTCGCCCCGGCAGATAGGTCGCATACCCACTTTTCATTTAACAAATAGGCTATTTGCCATTGACTCGCAGATAGGTCGCACTGAAATTTGGACCGTCAAACTACTATTTTTTATGATAATTGAAACTAATAATCTGTTAGCTTTTCATTACTTCACCGTTGCGATATATATGCCAAACCATGTTTTATTTATAAAATAAACATTAACGTCATCGGAATTTTGTCAATTCGAGATTACTGCGAGATAAAGCCTTTAAGCGTGAAAATTAACTCTTAATATAGTGAAACAACTTGAAATAACACGTCTTTTTTAACGTTGAAAGTATAACAGATTTTTAGCGTATCAACATGGCTTCCCAAAGTAGCGAATACCGACTTTGAAGGTTTTACATGCGACGACATTCGAAATGAAAAAGAAACACAAGATAATATTAGTGATTTATCTTCAAATGAATCAGACGTATTTATTTCTGACGATGATAGTTACTTTGAAAGTGAAAGCAAAGATCTGACGGACACACCATTGAAAATATTACAGCAACGTGGTTGAAAGATACAACACCAATACATGTTCACACCTGTTAATGAACTTATATATTGGGAACACTCTGTTACATAAATTTACACCATACATTGTGTAAGAGTAAATTGCAAATATTATTTTGACTGGTGAAAAGGTTTTAGACATTTTTTTCAATGAAAATATTTGCCTGGGATGTAGAGAAAGACTAAAACCTTGTACTAATTATATCTGCATTTTTAATTAATTCACCTGTTCGGAAAACTGCTAGAATTGATGGAAGTCAACATTTAGGTCATTATTGAATTTTTTTGCAACAAATCTAACAGTTAAGGCAGATAAAGTTTAAATTTTTGTGTTTATCCATAAAGTTATTACTTTTACACCTGTTAATTAAATAGTTTTTTCATTTCATCATCTGTAACTGTGCATTCGTTATAATAGTCATTCAATTCATCTTCACATTCTTCAATATCATCTCCCTCATCACTCTCCGCATTTTCTGTCTTTTCACCAACTAAATCCTCATATAACACATCATCTTCAGTCCCATCCATCGCATTTGATATGCCTCATTTTTTGAAAGCCTTCATTATTAACTCTTCGGGGATACTTTCCCAAGCCTTCTTCACCCACTCCACCACTAATGTCAAGCCAGCTCTTTTCAATGATCCACCTTTGGTAATTTCTTTTTCACCTGATATCATCCAAGAAGTCCAGAGTTTACGGATATAAGTCTTGAAGGGCTTATTTATTGCTACATCATTTATTGCAACCACCAGGAATCAGTGCTTGTCTTGTTTTACAATCCTTCAGCTTAGCCTTTACAGACTCACAGCAGTGAGATCGAAACATATCCCAAACTAGCAAACTTTGTGGCTTCAGTAATGCCCCTGTCCTTTTCATCCTCACTTCATCAAGCCATAACTTTGTGAAGGTATATCCAAAGGGCTGGATGGACGAGAACTTAACAATCACATCGCTTGGAAAATTCTCTTTCAGGATAATTTTCCTTTTGAAAATAACCATAGGGCGAAGTTTTTTTCCATCAGCCTGGCATGCTAGAACAACAGTAAAATGTTGTTTTTCATGACCTGTGGTTTTGACTGTAACAATTTTGTTACCTACACTATTCACAGTTGTGTTGCCTGGCATGTCAAAGTACATGGGTGTTTCATCCATGTTGGCTATATTCTCCATGGCAAAATCAAACATTTTTCTTTCCTTTAACACAAATTTTACAAAATTGTGTACTTTGTCATCAATATCTTTTGGCAGCTTTTGTGCAATATGTGTCTTTTGAAGAAGAGTCAGTCCAAACCTATTTATAAACCTGGTGCACCACCCTGCTGACGATTTAAATTGGGATAAGTGGTACTTTGGTGCAAGTTGAGGGGCTTTCGTTCTTATAGAAAGTCTTGTAACAATGTGTCCATTTTCCCTATCTAAAACCCAATCATTTAGCTCTTTTTCAAGATTTTGATATGGTGATACTCCAAACCTTGCTGCTCTCTTTGATTTAGGCATTTCTCCCAGCTTGTCTTTTTGTTTCCTCCAACCTCTCACCACCTTTTCTGACACTAAAAACTCCCTTTCTGCTGATCTATTTCCAAATTCTTCTGCATAACCAACCACCTTTAACTTGAAAACTGTTTGATAACTTTTTTCTTACCGGAATTCATATTTCTCAGTGAATTATAAAAAAAATTTCAACTATCAACTTTTCTCACTTGCTAATTTTGAAAAGAAATGGCACATGCAATAATCTGTTTCCTGTTAAAGTAAATACGTCACAATACGTGTTCATAGCAACGCTAAGACAATGGAATCACATTTTAAATACCGGGTATGCATTTCTATGGATTTTAATGATGGATGGTTCGGTCAGATAGAAAAAAACGTAAACACTACAAAGTTTTAGTAAAAAATTTAAAATCTAGAAATATATGTATAAGAAGGTAGATATATGAAATTATTATGTTAAATAATAAAAAATATTAACAAAGTTATTTTTATAAATACCCATCGTCTATGAAAAATCATTGGTCAGTCTGATGTCGATCGGATAGGTCGCATCCCAAAAATTTATACTTATTTATCGTTAAAAAAGTGCAATCTATACATGAGTATATACAGTATGCCTTTTCAAGGTCTAGAAAATAAGACTATAACTCTTGGCCATACTCCCACGATTTCACAAAGACCTACCTGTGTGAATATTTGGTCAACTGACCTGTGTCTGGTGCAAAAACCATACTGTTTGTCAGGTAGCTTGTACTTGACAATATCCCTACATTTCTTTGCTAGATGCTTAGCATAGACTTAAATAGGGAGGCTTAACAAGGAGATTCCTCTATAATAAGAGCAATCTCTCTTGATTCCCTTTTTTGAAATTCATTATTGACATAGCTTTTGACTTTCAACACGTGAGACATAAATTATCAAAAGATTTAACAATTTGCAGTAAGAAAGTAATCAGAAGAACACTGATACATGACAATATAAACATTAACTGTCACATTTTTCAAGAAGACTTTCTTTCTCCACTCTTTTTCTGTATTTCCTTAATCCATTTATCATCATCATCATTTTACGTCCGCTTTTCCCTGCTTGCAAGGGTGGGACAGGTCTTATTCAGCAGAGCATCTCTCCACTCGTCACGGTCCTTCGTCATCTCCACCGTGAGCTTCAATGATCTGAGGTCTGTTCTCACCACCTCCGCCCATGTTTTTCGTAGTCTACCTCTACCACGTCTTCCTTCAACTGGCATTTCCTGGCACTTCTTCACCCATCGGTCATCCTCCATGCGCATCACATGTCCATACCACCTCAGTCTCCTCTCCCGTACACTACATTCTATCCCTCTCAGACAGAGTTTCTCTCTCAACACATTTATGCTGGGTCGTTCACGCACATTTACACTGCACATCCAACGGAGCATGCTTGCCTCATTTCTCTCCAGCCGTCGCATATCCTCTGCAGTTGCTGCCCATGTCTCACTACCATGCAGCATCGCGCTCCTCACACAGGTATCATACAACCGGCCTTTCATATGCAGGGAGAAACCCTTCTTCATCAACAGAGGAAGCAGCTCCCTAAACTTCTTCCGACCCGTCCTTATTCTAGATACTATCGCCTCGGAACACCCTCCTCCCATGCTAATCTGATCTCCTAGGTACCAGAAGCTATCCACCACTTCTATAGCGCCCTCCTGCATCTGAAAAATGTGTCTATCAATGCGACTTCTACTGTCTAATTTCCCTGTACATCTACTGCATACATATTTCTCCCTACCTGTTAGTTTGCCTGCTATCCCGCTACATCTCTTGTGTACCCAGGATCTGCATTGTGTGCATTTTATAGAATTTATGCCAGTTCCTTTTCTGCATATCGAACATGGCCATTTCCCTGACGGAATCAGGGTTTTGTCCTCTTTTCTACTCATCAACACTTTTGTCTTAGCTAGGTTCACTCTCAGTCCTCTTGCTTCCAACTGCTGTTTCCATAGCCAGAATTTATTCTCTACCTCCTCTACTGATTCTGCTATAAGAACCAGATCGTCAGCATAGAGAAGTTCCCATGGACAGCCAGTCTTAAACTCCTCTGTTATGGCTTGGAGGACTATAATGAACAAGAGCGGGCTGAGGACCGAACCTTGATGTACTCCTACTTGTATCTGGAATTCCTCACTAAACTCCATTCCTACCCTGACTTTACTGAGAGTACCTCTGTACAAAGTTTGCACTGTCCTCACAAGCCATTCCTCAACACCTAGCTTCCTTAGGGACCACCAGATGACAGATCGGGGTACCCTATCAAAGGCCTTCTCTAGGTCAACAAAGGCTAAGTATAGTGGCTTATTTTTCTCTAAGAACCTCTCTTGCAATTGTCTCACCAAGAAGAGGGCATCTGTTGTACTCTTCCCAGGCACAAAACCAAACTGCATCTCATCTAGTTTGACCCTTTCTATAATTAGTTGTGCTAATATCCTTTCTGCCACTTTCATAACCTGATCCATCAGTTTTATACCCCTATAATTGCTCCTCTCCAGAGCATCCCCTTTACTTTTGTAGCAATTTATGAGAATACTGCTGCACCAGTCTTTGGGTATGACACCACCATATATAGCCTGATTGATGATGCGTGCAACCAGTTTAGTGCCTACGTCCCCTGATGCCTTCAGCATCTCAGCAACTATTCCCGATGGTCCAGCAGCCTTACCATTTTTCATTTCGCTAATCGCCTCTTGGACCCTATATTCGTCAATCTCAATAGCTGGTCCCTCTGTCAGATCTACTAAGGGTAATTTCTCTCTCTCCCATTCGTTCTCCACATTCTCTCATAATGATATTTCCAGGCCTCCTTTTTCTGATCATTCGTGACACTTAGTACACTGGCATCATCCCGGACACATTTATCTCCAACAACATCCTGATTTGCATTGACACACTACCTTGCAATGTGGAACACCGCACGCCTCTGATCTTCCCGTCGCAGAACATTGGCAAACCTCCTACTCTCTGCCTCCCTGCGTGCTAAGTACACCTGACGTCTAGCTTCTCTCTTAGTGGCTGTATATTCTTCCCTACTCCCACCCTTTTTCCAAGCCTTCCATGCTAGTCTTTTGTCTCTAATGGCCTTAACTACTGTGCTGTTCCACCACCAGGTCACTCTCTGTCTGGTTGGAGCTCTGCTCCAGCCACAAGTTTCATCAGTAGCCTGCAGCAAGTTGTCACGTAAGAAATTCCAGCTATTATCTATGTCATACGTCTCTAAATCGTCTTCTTTTTCGTCATATACATCTTGAAGGGCTTTCCTAAATTTGTATTTTAGTGAAAGGTCTTTTAGCTTCCAGAATTTTCTTCTCCACACCTTCCTGTATGTCTCATTACATCTCTTGCTTATTGAGATATCACTAACGACTAACCTATGCTGTGGGGTACATTCTTCCCCAGGGTATGCCTTGGTATTAGACACTATCTGCCTGTCCCGCTGCCTAACTAGTAAGAAGTCAATCTGGCTTATGAGCTCACCAGATTTGTAGGTTATTAGGTGATTGGCAGGTTTCTGGAAGTTTGTGTTGCAAATAGTCAATGTACCTGCATCACAAAATTCAAGAAGTCTCACTCCTTCATTTCTTGAGCCGTAACCGTGCCCACCATGTACCCCAGTGTAACCATCCTGGAGCTGTCCAACATGACCATTGAAGTCTCTTGCTAGCATAACGATGTCTCCGTCCTCTGTCATTGCGGTTGTTTGTAAAAATTGCTCGTAAAAGCAGTCTTTCTCATCTTTGCCTAGGCCTGCTTGGGGAGCATAGGCCGAGATGATTGTCAGTAGTCTCCTGCCTACAACTAATCTAAGCTTAATTATTCGATTACTAACTCGAACTACCTCTATTGTCTTATTGATCCATTTCTCAGCCAGGAAAATGCCTACTCCCCTAACCCATCATCCTTACCTACCCAGAATAGCTTATAGCTAAGACATTTGCCTACGACTAGTCTCGCAGAGGCACCTCTCCATCTCACCTCTTGCATGCAGCACACATCCACACGCCTTCTCTCCAGCATCTCCGCTATTTCAGCAGATCTACCTCTAAGAGTGCCAACATTAAGTGTTGCAACTCTGAGATGCGACGTCTTCATATTTTGTTGTTCTTCCTATTTGTTGCTGTGCTGATAAGCGTTTTGGTATTGATACACTGGTTGGATGCCCTTCCTAACACCAGCGCCACTTTACAGCATGGACTGGGTGCTTTTATTTGTGCCACCAGCACTAGAGAAGATGTCTTACTAGACTCAAGGGCCCTCTCTACCTCTCCATTTTACAGCATGGTCATTAAAAAAACCCCCAAAAAAACCTTATTGACACGACACACACACACACACACTCATGCATACAAACCACAAACACACACACGCCACTCACATACCAACACTCATTCATGCATACAAACACACATATATATATATATATATATATATTACTGGCAGTACTGATACAAAATCAAAATCATGTCAACTGTTGACTTTTCCCAGTCCAGTTCAGTTTTTATATAATAATAATAATGGTTACAAGGCTGAGAGGGAGATCCCCCATTTATCTTATATGGATAGTTTAAAGCTCTATGGTGAGATTTTGAAAACAGTCACGGAGTTCACAAAAGACATAAGCATGTAGTTTGATATGGATAAGTGTAAAAACTATGTTCAAAACAGTAAAGTTAATAAAGAGTGAATCAGTCATGCTTGACACAGACACAATCAAAAACTAGAGCAAGTAGAATACAAGTACCTCAGGATTCATGAAGGAGACTATATACAACATGGCACAAAAAAACAAAACAAATGCATCAGGAGAGTTTGAGCCATCCTAAAAACTAAACTGGATGAAAAAAATAATAAAATAAGTGCCCTAAATAGCAGTCCCAGTTGTAACTTACAGCTTTAGTATCATCAACAAGGAACATAATTGAAATTAATTGGATAGTTACAAAGATCTGAAAAATATTGATATGCAACAAAATGCACCCTCACCCCAGGCAGATGTTTATCATCTGTACCAGCAAAAGAGCAAAGGAAGCAATGGGAACTACACAACTTGAACTATCATCTAAAGCAGCAAAATAGGGGTGGTCAGATATGTAAAGTTCACAAAAGATTGGACGTTGTCACAGGTTGTAGATCACAAAACCATAAAAAAACTGCATTCAAAGGCAAAAGAATATCAAATATATGCCATGATGATAGCAATGAAAATATAAGCCTTTCAATAAATGAGTAACTGGAAAAAACTGCCACCAGGCAAGCTAAAGCATCAAGCAGCTAATTAAAATGCAAAGTCAAGAAAAATTAGAAGATCAATGGAAGAAAAAGCCTCTGCGTGGGCAGTATACACTCTGAAGCAAACATGCTGATATTGACAAGAAAACAACTCATCATTGGCTTAGGAGTTTGGAACTAAAAGCAATGACAGAAGACAACACAAGATCAAAACTTGCTTTGCAGAAACTATCAACTCCATGCCTTAAAAAATGGTTCAGATCCCTTGTATGCAAGATCTGTTATCAATATGAAGAAACAATAGAACATCTTATTTCAGGCTGTCTGCCACTGACACCAAATGAGTTTAAGACCTGTTTTAACAGAATAAGCCAATACATACACTGGAAGTTATTCAACCACTGCAAAATGAGTACAGCCATCAACTGGCATGAAAACCACCTAGAGCCAGTAATGGTAGGAGAAAATGTGACAATACTTTGAGATTTCCCTGTTAGCACAGACCAGACAATTCAAGAAAACAGACTAGATATCATTATCATTAAAGTGGATTGGCAGAATCGGTAGAGAGTCAGACGCCATGCTTTCCAGCATAGTTACGTCCCTTTATGGTCTGAGTTCAAATCCCGCCGAGATTCATTTTGCCTTTCATCCTTACGGGGTCGATAAAATAAAGTACCAGTAATGTACTGGGTAATTGCTGGCCTTGTGCCAAAAGTAGAAACAATTATCATCAAAAAACAGGAAAGATAACACCTGCAAATTAATTGATAAGATTATTCCATCAGTAAAAGAATTTGAAAAACTAAGGCAATAGGTCTGATAAGAAAAGTATGTGAGAAAGACCTTAGCAATATCTCAAGTGAATCATCTATTTAGGAAATTCAAAACATATTATTGACTAGCACTGCACACATACTATAAAGAGTTCTCTCAATCTAAATATGAATTTCAGTCTACCTGTAAATTAATGTGACATACCTTTAAAAAGGGGCTTCTCCTCTGAATTTAAATTATACTTTATACACCTCTAGATTTCCTATATATTCAGCACCAAGTTATATATACAAAGCATATATTTATTTCTGTAAATAATGTGCTTTTGTGGCATCATCTACACAGGTAGCTGAAAGCATCTACCCATTCATTTACCTTCTCTAGCTCCAAGTCATTGGTAATAGCCATGCATGTGATTGTTTAAAACTCACAAAAGAAGGAATAAAAAAAAAATAATAATAAATCAGAACCAAATGCCTATGAAAAAAATAGAAAATACATGTCTCCTAATAGGCATATCAATTCCAATGGATGACAGTTTATATCTAAATTAAATAGAGATATTATCCAAATATACATTACTAATAATAGAGATATCTCAATAAATGGGATTGGAAACAGAAGCATCTTCCATAATATATGTCTTGGTTTTGATAAAGAGATCTAGACAAATCTATCGACAAAATGAGAGGATTTGCACATTCAAACAACATACAGAAAACAACACTACTTGGCATTGTGAATTATTGGATAAAATGCCTTGTAGTAAATGCCCTTTATATTCTGTGTTCAAATATCACCAAAGTCAATTTTGCCTTTCATTCTTCTGTGGTTAATAAAATAATATACCGGTCAAGTACTGTGGGTTGATATATCTCTCCCACAAGTTTGGTGCTTTGTGTCTGTCTATGTTAGAATTCAATATTATAGGAAAAAGCAAAAGAATACTACACATACCCGAGGTATAGATATATGCACTTGGCTCCAAATCAAGCCTGATTGAACAGACCTATGATCAAAAGCATTCCAGCAGTAACCGTCCATTTTTTTTATGAAGGGTGTAACATAAAAGGGATTTAGCTATTATTCTGGTACTCTGTCAATTTGTCCACCAGCAGCTCTTTGGAAATAATTTCTAATACTCATATACAGCAAGTAGTGGGTATCTGCATAATGCTCACCTCAATTTTAAAGTCAAAACACACGAACAGAAAATTGAACACGTGGTGAAAAAAAGAGCAATGATCACCTAGCACAAATGTTAATCTCAGTTTCAAACTAGGCTTATCTGGGAAAAGAGTAATATTGATTTACAATCTGTCCTTATGAGGAGATTTTACTTAACAAGCAAATGGCATGTATAAAAAAATGAAAAGAGGAAAAAGAAAAAGGGAGGCAAGTGGCACTGGAGTTTCCTTCTGATGATTTTTGAGGCAAGCCAATACACTCACAGTATTTCCATGGGTTGATAGTGAAGTTTTGATACTGGAGCACCCTTGTGAGATAACCTGATACTTCGGTAAGGCAAGACACCAACAATGACAAGAAACTTCATTATCAGCACTCCAGCTCCCCCAAGCATCTGGAACAAGTAATTTGCTGATAATTCTTGATCTCATTTATCATGCCTTAGGAGACATGACTCATAAAATTCTCAAGTATATTATTTATACCTGAAATAAATCTCTTAATCTAAAAAACTAATATTTTTTTCAAGAAAATATTGTTTAACTTAATCCAGATACTTACATCTGATGAAATGTCAAAACACCATTGTATTGCATAGACCATATTTTTTGAAGGATCCAGTGAAGTTTTCTTTATTTTTAAATTAACATCAGGAAGATCTGGTAACATCTGTAGAGTAAAATACAACAACGAAAATCAAGATTTATTTTCTGAAAAAGATATAATTGTTTCTACGTTAGGCACAAGGCCAGCAATTACCCATTGCATTACTGGTACTTTATTTTATCGACCCCGTAAGGATGAAAGGCAAAGTTAACCTTGGTGGGATTTGAACTCAGAATGGCAAGGGCCGTACCTCTATACGTCAGAGCAAAGATATAATGATATAAGAAGTGGAAAGCAAATGCTTAACAAGATATGAGAATTCAGAATTCAGAATGCATATCATGAAATCATCATTATTATTATCATCATCGTTTTAATATCTACTTTCCCTGCTAGCAAAGGTTGGACAGGTCTACATAGACCAAGCCAGTACTGAAGCAGGACTATTGATCTTCCAGACAAGCCAGGGATCTGCATCTTACTTATGTATGGTCTTACGTTCTATCGAGTGCACAGATGTTGTCATGTTTTTGACACAACTGAGAGTCCCCCCAACCCTTTGTTTGGCAAGCTTTTTACGGCTGGATGCCCTTCTCAGGAGAGGGAGATGAAGGATGTGGGTTGGGGGCTTTGAAAGTGAAGGAGGTAGGATGAAGGAGTATTAAGATCAGAGAAAGGGATGAATATATATATAGGTTGACTCTTCTATTTGGATATGAATCCATCAAGGTTGATCCATCTTAAAAATAGAAAGAGATATAGCTTCCACACCAATAATTTGTTAAAGAGGAGGTCACTCTGAGATAATACAGAACTGAGAGGATAGCTCTAAGTATTGTAAGTCTTGATGATGTTGACATGATAATTGTATCTTGCAATTAAATAATTTTTTTAAAAGTATAGTGAGACTGAGACACTTCCTCGTGAAAGACCATATTCTAGTTCGTATGTTAATTCTATAAGATCAGACACTTGATGCAAAAACATAGCAGATAACAGCAACTCTTAAATTTTAGTTTCCCCTTAGTCTTCTTGCCTCAACATTATTTATAAAACCTTTAAAACTATAATGATGCTTGTGCCAATATTGCTTCAACTACTGGCTATCTTACAAGTATTGCATCAGCTTTCTGAAATGATTCCAGAAGATGGAATTTACATTGACATGGACTTCTATCAGTGGTTCATTTGTTTTATCTAGGTAACAATAAAATCAACAAATATTTGAAGGCCATTTTTCTTGCTTGAACAGAAATTAATGTTGAAGGGCTCCATAGCAGTCTCAATTTTACCCATAAGATTCCCTTTTTGAAACAGTGTTTTGGATGCTGTTCCTGTTTCCAAACCTTTTAGTCACCTCTTATGAAACAAACATACAATGTCCCAATTCTAAAACTGGATGCACATATTATCTCATCTAGATATTTAATAGATATTTAATTCTACCATCCATGAATTACATTCAGAGTTAGCCTACTATATGCTTGTCACTGCTTATCAGCTGTGACAGGAATAAACTATTCTTGTAGCTTAGTAATTAAAATGTCAAATGCTAAAGCAAAAAAATATTGGAGTTGAGATTAAAGGTTTGCTAAATCAATTTTTGCTTCAGCTTAGATAATCATCATTGCATGGGTTAGAGAGGTTGTCACATTATAAAAAAAAGTCAGGTCAGGTGACTATGTTTTGCTCATATGGATCTGTATTTTGGCTTAATTTTTACCATTGGATGCCCTTCCTAATGCCAACCATATTAGAGTGTGGACTGGGTGCTTTTTATTGTGGCACCAAAACAACCATCTTCCAGGTTAGAATGGGTGCTCTTTTGTCATGTCACGACCACGACCACATTATAGGGTGGACCAGGTGCTTTTTGTTGAGTCACCAATACCACCACCTTATAGGGTGGACTAGGCACTTTTGATATTATTAATTTAAACTGTATTTTTACTCTTCAAGAATACTTTTAGATATAACAAAAGTAAGTGAAAAACTTACAGGTCTAGTCAAATCTGTACAACATTTCATTGCAATGAGTTTCATTTCATTATTTTCAGGTTTCTGTATCACTTCAGGTTTCTGTATCACTTCAGGTTCCTGTATTTTTTTAGGCTTCTGTATTTTTTCAGGTGTCTCTCTTTTTGGGGGTTTCTGTATTTTTTCAGGTTCCTGTTTTTTTTCAGGTGTCTCTCTTTTTTGGGGCTTCTGTATTTTTTCAGGTTTCTGTATTTTTTCAGGTTTCTGTATGTTTTCAGGTTTCTGTGCATTTTCATGTTTCTCTGTGTTTTCAAATTTTTTCTGTGTGTATAGTGGGGGAAAAGATTCATTGCTGCAAATTAAAGTTAAAATATAATACATTAATAAATTTAAGAAAATAATTTAATAAATTTAAGAAAATAATGATTTTTAATTTAGGCACAAGGCTAGCAATTTTGGAGGAAGAAGGGAAAGTTGATTATATTGACCCCAGAAGAATGAAAGGCAAAGATGGCCTCGGTGGGATTTGAACTCAGTATTTCTATGATGCTCTAATGACTCTGCCAATTTGCCAATGATTATATATGAAAATAATAAAGTGAATCATAGTTCTTTCATGAAATTTTAGTAAGTTCATGCTTATATTTTCACACTAAACTCTGAATCATAGTAATGTATACCCGTTATCATAATTTTGCAATGTATTGGCTTAAGATTATTTATGTATATTTTCGACTAATATAATATATTCCAGTTTATTATATTCTATAATATATTCTGGTTTATTCTATATTATATTCTAGTTTATATTATTTTATATTATATTATTTTAATTCTAGTTAATACTATATTATATTATATGTAAATAAGCAAACACCTAAATCTGAACATAAAAACACCTAAAATAAGTTCAAAGTAATCACCAAATGTCCCAATATGTAAAATAATACACTTAGAAAACAAAACCAACAATAAACAAAACACCCAGGGAATTCTTCTTATTGTGTCCACAAGCTGTAGTGTATTGAGTTTGTTCTACTTTCAGTCTTCACACATGTTATTATTGAGTAAATTAAGAAAATATTTGATGCCATTATGCATTATATTATTGTATAAATCTGTAAAATCCTATTATATATGTATATGTATGAATGTATATGTAGCAATATCTGTAGGTGCGAAAAAGAAAAAGGAAAACAGTGCTCAATCGGGTAGAAAGCAGAAATATATTATTTATATGTTCATTCACAGAACAAAGGCATGTAGGAAGCTATGTTTCGTGTATGAACATAAATAATATAATATATATATTTTTTATCTCTATATATTTTTGGTATTATATACTTTATTATATTGTTATATTATTATACTACTTTGTTATGACTTTATTATTTTTTTACTATCCTATATCTCATCTCATGGCATTTGATTGTATATGTAATACTACACCGCATAGTACTTTCCATATATAATATAGTATATAATATAATATTCATTGACTCCTATATTCAGTAATAGCTGTGGATTTAATTTAATTTAAATGGAAAAAATGAAATTTCATTTCTCACTCTTAGTACGGCTGATACTTAAATATAAGTATGTATACAGACGTACAGTAGTATGTATATACATACATACATGCACACATACATATATGTACGTATGGGTTTACCGAACATTTATTATAATGCTCGGTTTGTTTGTAAACAAACAGCCCGAATTTTTAGCCGTACAGTGTTCGGCAACCATCGTTGCCTTTTTGTTCAACACTGAAAAGGAACAATGAACTAGTTTCTAGCTTATTAGCTGTCATCAGCACCGTATACCTTCCTGTCAGTCGATTGAACGTTTGAAAGTATATACCTTCCTTATGCATATTAACGGCTGAGCAGCCTAATTTGCATATCGAGTGAGTTAGTCGGCCAGGCGTACCGAAAACAATAAATGGAAAAAATGAAATTTCATTTCTCACTCTTAGTACAGCTAATAAGCTAGAAACTAGTTCATCGTTCCTTTTCAGTGTTGAACAAAAGGACAACGATGGTTGCCGAACACTGTACGGCTAAAAATTTGGGCTGTTTGTTTACAAACAAACCGAGCATTATAATAAATGTTCGGTAAACCCATACGTACATATATGTATGTGTACATGTATGTATGTATATACATACTACTGTATGTCTGTATACATATATGTATGTACGTATACATACTTATATTTAATTTAATTTAATTTAACTTGAACTTCAGAGTTAACTTCAGCTGTACACTTGCATTTTCTACTTAAGTATGACTATATGTAACCTCTTTCTCATAATTTATAGCACCATGGAGGCAAATAAGAGTATGTAATATGCTACCTATGCTTTTATCATCATATCATCTGCTCAGTATTGTGGCTGTTTGAGAGGTGCGTAAATCCAACGACCAGCAACATGTGGTCCTTTGAGTATTGTCCTGTTCAGACTAACTTTGGTTATATATCTCGAGTGCTTGGAATTGATTAATTAATTGATTAATTTTCCCCTCCCGTCACTTTTTAAATATACTCAGTCACTAGTAACCTACTTACTTTGGACCTCGCAGTAATATACTGGACTACCGGACTAGTTAAAAATAAACACACCTAATTTAGCCCTCAACGCAAGCGCACATATATAAGCATGAAATAGCTTCACAACCCCTTATTCTTCCAATAATGTACTTTCATGAATCCTGGACATTAGAATTTAAAAAATAACTGCCTTTGTTATAATTTATTCAACATAAATTTAGTACATAGTGTTTGTAAGTTCTGGTAAACTTTATTCTTTTTGAAAATACTTTAATCTTATAATTCTCATTATTCTTGCAGCCTTACAACCTTTATAATTTTTTATATTTTTTTATATCTATTTAAAACCCCTATTCTTGTCACTATTTATTTATTTCATTATCGTTATTATTTTTTTTTCTATTTTTAAATTTTACATAGCTCTGTTCTTCTTTAAATACTGTCATAGTAGACAGACGTGTCGGACTGACGTCCAATAGACTAATACTCTTTGATCTCTGAGGCAGAGAGGCACTGGGGGTAATTAATGAATAGTATTCTCTAGATCATATGTATCCCTGTTGACACTTGACAACCCCCACCTCCTCCACTATGCCTACCCGCCCACAAAGCTGGCATCAAGTGTCATTCGGCGGGGAGAGTCTGCTATTGATATAACACCAAATTAGCAGGCTGTCCCCGAATCAAATCAATCCACTATTTTCTATTTTCTCTCTTCTATTTTTTCTATCTCCTATCTTATGTTTGGGTTCAATGTAATCCTGTTACATAATTCTTCAAATAACGCCTGATGAAATCACCTAATCTTGCATCATAATCGGAAGATAGAGCTGGGCCATCAAAATATATATAGTGATTTCGCGGAATTAAAATTCTAAAGTAAATTTTCCAGTCTGGCCTTCTGTTGTATAAATGAATACTTTACTTCGTTCCTGCAACAGCCACTGGATACCACATCTACGATGGATGATTTGCATAACATTGAGTGCTTTAATTAATTTGTTGCACCATCGTTTACTAACCTGAACCACCGGTTCTACCCAATAGTAAACAGCCTAACATAAATGATATATATATAACCCATGCTAGCATGGAAAAATGGACGTAAAATGATGATGATGATGATGATGATATATATATATATCAATACTTTCCCAAGCCAGGAGAGCCTGGTACACCCCCGTAATAACAGACGCCACCCACCCTACCACATGGCATAAGCAGTATATAAATGCCTCCATTTTAGGCCACCAAGGAAATAAAGAAATTAAACTGGACAATTTAGTAAATTAAACAAAGTTGTGTAAAGAATCGAAATATATTATCACTTACTTTAGATAAAATTTTTCATTTTGCTTTGGTGCTTGTGGTTCATTGTTTTTGTGTTGTTTAACGATTGCAGAATAGCCTCCTCGTTCGTTAAAAAACATTTGTAGATCTAGTTGTGATTTTTTGTTTTCTCTTTGGCTTACATTAGTTTGCTTTGATTTCTGTGAATTGTTGCTTTCTCTCTTTTGTTTAAATTCAGTTTGCAATTTGAAATACTCATCCAGTGACTTTACTGAAAATATTACACAGTAATATATAGTGTAATAATGATTTTAAGAAAAGAAAATATTTTTCAGGATATGCCATGAAAAGATTATGAGTCATTAATGATGAATAAAGAATACAAATAATTGTTTTTACTTTAAGTACAAAGCCAGCAATTTGAAGGGGAGGGAAGAGTCAATTAAATTGACCCCAGTGCATTATGGTGCTTTATTTTATCGACCCCATAAGGATGAAAGACAAAGCTAGGGCTGTAACTCTATGCTGCAAAGCAGGGTGTCTGGCACTCTACAGATATTGCCAATCCACCGCCCTAAGGAATACAAATAATGATTTCTAGTATATACACAAAGACAGTAATTTGGGAGGGGGGGGGCAATTAAATCGACCACAGTACGTTACTGGTACTTTATTTTATCAACCCCGTAAGGATGAAAGGCAAAGTTAACCTCAGCGGGATTTGAACCCAGACCATGAAGGACTGTAACTCTATGCTGCAAAGCATGGTGTCCGACTATACCAACACTGCCAATCCACTGCCCTAAGGAATACAAATAATGAAAAAAAAATCATTATACAAAAAAAAACATTAAAATAAATGCATGTGTGTGAATATATTTATCATCATCATCATCATCATCTTCATTTAACATTTGTTTTCTCTGCTAGCAAAATGTGGGCAGGTTGTCAAAGACCAAGTCAGTACTTATCTGGAACTACTAGCCTCACAGTCAGGCAAGAGGTCACATTTTGCTTGCATACATCATTCTACAGAGTGCATCAGGTGCATTTTATCATGGCACTAACATTAGGGATGTGATGATGTCTTTGACACAACTGAAGAGACTTCTGCAGGTAAATATATATAGATAGGTAAATATATAAATATATATATAAATGCAATTTTTTTTTCTTTTTGAATCAATCAACAAGATCCCAGATCTCACTCACTTACTGAGTGGGATTGAGCTCATCAAATCACACCAAGAAAACAATGTTTCCATTGGTATTTCCCTTGTTGTCTACATATGTTTAGCTTTTCAGCTACATTAAAGGTAGATGAATGAGGAAGTAGGGGTTATAAATGTATATGAAATGAGACGGGGTGAGAGAGTAGAGGTGAGGTGAGAGTAGAATGGGAGTAGGAGTGGAGAAAATATTTCGAACAGAAGAAAAACAGAAGAAAAAAGAAAAAAGGAAGGAAAATAATTTTCAAATTTTAATTGAAGACTCCAGTTTCAATAGAAGATAGAGCCAGGCCCTCTCCGCGCAAGAAACCATTCTCAATACAAAACCACATTTTGGGAGCTTGGGACTGGGTGGCATTACTATGATGAGGGACAGGCCAGTCAGCCACACTGAACCTTACACACAGCAGCACATATATATAAAGTGGTCATAAAAAAAAATAAAAAAAATAAAAAAATACATATATATAGTATAAAGTGTAGATTGTATGATGTATTTATATATATATAATGTGAAGTGTAGATTGTATGATGTGTGTATATATATATATATATATATGTGTGGGTGTCTGGGTGTGTGTGTGATTGTAAAGACCTGACCATTCTGTATACTTTAACACAGAATGTTAACACAGCCACTTAAAGAATTTCCTTTTTGTCTGCTTAGCATAATTGAAACTTGAAAAAAAAAAATATGCATATATATATATACACACATATATATATATATATATGTATATGTGTGTATATATATATATATATGTGTGTGTGTGTATGTGTGTATATATATGTATATATATGTATATATCTATGTATATATATATATATATATGTAATTCCAAAGAAAAAGCAAAGGAAAAAAGAGTGCTCTATGTATAGAACAGAGCTATTTAATTAGAAACTGAACAACACAAAATATAACTACTCCATTACCAAAGATTTCAGGGCCCTAGACATTATTAATATACATCTGATGAATGATCCAGACATATATTAATATTGTCTAGGTTCCAGAAACGTTTGGTAATGGAGTAGTTATATATTGTGTTGTTCACTTTCTAACTAAATATATATATATATATATGTGTGTGTGTATGTATGTATATATGTGTATATATATGAGTGTGTGTGATTGTAGACATCTGACCATTATTGCAGACCTCACCAATGAATACCCATTGTTTGCTTGGAATAAATGAACCTTAAAATTTCAGTGTGTTTCTGTTTGTCTATACGTACTTATATTGAATTTATTTCTGCCTCTGTATCACTATCTATTTTCTCTTGATATAGTTTTTTAAGATCCCCTTTCTTTAAATCCATCCACCAATGACCTCCACTCACCCCAATCACCACCCTCTCCTACCACCAGAAACTGTATAAATACCACCATATTACATTGACAGTCGGCTTTCCTTTCACTTATTATAGAGGTATTTTGCAAAGGAATTTACATCAAAGTGCACATTCTCTTAAAGCCAGGTTGGTTTTTTCAACAAGATAACGATCCAAAGCATACTGCAAAGCTAACACAATCTTGGTTAAGTACGAATGGAATAAATGTTCTAAAATGGCCAAGTCAGTCGCCAGATCTTAACCAGATCGAAAATTTGTGGAGAGAACTGAAACTCAGAATTTAAAAAAGGAAACCCCAAAATATCCTTGAACTAAAGAAAATTTGTTGTGAAGAATGGAAAAATATTAGCCAAGAAACATGCAAGAAGTTTGTAGGAGGCTACTCCAAACGCCTACAGGCTGTAATTAGCAACAAAGGTTACGCTACGAAATATTAAGAGATGATTTAATAAATGTGTTGTAAACTTTTGCGTTATAAAAATATTGATTTTTCTTCATGAGTTATTTCCTTGTTATTTTTTTAAAAAATATGATTGTATCATTAAATGCCTCATTATATGTTCTATCAGTAGTTAAATTTTCATTACCCTAACTTTATTAAAAATACCTAAAACCGCATTTTTCCTAATGTGTTGTAAACTTTTGCGGGGCACTGTATATATATATATATATATATATATATATATATATATATATATATGTATATCATCATCATCATCATCATCAACGTTTAACGTCCGTGTTCCACGCTTGCATGGGTTTGGACGGGGGTAGTCCCACTTGAGGCAAGAGTGATTGTCTTGCTCGCATAGGACTGTCTGGCAGGTTTTCTACAGTTGGATGCCCTTCCTAACACCAACCACATTTACAGTGTGGGTCTGGGAGGTTTTTACCGTGTTGCCTACACGGCCACATTACAGCGTGGACTGTGTGTTTTTTTGTCGTGACACCTACACGATCTCATTTGTTTCGGCCTGAATGGTGTGGAACCAACATAACTTTACATAGAAGGGGGCGGTGTGGATGGGGTGGGGGTGGTGGGACGGGGGTGTATTTTGTTAGAGATGCCTACTGACTGTAGTAGGTTTTACTATGTATTTAGGTAAGGCGGGTCTTCTCTATTACTGAGTACCGCCAAAGGTCTCGGTCCAGTGACATTGTCTTGGAGAGGTGTAAGTGTGTGAGGTCGGAGTTTATCAGCTCGTCCCAGGTTTTTCTAGGTCTGCCTATTCCGTGGCAACCGTCTATCTTTATTGCCCTGCACTTTGTTATACAGCTATCGTCCTTCATGTGCATCACGTGTCCATACCAACGTAGCCTTCTCTCGAGTAAACAACATCTGATCCCTCTTATCTCTAATTTTTTCCTTAGTTCGTTTATGCTTTGCCGTTCACGTATATTACTGTTACACATCCAGCGGAGCATGCAAGCTTCGTTCCTCTCTAGTCTGCGTATATCCTCTGCACACAATGCCCAGGTCTCACTGCCATGCAACATTGCTGTCCGTATGCAGGCATCATACAACCTGCCTTTCATTTTTAGGGAGAACCCTTTAGCGGCTAATAGTGGTGTAAGCTCTCTGAACTTTTTCCATCCAGTTCTGACTCTAGCTACTGTACTTTCAGAGCACCCTCCCCCACTGCTGATTTTGTCACCCAGGTAACGGAAGCTGTCCACTATTTCTATAGAGCCCTCTGCGCAGTTGAAAGAGCTAGTATTTTGTGGGCACTTGCTGCTACTTATTGCACCAGAGCACCGGCCACATGTGAAATCTATGTTCTTAGTTAGCTTACCTGTGATCCCACTACATCTTTTATGCACCCATACTTTGCATTTCTGACACAAAATGAAGTTTCTACCTACGCCTTTCCTACACACTGAGCATGGCCACTTCCTGGAAGGGACCGCCGCCTTATTTTCTTTCCTACAAACTAGAACTTTGGTCTTAGCCAGGTTAATTTTAAGGCCTTTTGATTCTAAGCCATGCTTCCATGTTTGGAATTTCTTCTCTAGCTCGGCCATTGATTCAGCTATGAGTGTTAGGTCGTCTGCGTATAGGAGTTCCCATGGGCAGCCGGTCTTGAACTCCTCTGTTATAGCCTGAAGGGCAATAATAAATAGTAGGGGGCTGAGAACAGAGCCC
Source organism: Eledone cirrhosa (assembly GCA_964016885.1). Lineage (NCBI taxonomy): Eukaryota > Metazoa > Mollusca > Cephalopoda > Octopoda > Eledonidae > Eledone > Eledone cirrhosa. Next base: position 251,900,586 of record OZ024742.1, read on the forward strand.
TGATGGACGCCAACTTTTACACTAAACTCTTCACTATATTCGTTGTTAATTCTAACCTTGCTGACTGTTTCTTTATACATGGCTTGTATAGCTCTCACAAGCCATTCGTCGACACCTAGTTTTCTAAGAGCCCACCAGATAATGGAACGGGGGACTCTGTCGAAGGCTTTCTCCAAGTCGACAAAAGCTAAGTATAGGGGTTTACTTTTAGCTAGGTACTTCTCCTGTAGTTGTCGTACAATGAAAAGAGCGTCTGTGGTACTTTTGCCTGACACAAACCCGAACTGCATTTCATCTAGGTCAATTCTCTCTCTGATTAGTTGCGCTATTACTTTTTCCGTGACCTTCATGACCTGGTCGATTAATTTAATGCCTCTATAGTTACTCCTATCTAGCGCATCTCCTTTACCCTTATAACAGTTAACGATGATGTTGCTACGCCAGTCCTTCGGAACAACCCCATTCTGTATGACTTGGTTAACTATCCGGGTGACCATGGTGTGTCCCACCGTGCCAGATGCCTTCAGCATCTCAGCAACTATTTCTGAAGGCCCAGCTGCCTTACCCGTCTTCATATCCTTGATTGCCTTACTTATTGTACTACCCTCGACTGACACTGCTGGTCCCTCTATTGGGTCGATGTGGGGGAGACTGTCTTTCTCCCATTTATTCTCTTCATTTAGTAGCCTTTCATAATATATGTATATATATATATATGTATATATATATATATGTATATAAATAAATAAAAACAATTTCCTTATATTGAAAAATTCATCCTTTTACAATCGTTTCTGGGATATATATGTGTTGGTAAGTATATCATGTTAAAGATCTATGTGAAAAAATTATAAATTATCAGAGGGATATACATACCTTCACATATACATACCATCTTCAGAAATAATGAAGTATGTTTATTGAAAGTATTAATATAAAACGTCTGTTTGGGAACAGGTTTTGAATTGACCAATAGAAAAGAGTTAGAGGTCAAGTAGATAGAATAACAGTAGTTATTTCAATAAACATACTTCATCATTTCTGAAGATGGCATGTATATGCGAAGGTATGTATATCTCCTCTGATAATTTGTAATTTTTTACATAGATCTTTAACATGATATACATACCAACACACATATATATCCCAGAAATGATCGTAAAATGATGAATTTTTCAATATAAGGAACGTGTTCTTTGTTTTTATTTCATTGTTTTTATTAATTTATCTTGACTCTGTTTTCCTATGATTTTTATCGTTGATTTTTTAATGCATTTTCTCTCTTCATGATATCTTCTATATTTGGATTACATTGAGTTCTCCATACGGATTGGACACTACCGTTTATTTTGGTAGATTTATTTATATATATATATATATACATATATATATATATATTATTCAAAATGTTAATACATGAAAAATATTCTCATAATCAAAATATATATTTTATTATATATATTTCAAAGGTACAATGGTGTTTAAGTACGTTTTCATTAGACAAAATATATGATTTGATATGTGACATACCGCTACGGTTATATATACATATAAAATAAAATAAAATAAAATAAATAAGTCAAATGTTTAAAATTTGGCTTTGTTTATTACTGCTATATATATTTCGGTGACAGACATCTTTGGCTGTGACCTCTTCAGGCAGTCCGAATCATATGATTCCAGTTCCTCAGTGAAATAACAACCCAACCAGGAACTGGGCATATCAGAGTATTGACAAAGTTATACACCTCAACAACATGTGTACTCGTCTCTACCACACTAATTCGGACTGCCTGAAGAGGTCACAGCCAAAGATGTCTGTCACCGAAATATATATAGCAGTAATAAACGAAGCCAAATTTTAAACATTTGACTTATTTATTTTATTTTATTTTACATTACTCCGGAGTAACCAAACCAACCTGCGCACTTCGTCGAGTGCTCCAATCTGCATACTGAGGTGTTGGTATACAACCAACATATACTCAAAATATATACACATATATATATATATATATATATATATATATATATATATATATATATATATATATACATGTATATATATATACATATACATATGTACACCCAATGCTTGGGCCCCGTGCTATCCGCCCATGACAAAAATCTCACTCTTATAACAACAATACAGCACAATTATTTCACCTCAATTGGCCCCACTCTCTTTAACATTACAATAAAACACATCAAAACAGAAACAGACCCCATCAATTTCAAGAAGTCTTTCGACAAATCCCGGATAAGCCTCCTACACCCAGATATGCCTCTGTAAACAATAACTTTCTGCTCAAGTGAGCCATGGTGCCCAAACCCTGATTTGTAAGACTTCGCCAGTCAATACTGGCCAATACCTATCAAAGTTATCAAATTATATATACATATATGTATGTTTATATATATGTATATATATATATATACATATATATATATACATATAATATATATATATACATATGTATACATATATATATATATCATGTAACGTAATGTACATATTTTTCTATCATCTCTACCTCCACACTTCTATTTTGTATCCAGTCCAAATATCCAATCTATTGCTAAAACAAATCTGCATTTTTTGTTATCATTAATTGTTAGATACGAGAGTTTTTGTCGTATTGAACAGAACAAATCTTGTATTTTTGTTAATCGCTTGTTAAATACAAGGACCTCATTCAATCATTACCTTCAATCCTTTCCTATCTCTTCTTCTTCTTATAAATTCCTTAATTCCTTAATTCTAGCGTATTTTCAAAACAAAACCCTTTTCCTTCTTTTGAAAACTCTAAACTCCCGCTTCTACTAGCCCTCGACCCCCCCCCCCTCTACTTCACGAGGGCATGGCGGTCAACCACCCCAATACCTACATCATGCGGCCAAACCTCTCTCTCTCTCTCCCTCCCCCTCTCTCTCTCTTAGCTCTCTATATATATATATATATATAAGATAGAAATCACTTCGCCAAATTTCATTGCATTGCTGTTCCCTCCACGGTATATCATGTAACGTAATGTACATATTTTTCTATCATCTCTACCTCCACACTTCTATTTCGTATCCAGTCCAAATATCCAATCTATTGCTAAAACAAATCTGCATTTTTTGTTATCATTAATTGTTAGATACGAGAGTTTTTGTCGTATTGAACAGAACAAATCTTGTATTTTTGTTAATCGCTTGTTAAATACAAGGACCTCATTCAATCATTACCTTCTAGCTAGCTACCCAACACCCCGCCCCCACGCACCACCATTGTTATTACGTGGACCAATCATAAGCCAGAGCCCCCACGCATCACCATTATTATTATTACGCGGACCAATCATAAGCCAGAGGCCTATACTATCGCTTGCCTGGTTGCCTTTCGATATATGATGGATGGATGGATGGATGGACTGCGGAATCCTGGAGTGGAGGAGAGAGAAAAATCTGGACGCTCAGCGACAATGCCAAAGATAAAAACAAATTCACCTCGTGGACGAGAATGTGAGCAGTCCTCATTGTTTCGACCGCGGACGGCTAACATAACCCCATCGCCCCCAACCCCCAAACGCAATCCAAAACTTCAGAGTTGGTTCCATAAATGTAGGCACCCTAAAGGGTCGCGCTAACGAGGTTGTAGAAATGCTTGAACGTAAGGAGGTCGATGTTTGTTGTATTCAAGAGACCAGATGGAGGGGTGGGTCTGCTAGATTCATTGAGGGTAAAAAACGATGTTATAAGCTTTTCTGGGCGGGAAACGACGATGGGCTGGGTGGAGTAGGAATCATGGTAGCAGAAAAATGGGCAGATAAGATAATAGACGTAAATAGAGTGAACGACAGAATAATTAAAATAAGACTTGTCCTCAATAGAACTACGGTGACAGTAATATCTGCGTACGCACCCCAATCCGGACTGCCCGGCACTATAAAAGACAGATTCTATGAGACACTGATGCTCACAACCTCCCAAATAACCGACAGTGACTATATAATTATCGCAGGCGACCTAAATGGTCACGTTGGACAACATTGTGACGGCTACGACGAAATCCATGGAGGCTATGGGTTTGGTACTAGAAATGAGGAAGGCTCCAGAATCCTGGAATTCTGTGACGCAAATAACCTAACTATCTGTAACACTAACTTCAAAAAACGTGACAATCACCTGATCACCTATAGATCCGGGGAACACACAAGCCAGGTAGATTATATCCTTACCAGAAGACGTGACAGAGTGTCTGTTGTAAACACTAAATCCCTCCCCCATGAAGAATGCACCTCCCAACATAGACTGATAATTAGCGACCTCATAGTCAGGACGAGACGTACTCGACAGCAGAAGAGGACTATCCTCAGGAGAAAAATATGGAAGCTAAAGGACCCCACAGCCAGAAATAAATTTCAAAGCATATTACTTGATGCTTTCGACAGTAAGGAAGAGCATTTAGAGTCGGACAATATAGAGGGACAGTGGGAATTTCTGAAAGCAAACCTGCTGATGGCGACAGACGAAGTCTGTGGCTGGAGCAGGCCTGTAGGCAGGAGGAGAGTAACATGGTGGTGGAACAGTAGGGTGGAGGGGTCAATTAAGGCCAAAAAGCAGGCTTGGAAAGTATGGCGGGATGGGGGAAGTAGAGAAGACTATCAAGTGGCCAGGAGGGAGGCTAGGAGACAAGTGTACTTCGCAAGAAGGGAAGCAAAGGAAAGAAAGTTCAAGCATGTTCTACAACGCGAGGACCAAAAATGTGAGGTGTTCAGGATTGCTAGGCAATGTGTCAAGGAAAACCGTGATATTGTCGGGGAGAAGTGTGTACTTAATGATGACGGCGTACTTGCCATCACCGATGCTGATAAGAAGGTAGCTTGGAAGTGCCACTATGAAAGGCTACTAAATGAGGAGAATAAATGGGAGAAAGACAGTCTCCCCCACATCGACCCAATAGAGGGACCAGCAGTGTTAGTCGAGGGTAGTATAATAAGTAAGGCAATCAAGGATATGAAGACGGGTAAGGCGGCTGGGCCTTCGGAAATAGTTGCTGAGATGCTGAAGGCATCTGGCTCGGTGGGACATACCTTGGTCACCCGGATAGTTAACCAAGTCATACAGAATGGGCTTGTTCCGAAGGACTGGCATAGCAGCATCATCGTTAACTGTTATAAGGGTAAAGGAGATGCCCTAGATAGGAGAAACTATAGAGGCATTAAACTAATCGACCAGGTCATGAAGGTCACGGAAAAAGTAATAGCGCAACTAATCAGAGAGAGAATTGCACTTCTTCACACAGCAATCATCACATGTCCATACCAATGCAGTCTTCTCTCTTGCACACCACTTTGGATTCCTCTTAACCCAGCTTCTCCTCTGTTCAACAAAGCTCTGCCTTTCTCTCACATTTACATTGTACATTAAACAAAGCATGGTTGGTTCATTTCTCTCTAGCCTCTGCAGTCACTACTATACAACACCGTACTTTGCACACAGTTATGATATAGCTGTCCTTTTGTACATAGGGAGAAACCTTTTGTTGTCAACAGTGGGAGTAGTTTTCCATCCTATCCTTATTCCAGCTATTATGCTCTCAGAACACCTTCCTGTGCTGCCAATTAAGCCATCTAGATAGCAGAAGCTATCAACCATCTCTGTGAATCCTTCATGCAATTGGATTACTGACACTCTTCCCCTTGATTTCCTCTGTGCATCTTTTACATACAAATTCTTTCTTTTCTGTTAGGGTACCTGATATCCTACTTCCTCTTGTGTATCCAAGATTTATTGTGTATTTCATATAGTGTTTATTTCCACTCCTTTTCTACATAATGAGCAGGATCACTTCCCTGAGGGAATCAGGGTCCTATCTTCTTTCCTACTCACTAGCATTTTAGTTTTGGTCAAGTTTACTCTCAGACCTTTTGATTCCAAATTGTTTCCATCCACCTCAGTACACACATACTAACTATTCTGTGCATGCGCGCACACACACACACATACTTCAGTATATACATAATAACTATTCTGCATCCACATACAGAATCAAAATAATAAATACAAAGAAAATGAAACTGAAGTCAGTGAAAACATACCTCTGTTAAAACACATCCACTTCCAAATATCAATTTCTTCAGCGCTATGAGCAAAATAACATACTCCCCTTTTAGTACATGTGTTATTTTTCATAAAATTGCATATGACAAAGTTCGCATAGGCAGGAATCCTAGGAGGTAAAGAACTTATTATTTTTCCATTAGTTTCAGTGATAAATATTGATCCATGTAATAGAGTATGTTGACATTGGGAATGAGTTAACTTCTTTCCGCTATGGAAACAAACTAAACAGTACTTATTCAACCAATGAGGTATATTTTGTTTTAATGGCTTGCAATAATTCACAAATTCTTCCATAGAAATATTTTGGTCACGTAAAACCATCCAAGTATCTCTCTCAATGATATTATGGGCATTCTTGCAATTAGTATTTTCACAATTATGAATTTTGCACAATAAATAATCGGTTCGTATTAAAGGAGGTTTCCTAATGTAAGTACATCCCATCTCTGAAAAGTGTCGTAAAATTTTGGATTTTTCCCAAATATGATATTTGGAACTACAATATAAAGTATCTTCAGAATTTTGACCACAAACCAAATTCATAGTTAAACAGTGTTGGCAGACAAAATCAAAAGTTACCCCATGTCTGGAAGTGACAAACTGATAAGATATAAGCTTTCCTTTTGATTTTAAAGAATTTATTACAAACTTTTTATCTTTTTCCAAATTCCAAAGAAGTTTCTCTACATTATTGTGTGCATATGTACAGTTTGCTTGTCCCAGGGAACATGGTCTGTTGGTGCTGATGAGTGATGGACATAATTCATAATCAGAATCTATAATTTTCTTCCTATTTCTGACGATCAGCCAGTTTGATGTTCCCACTTTCGCAAATGCCAGAATATTTCGTTTACAATTGTGAGATGAAACTGAATTAGTTTTTGAGATGCAATCTAAACAGAAATATCTGTATTTATGGGAATCAACTAAAGGATGCATGTAATTTTGGGAAAATTCACTTTCATTAACTGGTTCTAATGCAGGATCAAATCCAAACTGAAAAGGAACAGATGTTGTATTTGGTAACAACCCAGGTATAAGTTTATTCTTTTCCTGCTCAAGCAAAGCACTAGTACCTGCAATACAAAATCAGAAATACTACTATATACAAACAGTATAGTTAGTATGAATTATATGACTTCACATTACAAAGGAATGAAAACCTAATATATCTATTACCTAAAACATAAAAGAAAATGGAATTGTAGCTAGTTTATAACTGATGAGTATGATATACACATGTGTATAATATATATATATATATATATATATATATCATCATTCCATTTTACATCCGCTTTTCCCTGCTTGCAAGGGTGGGACGGGAACTGATTCTGGCTTGATTTCTACAGCTGGATGCCCTTCCTAACACCAACCTCATTTAAGTGAGTGCTGGGTGCTTTTTTGCCGTAGCGCCTACACGTCAACTTTGCAGTGGAATGATAGGGAACCCAGTCCCTATCATCTCATTTCTACAGCTGAGTAAACTGGAGCAATGTGAAATAAAGTGTCTTGCTCAAGGAAACAACACATCACCCGGTCTGAGAATTGAACTCACAACCTTTCGATTGCAAGGCCAATGCTCTAACCACTAAACCATGTGCCTCCATATATATATATATATATATAACAAGAATAAGGATATTATGTCTGAAAATTTCCCAGGCAAGTGCCATATCACTTGTAAGGAAAACTCTAAAAAAGATTCAAAGGAATAAACATTAACAGGAGATAATTTGTAATGGATATAAGAACATATAATTACAAAAAGTAGCATATTTAAATTTAACAAAATTGTAAATCCCTGGCATTTTCAATGATTAGCTAACATCACTAAATTTTAATTGTCCACCTATGTGAATAATTGATTGAAGAGTAGCAGATACATTATGATATATATAAAGGAGCTGCTAATCAGTTTAAATTGAGAATCAGAATTACCTGTGTTAATATGGAAACCTCTTCTAGCACAAGAGGTCCACTGACATGATAAAGGCTTGATTTGTTGAAATACAAAACATGTTGAATAATTTTTAGTACAACAAAAAAAAGACTCTCTGGTAATTTTATTTATTTATATTTTTGACGCACTACTATTATCAGCAGCTTTTACCTAACATGAAGGCATGTGATCTAGTGGTTAGGGTGTTGGACTTATGGTTGTGATGTTGTGGATTTAATTCTGGAGCAAAATACTTAATTTCGTCTTGCCCCAGTCCTCTCAGCTGAAAGTGAATACCAGCAGTAGCTAGGGATAAAATCTGTGATGGACTGGCACTCTGTCCAGGATTGAGTCATGTTCATTCAGACACTTAACACCAATGAAACAGAAACAACACCTGTATAATGAGCATTATCTAACACTCACATCTTCTCTTGGTGAGGATTATGATTATATCCTCTAATGAAGATCCAACAATCTAACAACAGTTAATAAGAAAACTATAAGTGAATCTTTGTCATAAACAAGAAAAGGTATCCTCTCAGTGACATAGTCAGATATGGTTTTCAAGTGGCAATACACATAAAAAGATATTATACTGTTTCGCTTTAATAACAGAACAGAAACATTACTTACCAACATTGCATCTATTTAAAATAATGATGAATTCACTTATATTAAACTTGTTTTCCTGTTCCATATTCCAGATATAATATTCAGCTTCCCCATGTGGATAAGAACATGGTTTATTTATACATGCTTTATTCCTTTTAAAATCAAAACATTCTGCAAAGGACATTTGCCTATTTTTAATGAAAGCAGGTCGTTCTCTTATTTCTGTCCAAAATCTGTCCTGAAATTTCTTTACAACAAGCTTATTTCTTTCACAATTTATACAAGATTGTCTAAAGTAGTATCCTTTTGGACCTTCATCATTTTTTATAAAACAAATCTTACATCCCAAAGCAAATACATGAGTATCCTTTAATGGAAAGTGACAATTAATTAAAGCTCTTTCACATTCTTTATTTTTCATCAAATGCTTTTGGGTATTACATTTTTTCATCTTGCTTTGTTTCTTTGCTGGAGTAGCCAAATTACTAGTAGATTTGTTTAATTTTTTGCGACTTTTCTGTAGCGTGGAAAGGTTACCTGTAAAAATTGATAAAAACAAAATGAAACAGAAACTATAGACAAAATTGAATATGAATTTCCAATAAAGTTTCTGTAACATGGGAAAATGGCATTTTTCTTAGGATATTCTTTCATAGCTTATCAATCCTTATGATCTTTTGTCCTTTCACTTTTCTCCTTTTTCCACAACCATAAAAAAAGGATATTTTAGATAACACAGTTTGGGATACATTATATATAAAAAAAGGATGGGATGGTTGGGGCTGGGATTACTTTTGATCAATATTATGCTTGATCAAGACAAGGCTGATTTGGGGCTAAACAATTACAACAACAGTTCTTAGTATTTATAGTAGCCAAAGGGATTAAAATAGCTTACCAGTACTTGAATGAATTTTCCTATTACTCTGAAAGGAAAAGAAAAGTTAATTTCCTTCAGTTTGTAACTTTAATGCTTTTAATAAATGATAAGGTGTTCAGAAAGCTGGTACAATACTGTGGTACTAGGATAAAAAAGATGACCAAACAAAACAAAAATATGTTTTTAACCAATATATTTCTTCATGATATTTCAAGGTAAATACCTTCTTTTCCAAACACCATATCATTTATTACATATCTCACAATGTTTCATGTAAACTATACTGATTTATTTTAATACTTTTATTTCTCAGTTAGAAAATATATATAAAAAAAATAAAACATATTCAAGATTACCAATATTATAAACATATTCAAGATTATAAAACATATTCAAGATTACCAATATTATAAACTTTTATTCCCTTCAACCATGCAAACACCTGCCGAAATGTGTCTGAAACTGATATTTAAGATATTCTTAAATACAAACTTCTCATGGATAAACATTACCTAATGTTTCACATTTATCAACATTTGTATAATTTTTTTCATATCAGCATAAATATGGAATGATTGTGGTTCAAAATGATTGTACAAACAATTATGTTCAATGGAGAAAACAAAACTTTATTAGACAAGTATCTTTTACCAATATTTTCTGAGTGAAATTTGGAAGATCGAAACTATGAGGAAGTGGAGGCTAGTGGAAAAGGGTGTTGGACTTATGATCATAATATTGTGGGTTCGATTCCTGGGCTGGGTTGTTTGTTGTGTTCTTGAGCAAAACACTTTATTTCATGCTGATCCAGAATGCTCAGCTGAAATGAGTACCACCAATAGCGGGGGGGGGGGGGGGTTTAACCCTGCAATGGACTGGCGTCCTGTCTGGTGGGGTATCTTGTACTTTCAGTCGCTTCATGCCATGGAACCAGGATAAGCACTGGCCTGACGAGCCTCCTGGCTTGAAACAGACTTTGGACTTTGGAAACTATATGGAACATACATAAAAATTATGGTTAAGGTGTTTTGGCAGTGTGTTGTGTCCTTAAGCAAAACACTTTATTTCACATTGCTCCAGTCCATTCAACTGGCAAAACTGAATTGAACATGTAATACAAAAGACCAGCCTTGTCATACACTGTATCATACTGAATCTCCCCAAGAACTACATTAAGGACAAAGTCTCTGTGGAATACTCAGCCACTTTCACTTTAATATCATGTTCCATTGTTTGAACAACTGGTAATTTTGTTGTCAGAACCGACAGAGGTCCAACATATACACGCATGTACATTTGTTCTGTTTCACAAACAAGTGAAAATATTCTTAACTCATTATAATGTATAATTATTTATTGTACATATAATATACTACCCTGTGTTATGAGTTAGATTTTCAGGTGGTGTCATTTGGGTTAAGATGAATAAGATGGTGCTACAAAATATCAATTCCATTGGTTATCTCAAGTTATGTATGTGTGTGTGCATTCATGCATATATGATATGTTTATGTATAATGAATATACAAGAATCTCACTATGATTTTTTTTTTTATAAGCTGTGATCGTGTTACAGCTATCTCAGCAGCGGTGAAAATGCTAGATAGGTATTTCTGTATTTTTATCCATCATCAGTGATATTTACTCACTCACTACTGAGATAAAATAGGCTAAAGCTTATATGGTCTTTGTGCACGAAACATCAGCTGTAGATGTTCATTTGCATATAGTAAGAACTCGACTGGTGGGAGGGAGCTAATTAGAATTACACTACATAGTGTGGTTCATCATAGGGAAAGCATATACGATAGCGAGATTCTCATATGTTTATTATACATCCTGGATGTTGGAGTAAAGACAAGGGTCACTGCATCTGTAGCTGAATGGAATAAAATTCTAAAATATCAGTAATTATTATCATCCTCATCATCATCATCATCATTTAACATCGACTTTCCTTGCTAGCATTCATTAAATGGGTTGTCCCATTTGAGGCAAGTTGTCTCAGGTGACCATGTCTTGCTCATATAGAACTGTTTCTGGCTGGGTTTCTACAGCTGGGTGCCTTTCCTAACGCCAACCACATTTACAATGTGTGCTGAATGCTTTTTGTTGTGACTCCTACATAATCACTTTACAGTGTGGGCTGGGTGCTTTTTATCGAGATACCTACATGACCACTTTACAGTGTGGGCTGGGTGCTTTTTATCGTAATACCTACATGACCACTTTACAGTGTGGGCTGGGTGCTTTTTATCGTAATACCTACATGACCACTTTACAGTGTGGGCTGGGTGCTTTTTATCGAGATACCTACATGACCACTTTACAGTGTGGGCTGGGTGCTTTTTATCGTAATACCTACATGACCACTTTACAGTGTGGGCTGGGTGCTTTTTATCGTAATACCTACATGACCACTTTACAGTGTGGGCTGGGTGCTTTTTATCGAGATACCTACATGACCACTTTACAGTGTGGGCTGGGTGCTTTTTATCGTAATACCTACATGACCACTTTACAGTGTGGGCTGGGTGCTTTTTATCGTAATACCTACATGACCACTTTACAGTGTGAGCTGGGTGCTTTTTATCGAGATACCTACATGACCACTTTACAGTGTGGGCTGGGTGCTTTTTGTCGTGACTCCTAAATGATCACTTTACAGTGTAGGCTGGGTGCTTTCCATCGTGACACCTACACAACCACTTTACAGTGTGGGCTGGACAACATAACTTTACAGTGCAAGAGTGGTGGGGATTGAAGTGGGAGGATGGGTGTAGGGATGTGGAGGTGTAGGGATGTGGGGGTGTAGGGAAGGGAGTATAGTGGTTAAGATGTGCCTACAGTGTTCCTGGGTCTTCCATCAATTTTGATCACCCTGCACCTTTTTATACAACTGTCGTCCTTCATACATATCACATGACCACCCCAACGCAATCTCCTCTCTAGTATACTGTATCTGATACCTCCTATGTCTAATTTCTCTCTCAGTTCAATTATGCTGTGTATATTACTATTACACAACCATCGGAGTACGCATGCTTCATTTCTTTCCAATCTACTGAGGTCCTCTGCACAGTGCCCAGGTCTCACTACCATGCAACATTGCTGTTTATATGCTCACATCATACAGTCTGCCTTTCATTTTTAGGGAAAAACCTTTTGTAGCTAGCAGTGGTAGTAGCTCCCTGAACTTCTCCCATCCCATTCTTACTCTGGCTACTGTACGTTCAGGACACCCTCCTCTACTGCTGATTACATCACCCAAGTAACATAAATTGTTGTCTATTTCTATAGAGCCGTCTATATATATATATATATTGTAACTATAATCGCGCAAACACAAACTTATAAAAATAAACACTCACAGACATACATTCACACAAATACACATACTTTCACACATATACATTTACACAAACACACATTCAGACATATACATTTACACACACACATACAGTTATGATAGCAGTATTCGGTGAATTGGAAATGGGAGGGTAATACAAGTATAATGTTTTATTTATTTATTAACAACACAGTTAAACTCTTTTTTTAAAACTCATTTGTATAAAAATTTAATACAAAGGTTACAGAACAAAAACACTAACAAATATAATATATACATAGGAAGGGAAAGGAAAAAAAGAAAGAGAAAAAATACACAAGCACGTTATACACACATCTTGGACCACATCAACAAAAGGCAAGCGAAAGGGATGGACAAATGAGATGCTACCAGAGCAATAGATAACAATATAGCGAGGAGCACTGGGAAACCTCCCTAATAATTTTTAAGGCAAGCCAGCATGCTCGCAGCGTTACCTGGGGTGATGGCGAGGCTAAGGTGCTTGAACAACCAAGTGCCTTCACAAGCATCACCAGTTACCTTTTTTTGGCGAGCCAACAGTGAAGATAAGAACCTCGCTGTCAGTAGCCCGACTCCCCCAAACTCTCGAACGCCACAGGCTGGATAATTAGTTAGCTGACAGAACACGGTAGTTTAGGATTTTGTTCTGTTCAGCTGCGGATGCTGTAGCTCTCGCCCTTACCGCTGCATCCAGGAGCACAGAGTAAGACCATCAAGTCTTTTCCCATCAATTCTGGACAACCCAGATGGTTCCAAAATTGAGAGGATGTTTGCCAGGGCCAAAGCTCTTAAGTGATAATAGGACAGACTGTGTATGTGCACGTGCGAGATTTTGTCGGCGTTCTTAAATTAGAGACATGTGTGTCTGTCACTATTTTTAAGTTAGAAACATATGTGTGTATCCCTTTCCTTCCTTTTACACACACATACATTCACACAAACACACATACACATTGTGTGATGGACAGGTAGACAGAAGTCCCTCAAATTTATATACATGTGAATGGAGTTCTACTGAAGCAGTTAGAGAAGTTCAAGTATCTTGGAGCCGTGTTCATGAGTGATGGAATGCAGGAGGCTGAATTCAGTGCAAGAATTGCAAAAGCTGATGCAGTAATGCGCCAGCCTCAGCAATCAGATGAAGTGGGGTAGGTGTAAAAGCCAAACTCTCTGTCTTCCTGGTATTCCTGCCAACTCTTACCGAGGATCAGGAATCTTGAGTAATGACCAAAAGAATACAATTGAAAATAAAAGTGGCAGAAATGAGATTCCTCCGAAGGGTCTTTGGAGTAACGTTACTCGATAAAGTGCATAGTTCAGAGACCAGTGAGTCACTCCTGGTAGAGCCGCTACTTCTCCGAATTGAGAGATCACAACTCCGATATTATGAGCATGTGGTTAGAATGTCTCAGTAAAGAATTGCTGGACACATTTTACAGGCAAAACCAACCAGCAAGAGACCCAGAGGTAGACCCTGAGCAAGATAGTTGGATAACATGAGCTTGGCTGGTCACGTTTTGGAATCCAGCTGGATCAGTTAGAGATGTTTGCTTCTGACAGACTCACTGGAAGGAGTGTTTGAGGAGGACTCTGCCCCCACAACCCTCTCAGAAATAAGCAGGTCGAAGAAGAAAATATTGTCAATTTACTTTTCAATTTATATATCATATCTATATGCATATATATTTGTGTATAACACCAATATGCACACTACATATGCTAGCAGAAAACGGCCCGCGGGCGGTTTTTTTTGCTAGTAAAGATAATGAAATCAGAATTAAAAATGTTAGAAAATTTTCATGTTCATTTGGGACAGCAGTTGTGTATGAAGGATTTGGATGGAGTCCTTAAATTTAAAAGATAAAGACAATGGAATTATTATTCAAAATGTTAGAATTATGAGGTCTGCATTAATTTTCTTTATACAAAAAATGCTTACCCTTTGTTTTCTATTACTGTTTGTTTCTTTTTTTTCTTCATCACTGCTATCAGGCTTATGCATATGTAAGTTTCTCTTTTCTATGAATTCTAAAACATCTGCATTTTGATACAGATTATCTAGAGACATGATGTTGATTCTGCTCACTAAACCTGATGATTGAAAACAGGACATTTGCATTGATTTAACAAAAGATACATAAGTCAAGAAAAAAAAGCTCTATTTGTGAAAAAAATGTCATGAATAATCTTGAGACTCTTCTTGATGCATTTACTCAATGAATCCTCCATTAGCATCAATAATATGAGGTCTGAAATGCTGATAATCCTGAATCAAATGATCTTCAACTACTTTTGACATTGTTCTAGTTTATGGCGGATCCCAGAGATTTCATAGTGGTATGAGAGCTTTGATTGACTTCCCTCTCTCAGCTATGCCCCATATGTCCAATGGATTCAGGTCTGGAGTGATAGGAGGCCATATGTTAGGAAGTGACATGATCATGGAGATTGTAACTCATCCATTCTTGGATCGTCTTGGACATATGAGACAGTGCAGAGCCTTGTTGGTAGGTGTACCGATTTCCTTTGCTTATGCTCTCTATCCAAGGCCTAACAATCCTCTCCAACACCTTATAGTCAGCAGTTTAAGCCCTGAGGAAAGAAGTGAGGAGGCATGTCATCTCACTTGTTGCTCACAACTCCCAGAACCATCACAATTGCCAAAAGCTTTGTGTAGATGACTGTTCAAATGTTTTTAGGGTCTCTGTATAACCATCTGTTGACCTTTGCATGGTTCAAACAGTTATCTTTGTCTTTGGAGACATTGATTACCCTCACATTTAATTGCCTCCACAAATCAGGAAACACAACCATCTGCAGTTTCCATTCCTATATATACTATATAATACAATAATATCAATGCAAAACATCAATAAATATTAGGGTGTTCCCTTTTGCAAACTATTCACCAATCATCTCATGTCGATTACGCCTGTGTTAAAATTGTTGAAATAATGAAGTATGCTGAATTATAGGTCAATTGAATAATATTTAGAGGTTGCTCACTTTCACATCTTTTTATTTATAACAATTGTTTTGGACCTGGCCTGTGGCATATTGTCCTTTCTGTTCACTTTACTGAATCCAATGAGGAAACTACACGACAAAATGAAATGAAATGAAAATAACCAGGAGGAATATGTTTTAAATACACTATAATATTGGAGTTAAATAGAGAAACACTTTCTATGGATGAAATTTATTACCAGAAACAGTTCCCTTTGTCCTCGGGGGGGGGGGGGGGGACTTGTTGAAATGATAAGCAGACATATGAAGGAAGAGGGGCTAAGACTCCTGGAGTTCTGTGATGTAAATAAACTAACCATTTGTGACAAAAATTTCTGGAAACTCACTAATCATCTGATCTCATATCAATCAGGTGAACACACAAGCCAAATTGATTATGTATGGACTGTTATAAATACTAAGGCCTTCCCTGAGGAAGAATGCTCAGGCCAAAACAAGTTATTTATTAGTGACATCAAAATAAACACAAGACAGAACAAGACACACAGGAGAATATGGAGACGAAGGGTGTGGAAGCTAAAGGAGATTTTGGTTAAATATAGGTTTAGAAAGGCCGTACAGGATGCATTTGATGAGAGGGGTGACGAGCAAGATAGATATAATGTAGAGGACAACTGGAAATTCTTGCATGACAACCTTTTACGAACTACCAAATAGAATTGTGGCTGGAATAAAGTGCCAGCCAGACAAAAGGTGGCCTGGTGGTGGAAAAGCACATTGGAAGCAGCCATTAAAACCAAGAAACAGGCATGGAAAGACTGGATAAATGGGGGTAGCAGAGACCAGTACCAGGTAGTTAAGAGAAAAGATAGACGACAGGTATACACAGCTTGGAGAGAGGCTGAAGAAAGTAAATTTACCAATGTCTTGGGATGTGAGGACCAGAGACATGAGGTGCTCTGTATGTCAAGACAGTATGTTAGTATAAATCAAGATGTAGTTGGGGAAAATGTGTTAGAAATGACGCTGATGCACTTAGCACCACTGATACCCAAATGAAAGAGTCCTGGAAATGTTACTATTGAGATTGAGGAATGTAGAGAATGAACAGGAGGAAGAAAAACTAACCCCAACTTGCCCAAAGGAAGTACCAGCTATTGAAGTTGACAGTTTTAGGGTCAAAGATGCAATCTAGGAGATGAAGAATGGTAAAGCTGCAGGACCATCAGAGATAGTTGCTGGGATGCTAAATGCATCGAGAGAGGCAGGAGTCAAACTAGTAACCCGCATAGTCAATTAAATAATACAAGATGGTGTCATACTCAATGACTGGCAACTATAAGAGAAGTTTCTAGTCCAAAATAAGCCACTACATTTAGCTTTTGATTTAGAAAATGCTTTTGACAGAGTGCCTTGATCTATTATCTGGAAATTAGGTGTAAAAGAATGGCTTGTGAAAGCAGTGCAAGCTATGTACAGAGGAGCTGTCAGTAAAGTGAGAGTAGGAAATGAGTTTGAGGAATTCCAAGTACAGGTAGGAGTTCAGCAAGGTTCAGTTCTTAGACCATTGCTGTTCATCATAATTCTCCAGGCCATAACAGAGGAGTTTAAAACAGGCTGTCCATGGGAAATTCTCTATGCACATGATTTGGTTCTTAGGAAGCCGCAGTAGAGGAAGACCAAGAAAGATCTGGGCAGAGATTGTAAGAGCTGATAAGAAACGCAACGAATGGAGAGATGCTGTGTTGAGAAGGACCTGTCCAACCCATGAAAGCGAGAAAACACAGACATAAAAAACATTGACGATGTTATACATAAAGCAACATTACATATATATATATATATATATATATATATATTCAGGTTTGAGGGTCACCACTGTATAGAGCTGGTCTATTCCGTATGGTCAATCGTAATGTAATAATATAGAAAGTACTCAACGTAAAGCAGGTAGTAGACCGGTAGTAGCACACTGTGAGCTTTAGCCACGTCACTCGAGGGCAACCGGCTAAGGTAGAAGGTGCAAGATAGCGGTCGCCCTCGGGTCCTCGATTTTCAGCCCCATGGATTTTATCTATTACATTCACGTATTATATTTCGAATACCTGATGATATCACCGGATTCATACGGAACCCGGTCATTGAAATGATCATAGTATAATAAACCTTTCAAGGATTTACACAAATCATCCAGCCTCCTGTCATTTCATTATAATTATATATATATATATATATATATATATATATATATAGCGGAATCAATGGCCGAGCTAGAGAAGAAATTCCAAACATGGAAGCACGGCCTAGAGTCAAAAGGACTTAAAATTAACCTGGCTAAGACCAAAGTACTAGTTTGTAGGAAAGAAAACAAGGCGGCGGTCCCTTCTGGGAAATGGTCGTGCTCGGTGTGTAGGAAAGGCGTAGGTAGAAACTCCATTTTATGTCCTAAATGCAAAGTATGGGTGCATAAAAGATGTAGTGGGATCACAGGTAAGCTAACTAAGAACATAGATTTTACATGTGGCCGGTGCTCTGGTGCAATAAGTAGCAGCAAGTGCCCACAAACTACTAGCTCTTTCAATTGCGCAGAGGGTTCTATAGAAATAGTGGACAGCTTCCGTTACCTGGGCGATAAAATCAGCAGTGGGGGAGGGTGCTCTGAAAGTACTGTAGCTAGAGTCAGAACTGGTTGGAAAAAGTTCAGAGAGCTTATACCACTATTAGCTGCTAAAGGGTTCTCACTAAAAATGAAAGGCAGGTTGTACGATGCCTGCATACGAACAGCAATGCTGCATGGCAGTGAGACCTGGGCATTGTGTGCAGAGGATATACGCAGACTAGAGAGGAACGAAGCTTGCATGCTCCGCTGGATGTGTAACAGTAATATACGTGAACGGCAAAGCATAAACGAACTAAGGAAAAAATTAGAGATAAGAGGGATCAGATGTTGTTTACTCGAGAGAAGGCTACGTTGGTATGGACACGTGATGCGCATGAAAGTCGATAGCTGTATAACAAAGTGCAGGGCAATAAAGATAGACGGTAGTCACGGAATAGGCAGACCTAGAAAAACCTGGGACGAGCTGATAAACTCCGACATCACACACTTACACCTCTCCAAGACAATGTCACTGGACCGAGACCTTTGGCGGTACTCAGTAACAGAGAAGACCCGCCTTACCTAAATATATAGTAAAACCTACTCCAGCCAGTAGGCATCTCTAACAAAATACACCCCGTCCCACCACCCCCACCCCCACCCCATCCACACCACCCCGTTCTATGTAAAGTTATGTTGGTGCCGCGCCATCGAGGCCGAAACAAATGAGATCGTGTAGGTGTCACGACAAAAAAACACACAGTCCACGCTGTAATGTGGCCGTGTAGGCAACACGGTAAAAACCTCCCAGACCCACACTGTAAATGTGGTTGGTGTTAGGAAGGGCATCCAGCTGTAGAAAACCTGCCAGACAGTCCTATGCGAGCAAGACAATCACTCTTGCCTCAAGTGGGACTACCCCCGTCCAAACCCATGCAAGCGTGGAACACGGACGTTAAACGTTGATGATGATGATGATGATGATGATATATATATATATATATATATATATATATAGGAAAATGTTCAAGACCCCGACGGCAGAGCTCAAGCCGTTTCGACAGCCGTTGAAACGGTTTGAGCTCTGCCGTCGGGGTCTTGAACATTTTCCTATTACCCACTCTACTACCCTAAGTATCGAGTACTCTGGTGTGTTATGGTCCACCTGGTTCCTTACCACACTTCGTTCGTTATATATTTATATATATAGAAAACTAGGAGTAGATGAATGGCTTGTGAAAGCTGTACAAGTCATGTATAGAGGAGCAGTCAGCAAAGTTGGGGTTAGCAATGGCTATAGTGAGGAATTTAGCATACAGGCCGGTGTCCACCAGGGCTCTGTTCTTAGCCCTCTCCTGTTCATTATAGTATTGCAGGCAATAACAGAGGATTGTAAGACCAGATGCCCATAGGAACTCCTATATGTGGATGATCCCACACTTATAGCTGAATCTATGGTGGAACTAGAGAATAAATTCCAAACATGGAAGCAGGTACTAAAAAGAAAGGGTCTCAAAGTCAACCTGACAAAGACTAAGGTCCTCATAAGTAGATGAGAAAACAGAACCCAGATCCCCTCAGGGAAATAGCCTTGCTCAGTATGTAGGAAAGGTGTAGGTAGGAACTCCATCCTCTGCCCCAAATGCAAACAATTAGTACACAAGAGATGTAGTGGTATCTCAGGAAGCTTAGCTAAGAATGTAGGCTTTACATATAGCAGCTGCGCCGGGACAGCAAGCAACAAACGGCCACAGGAAACAAGCACCATCAAACTCTGGGAGGGCTCTGTAGAAACAATAGACAGCTTTTGCTACCTATGTGACCGAATTAACAGTGGAGATGGGTATTCGGAAAGTACAGTAACCAGGATAAGAACGAGGTGGAAGAAGTTCAGGGAACTACTGCCACTGCTAGCTGCAAAAGACTTTTCCCTCAAAATGAAAGGCAGACTGTATGATGCATGCATACAAACAGCAATGCTACATGGTAGTGATACCTGGGCATTGTGTGTAGAAGACTTGCATAGATTAGAAAGAACCAAAGCTTGCATGCTCCAATGGATGTGTAACAGTAATACACGCGAATGGCAAAGCATAAACGAATTGAGAGAGAGACTAAGTATAAGAGGAATCAAAGAATCCTGTGTGCAGGAGAGGAGGTTACGTTGGTATGGACATGTGATGCGTATGAAGGATGACAGCTGCATAAAAATTGCAGAGCTCTAGAAGTCGTTGGAAGCCGTGGAGTGGGGAGACCCAAGAAGACCTGGGATGAGGTGATAAAAGCCGACCTTACCCAATTGCTCTTCTCAAAGGCGATGACACATGGCCGTGACCCCTGGTGTCACGCAGTAATACAGAAGACCCAACTTCCCATGAGTACAAGCCGAAGCTGAAGCATATAGACAATATGCCCCCCGCCCCACCCCACTGCAAAAAAGCACCCAGCCCACATTATAAAGTGGATGTGCAGGTGCCATGGAAAAAAGGCACCTAGCACTCACTATAAATGAGGTTGGTGTTAGGAAGAGCATCCAGCTGTAGAAATCAAGCCAGAATCAGTTCCAGTGTGAGCAAGACAAGGTCAGCTGACCGGACACTGCCCACAACAGGACAACCCATCTAACCCATGCTAGTGTGGAAGAACGGATGTAAAACGGTGATGATGATGATGATGATATATATATATATATAGATATAGATATATATATGTATATATATATATATAATTATCATCATCATCGCTTTAAACATCTGCTTCTCCACACTTGCATGAGTTGGATGGGTCCTTCTTAACACGGCATCTCTCCACACGTGATCATTTGTCATCGCCTCTGTGAGTCTCAGTGATTTGATGTCAACTCTTGGGTTTCTCTGCATTTCTTTATGCAGCTGTTATCTTTTATGTGCATCACAAGTCAAATGCAGTCCATACTCTTGCACACTAGATCCAATTCCTCTATCAGAGTAAATCCAGACAGAAAATCCCACATTCACATACTGCAATAAGGGCATTGTCACAGAGCACTGCTCATGGTTGTGGCCATATGTTGTGATCTGCCATCTACTGATCAGCCATCTGTGTCTCCTATGAGAACAGCTGTCTTACCTCTGTTTGTCCTGGACTTGTGTTGGCAGGTGGAGAGAGTTTCTGAGGCTCCACGCAATGAACAGTAACTTATCCATGTCCTAGGCACTTAGCACAAACCTCCATCACAAACATGACAGATAAACAAAAACAACAGGCCCCAAACCCCAACAGCTCTGGAACCATGACAGACAGGAAAAGAAGCAGAGAGTACTAGGAATATCTGGGTCTGGACAGGCTATTGCCAATCGAAACAGACCACTAAGTCCCTTAGAGCTCATTGGAGTTTGTGAACTCTCTTAGACTGAAATGAAGCCAATTGACCAGAAAGAAGAATGGCCTTGATAACACAAGCTCCAAAGATATAAAGTTGACATTACTGATTTTTAGACTAGAGTCAATTAAAGAAGGTTGGATCAGGATATACTATACACTGGTCATGTCGGTCGCAAAGCTGAAAGGAAAGCAGGTGTTGGCTTCGCAGTAAGGACCCCACTTCTCTCTCAACTTGAGTCACAGCCCCAGGGCATAAATGACAGAATCATCACTATGGGGCTCCCCTTATCAGACAAAGCATATCCTACTTTGGTAAGTGTCCATGCCCCACCATGACAAACCAAGATGAAGACAAAGAAGCTTTCTACCAACAGGTTGATAAAATTGTATGCAGAGTACCTCCAGGTGATATGTTGATCATCCTAGGGGATTTCAACATGAGAATTGACTCAAATCATACAGTAAGGGAAGACATTATTGGTCAGCATGGAATTGGTAATGCAAACTCAAATGGCAACCTTCTGCTTTCACTATTCTCCCAGCACAATCTCTCAATCACGAATACATTCTTCCAACTGAACAATGCCTACAAAACCATATGGATACAGCCAAGATTGAAGCACTGGCATCAAATAGATTTTATCATCTACAAACAACATGAAAGGTACTGTGTGAAAGGTAATGAATGCTCAATAGACCACTATCTCCTCAGATCAAAGGTGAACCTTTAGGTGTGAAGAAAAAGAAGGCCCCAGAGCTAAAAAGCTTTTAAAAAAGGATTATCAGAAAATTGATAACTCTGATGTAACAGTTGTCTTACAGAATGAACTCTCAATGTGTCTAAAGCAAGTTGCCTTCACCAAATGAAAGACGGAAAAAAAACTGGGCCAAATTAAGAAATGAAGTTGACACTACTGCCAATGAGACATCACTAGGACTGGTTTGATGACAACAATTCTAAAATTCAAAGTCTTCTTGCTGAGAAATAGTCTGTACACAAAAACTGGCTAACAGACAAACAATCTGACTCAAAGCAGGACAAGCTCCACCATCTCAGAAGAAAAGTCCAGAAACAGTTGTGATCCATGTAGGATGAATGGTGGGGAAAAAAAGCAGAGGAGATCCAGAATTATGCTGTCTCAAAAAATGCCAAGCTTTACTAATCTAGCTTGAGGGAAGAGTCACCACAGAGAAGTGCAGCCTCAATTCAGGACCTGCAGAGTGAGCTCCTCACTGATGAGGCAATAAATAAGAAATGTTCAAAACACTTCAAGCAGCTCCTTAACAGGCCTTCATCGATTGACCTCAGTATCATTGAGGAGGCCCCAGCTAGACCCCTGCATATGGAACTTGATGACCCACCCACAGAAGACAAGGTGACAGAAGCAATTGGAGAGCTGGAATGTGGTAAATCAGCAGGCTCCGATGGCATTCTGCCAGAAGTTTTCAAAGAAGGTGACCAGCTGTGGATACAGAGGTTTACTGAGTGCTTCTGGGAGGATGGCTGTTTACCCCTAGATCTGAAAGATGCCAAAATAGTGCACTTGTACAAAGGAAAAGGTGACATGTCCAGATATGACAACTATCATGGGATCTCCCTTTTAAGCACTGCAGGCAATATCCTCTCCAAGGTTATATTAAATAGGTTGAATACCCATCTTCTTGATGAGACAGTACCAGGAAGCCACTGTGGTTTTTGCCAGAACAGAGGGACAGTTGATATGATATTTGCCGCAAGACAGATCCAAGGTATTCAATACAGTGTCCCACTCAGGACTGTGGAACATACTTGCCCATATTGGAATCCCTCCCAAGATGGTAAAAATAATCAGATGCTTTCGCGATAGCATGAATGCAAGATTAGTCAACAGCAGTAAAGATGATCAGCTCCTCCGTCACTAATGGATCAAGCAAGGATGCATTCTTGTTCCAACACTCTTCAGCTTCCTTCTTAGCATGATATTTCTCTCTGCCTTTAAAGACTCAGATGCAGGCATCCAGATCACATAAAGGACAGATATAGGTATTTCCAATACTCAACTGCTGAAGGCAATGATGAAAGTCACTGAATCACTTGATTGTGACCTCTTGTATACTGATGACTGCTATCATTGCCCACTCAGAGAATGACTTTCAAAGACTTACAGTTTCTCTGTTTGCAGCTACTAAGCATATTGGACTTGCAATATTAGCATCAAGAAGACTGAAGTCATGTTTCAACCTGCAAAGGGTTCAACAGCAAACATGCTTGAAATAAAGATCAACGGCAAGGTCCTTATCATTGTTGACTCATGCACCTGTAGTGGAACTACGTCGTACCTCACAATAGCAACATTTTCATATGCAATAAGGTTAAATTGACCAATGGTAAATCGCGTATGAATACATGTTCACTCTCTCTCACTCACTGGTGAAGAACCACAGTACAGGGAAGACCAGGAGGTGGCTACTGACGCGCGAAAAATTACTATAAAATGACTCCTAAATTCCTTTCGACAATAAAAATTATATTTATAGAGAATTGAGTGTTAAAGAGATATTTATTTATATCCTGGAAGTCAGAAGCATGTTATTACCAATACAACTACCTACTCATCGACTAAGGTATTTCTCTTATATCATTTGTAAAAACAAGATCCTTAGAAGATTATAACTTACAGTTATAAAAAGATATAGATAATATTAAACTCCTCATCCTATCTATACACCTATCTTGGTAGCAGTCTCTCCTTTTCTAAGTCTCAATAAGGAGGTATCAAACTGCATCGTTATGGCAAATGCTCTACAAGCAAGTATGGAATGTAAGGGGTTTGAAACTGGAAACAAAGTGCACAGTATATAGAACTATGATCCTGACTGCATTGCTGTATAGATGTGAGTCATTGACTCTCTACTATAGGCATGTCAAGCTACTAGATCAGTTTCACCAGCGCTGCCTCCAACGTATCTTAAACATCAAATGGTACCACAAACATGAAGGTACTTTTGTAAGCCCAGATGCCAAGCATAGGTGTACTGCTAATATAGTTTCAGCTAACTTGGTCAGGACATCTTGTGTGCATGCAGGATACCAGGCTACCAAAGCAGCTACAGTGAATTGACAGTGAATTGACAGAGGGCCTTAGCTTCACTACAAAGACACACTGAAAAAATCCCTCCAGAAATTTAACATTGATGAAGAACAATGGGATATCATGACCACAAACAGGTCTGAATGGTAACAAACTATTCAGAAGGGAACAGAAGCTTATGAAAATGAAAGACAAAGTAGCTAAGTGGAAAAGTCTGCAGCAATGAAGGCTAGAATCAACTCTGTAGAGCATGCCATTGAGTGTCCAGTATGCAGTCATCTATGTGCATCAGATTTTGGTCTGAAATTCCACATGAGGGTACACAAATGAATGAAGTGCTAGGTTAGACTTTATCGATCCTGATAGTCAACCAACAACAATATATACATATATATATATCTATATATATACAGTATTTTCCGTTGTGTTGTAATATAAATATTACACACAGTAGATTATCAGCTCACAGTAGATTATCTATATATATATATAAGTGAATGACCCCCTTTGGATTTGCATCTAGAAAGTTCTCTTCTGAGGTACAAGTCCAGCCAAAGTTGCTTGTCGAAGACCAGCAGTCGCCCAAGCATGCAAGCCTCCCCTCTCCACACCACCAATGTTGTCCAAGAGAAAGGCAATGGCTGATACAGCTTAGCAGTGATGTCGCAACTCATTTCTACAGCTGATTGAACTGGAACAACGTGAAATAAAGTGACTTGCTCAAGGACACAACACATCACCCGGTCTGACAATCAAACTCACAACTTCACGATTGCAGGCCCAAAACATTAACCACTTGGAAAGGTAAAGTGTGGGACAGTTGTCTAGTGAAGTGTTGGGTGTAAGGATGTGGATGAAGGGTGGATTGTTAGAATGTGGGAGGTGTATGGAAGGGTGGAGGGGAAGGTGAGGAAAGTGGTGCACACTAGAGGTATACTTCAACTTGTGCACATGGGAAAGTGGGTCTTCTGTGTTACTGCATAACGCCAGAGATCACGATTCTGTGTCATCAACTTTGAGAGGTGCAATTGCAAGGTTAGCTTTTATCACCTTATCCAAAGTCTTCATAGGTCTTCCTACAAGTTTCAGAAATCTGGTACAATGCAATAGAAATATATAAAGGAAAAAGAATGACAAATAAAACAAAACAGTTTTACTCTATTTGATGAGGCTGGGGGGGGGGGGGGGGGGGGTCCCCCCCTCCTGATAAAGTCGGCCTGGGTCACAGTAGCACAAAATTTCTAAGTGATTTTCAATAAGGAGTTTCATTCCCCCTACCCCGAGTGTGTGTATATATATTAACCCATGCAAACATGAAAAAGTGGATGTAAAAAATATATATTTTTAGAGTATTTCAGTTGTACACACACGGAAAACAACGAAGGCCACGTGTCGTCCTTCTCCGTCACAACTCTTTCCTCCCAGAAACCCCCCCCCCCCCCCCCGTTGATGGATGTGAAATCCGAAATATAGGGACTATTAAATCACTTCCAAGGTAACTCTATCTCGTGTTATTATTTTTTACACTTTTCTTAAATTCTTCTACGCTCTCTACATCTCTTTCTACACTTCCTCTTACATCTCCCTCTCTTACCACCACCTGATTTTGTTACTTGGAGATGTACCCATCTACATTGTTGAGACTTCCAAAACGACTATTATATATATATATATAAATGTAGCAGCAATTTGATACTCTCTTCAATAGAGTTTCATTCACTCTATCAAGCGGCCACCAAAATAGTTGACCATCTGTGGCCTCATAGATAGGTTTCTATTGCTAATTGATTTTAGTAGTCACTATGTCTATGATTTTGACATGGAAATTGCCATCTGTCTATTCTTGTGTTCTGGAGACCGAATGAGCGATACTGATAAATAGCCAGCTTGCAAAACCAAAGTAAGGAGTTGCAGAAATGATTTCGACCAGTTAAGATATAGTAACAAAAATTTCACACAGATCCCTGTGTGTCTCTCATACTCTCTTGGTTTTTCTCATTGCCAAAAAGATTATTATCATTGCAGAAGTACGGTAAATCCCATGTTTTGAATCATTGCACACATGCATATATATCACAACATAAGCCTTGATTTCATAGTCAACAATACCTTCAAGCAGGCTATTAACTTAATAAATATATTTTAGTAATGATCATGTTTTATTTGTTCATTCATTGGCATTTAACACAACACTTATATATGGGACAATTTTTAACTTATTCATAATAACCCAGCAAGCTAACAACTAACACAAACTACTATCTTGTTTGTTGTTCATATCTTTTGGCTATAACAATGTCAATTCATGTGTTTCTGTCATGAAATACTTCACAGTAAATAACAGATAAAAGTAGCAGGCATTTTCATTCTTCTTCCATAAATCTAGCAGTGTGATCGGGGAAATCACTTTCCCCTCGAATACAACACATTTGTTTTCCCACAGATGTACACATAGATTAACTACCGCAATTATCTACAACCAATACACATCATCATCATCATTCACTCTTCTACTACAATAAGAACTTCAACTCACAACCACACATGCAAATGTGGTTAGAGCATCAGGTTTACAATCATGAGGTTGTCAGTTCTATTTTTGGACCGAGCTTTGCAATGTGTTCTTGAGCAAGACACTTTATTTCACATTCCTCCAGTTCACTCAGCTGTAAAAATGAGTTGCGACTGATGTCAAGCTTTATCAGCCTTTGCCTTTTCCTTGGGCAACATCGGTGGCATGGAGGGATGAATGGTATGCATGGGCGATGCTGGTCTTCCACAAACAACCTTGCCCAGACTTATGCCTTGGAGGGGAAGTTTCTAGGTGCAAATCACATGGTCATTCGTAGGGGTCTTTACCCTTATTATCAAATATGAACCAAGATATAAAAAAAAAACTTTGATATGTGATAAACATAACATGTACATAAATTGTAGTGCATATACAAATAGATGTGACCGTGGCATCCCAGATGAGACATCTATCTTACCCAGTAACAAATGGTAAGACCATCTAGTCCCTTCTCATCAACTCTGGATAATCCAGCCAGCTCCAAAACTGAGGGGATATTTACCTGAGCAAGGGCCTGCTTAATGATCAGGTTTATCTCAATGTGGCAAGTGAAGCAACCAGTATTCAGACAGCAAGTCAAACCATTAAGAATGAGGTTCATTTTCTTAATGTATTTTTTTTTTAATGAAATTTAGCTGAAATACGTTTTTGAATGTGTTGATTACGATTGAGTCGATACAAAATAATGTTTAATTTATATGTAATTTCTTAATTGTAGAAATGTATTATGTTTCTGTAGTGATTCTACGACATCTTGAATCATATTCATGAACAACATTATATTAAAAGGTTTGATGAACAATCTTCCTTTTTTATGTTTACAACAAATCGAAAGTATTCAATAACGTAAGATCCAATAATAAAAGTATGTGTAGTGACCTACATTCCGCGGGCTCACATACATTCTCTGTGCGTGATTTGGCTCAGTTCAGCCAATCAGCGCCAGTAGAAGAGGATGTATCCCTACGCGCCCTGAGGAAGAAATTCCCCGCGAAGATTTGAAGAATCTCTCTCTTGTACCGGAAACTTCAAGCCAGCAACACGCATAATGTAACAGTGAGATATTGCACCCCTAGCCTCGCCGGCTTAACGGCGCAATGGCACATTCCCTTTTGTAACCTCTTTTTACCTGTAACTTCAACCATATAAATAAACAGACATTTCATCTCTAATTGCTGCTGTTGAAATCGTTATTATGTTACTCGTGTCACAATAACATCTTTAATCCATGCTGCTGGAATTGGCGACCTGACGAAAGGAATATTGTAAATAGATGGTAAATAGATCGAGGGACCTTCCCTCACGTCTATGTCAACAAGATAATCCAACGAGGATACTATCACTTACCACACTGGCAACTAACGACCTTCAATCATCTACCCTGTTAAAGTGACGACCACTGATTCTACCACCCTGCTAATGTGGCGACTACTCTATAACCAATAACTGCTAAATATGTTTTAATTCCTTCGACATAATCGCAATCTGCCCTTTCGAAAATGTATTTCTGAAAAATTTCATCTAAAAACATACATTATTAAGGCTGAGACTAAGTCGGGTAACAGTACAGCGACAAAAAAACTAGTAGCTAGAAATAGGGGTGCGGTGGGGCGTTGAGAGCATTACGTGGCACTCACAACATACTGTCGTTAACTGCTGTCAACTAATAAATACTTTATTACATAAATATTTCCTAAACATATAGAATCAAAACAAAAGAAAATAATAATTCAACATCGGTCACACACAAGTGTCGGAGCCGCTCTCTAGGTAAGCGAACACTGTCATAGCATTACCACGGGTGGTAGCGAGGCTAAGAAACTTGACAACCAAGCACCATCGCGGGTATCACGTGATACCTCAGTAAGGCGAGCCGCCAACAATGGCAAGATCTTCAGTATTAGCGGCCCAGCTGCCCCAACGGCCTCGACCGTCACACGCTGGAAAAAATAGTTTGCGAATAATTCCCTGTATTTTAGAATTAAACTAAATTAGTTCAAGAAATCGAATATGAGTCCCATAAAAGAAAGCATCTTGAACACAAGTTTTGTTTATTTTCACTTTATTGTTTGCTATTTTATATAGTTAAAGCAAAACAACACACACACAAAGTATGTACCTCATAATGAAATAATTTATTTAAACCCCATTTCGTTTACACGTTAATCTGAGAACAGTGAAGTTAATATCTTGATGGGATTGTCCTATCTCCACCCATCTATCATTACATTTACTTCTAACATGACAGAATTAGCTAAAATAAATGTCTACATCCTTGTGACGTTTTCTATACGTCCACGTTGCATTTTTCTTTTTCTTTTTTAATGTTGCATCGGGTTAATTTTATTATTGTAGGTAGTGAAAACGCAGACAGTGTGACGAAATTTTTGACACTAACAAATCAATAAATGTAATGTGAAGTTAAGTTTTTGAATTGCTAAAGTTACACTACCATGCAATGACTTTAGTTTCAACACGGGGTCTCAGATCATCTACGCAACTTTCTTGTGGAGAATGTTAAAGCATAGTAATCGATTAAATGAAAATGTCGGTTTCTCTTCATTATATTTTGGTGTTAAAATTATTTTGATAATTATCTTGAATAATATCTAATGAGATTAGATGTGTGTATTACATGCTCCTGTGTTTTTTTTCTCTTCCTGTTTTCCCTTTCATTTGTATAAATTATATTTGTTTGTGCTATTGTTCTGTAAGCACCGCCGAGGTTAACTTTGCCTTTCATCGTTACGGGGTCGATAAAATAAAGTACCAGTAATACACTGGGTAATTGCTGGCCTTGTGCCAAAAGTAGAAACAATTATATTATTATACAACTGTAAATAAAATATGAATCTAAAAAACAACAACATAATAATCATATTACGAAGATGTTCTTAATAGAAGTTACTTAAAACTGTAAATTGTGTGATAGAATGTCAACACTTACCTTCACTTCAAGTCATGAAAAGCATACACTAATATTTGTTTGAA
This sequence comes from Eledone cirrhosa, assembly GCA_964016885.1. Taxonomy (NCBI): domain Eukaryota; kingdom Metazoa; phylum Mollusca; class Cephalopoda; order Octopoda; family Eledonidae; genus Eledone; species Eledone cirrhosa. The sequence goes on from OZ024742.1 coordinate 251,931,067, forward strand.
ATGTTTGTTTGTTTTATATACTAGTTACCTAGCTTCACGATCATAATATCCCATGAAAACGATTACAGATAATGAAATAGGTGAATGCAGAATTAACAGCCTGTTACACAATTTTTTCTTAGAAAAATGTCACTTTCCTGCGAAATACATGTCAATCAAACAAAATAGGTTATCGTGCATTGATAATACTACTGCGAACACACTATCTTGCAGTATATGTGTAAATAAGGTGGCAAATTAAAAATAACTTTGTTTTTCTTTTAGTTTAATGTGTTCTAGATCAACTTTCATCTTTTCGAGGACGATAAATAAAGTATTAGTCCAATCCTAGAGAGCGATGGGTTCCACCAGGTTTCAAAGTGCCCATGTCACGCCATGCGCCCCTACACCTCCATCAGTAATTAAGGGCGCTTTACCTTATACACACACACACACACACACACATATATATATATATATATATATTTAAAACAATATGGTTTGCCTGACTCAATTTAAAGTAATCTATTTATATAAAACTGAGGATGTCTGTCTGTGAGTTTGAATCCCTAAAATTCGAGAAGTACCCAACCGATTTTTTTCAAACTTTACATGTGTATTACTTATGTTTCAGGGAGTGTTATGCACATAAAAAAATTAGGTGAAAAACTGCGTTTTTTTTTTCAGCTTTTTATGGGTGTTTTGAGGCGTTACGTCAGACCGATTTCCTTGAAATTGTAATTATGTATTAGTCAGTCTATGTCAGACCGATTTGCTTGAAATTGTAATTATGTATTAGTCAGTTTCTTCTTCATACCGTGATCAAAGAAAATCCAACTTTTTATGTCCTAGGGCCCGCATTAGATGAAAAACTTCATTTTTTTCAGCTTTTTAAGGCTTTTTTGAGATGTTACGTCTAGCCGATTTTCTCGAAATTTCAAGGCATATTATGCCAGCCATCAGAGTATTCGGTTTATTTTCTTTACATATTGTCCAGGCATGCAGTTTTTCCACGATTAGGTCTGTTGGCGGCCCGCGTTCCAAAATACCTTATCCCGCGCAACGCCGGGTACAACTGCTAATAAATCAATAAAAATAAACCTATATCGGGCAATAGCCTTTGATACCCGGACAGACCAAAATCTGTTTCGCAAGAATTATTAAGTGAAAACTAGAATTCCTGTGCTCATCTGTGGGTATCCAGGAAAATTCGTACCTTTCACTTCCAAGGAAACACTTTTTGCAAAACAGATTTTGGTCTGTCCGGGTATCAAAGGCTATTGCCCGATATAGGTTTGTTATTTTTATTGATAGGTGTTCATCAGGGCTCCGTCCTCAGCCCACTTATGTCTATTATAGTTCTTCAGGACATAACTGAGTAGTTTAAGACTGACTGTTCTTGGGAACTTCAGTATGCTGATGACTTAGTTCTTATTGCTGAATCTATGGAAGAGCTGGAGAAGAAATTCCTAGTGTGGAAACAGAACATAGAATAAAAAGGCTCAGAGTAAACTTAGCAAATATCATAATTTTAGTAAGTAGGAAAGACAGGATTCCAGCCCTTTCAGGGAAGTGACTGCACAATTTGTAGAAAATGAGTTGGTAAGTACTCTATATGATGTAAAACTTGGGTACACAAGAGGTGTAGTGGTATTGTAGGTAGACTAACAGAAAAGATAGACTTTGTGTATGAGAGATGCACAAAGGTCGCTAGTAGTAAGAGCCCGAGTGTAATAATCTTTCTCCAATCCTGGGAAAGCTCCAAAGTAGTTGATATCTGTTATCTAGGTAACCGAATCAGCAGTGGAGTTTGCTCTGAAAGTATAGAGCCTAGATTGAGAACAGGATGGAAAAAGTTCAGAGAATTACTGCCTCTTTTGACATCAAAAAATTTCTCCCTATGAATGTTGGGCTAGCTGTATGATGCCTGTGTGTGAAATACAATGTTGCATGGAAGTGAAACATGGAAAGTAAATGCAGATATGTGATGTTAATACACATGGATGGGCTGAGATTAAAACTAGGAATCAAATGTGTGCAAGAGAGAAGACTGCATTTGTATAGACGTGATGTGTATGGATGATGAACATTGAATGAAGAAGTATGAGGAGTTCCCAGTGGAAAGAGGCTGCAGTTAGAAATAATGGAACTGTATTCAAACTGCAACATAAAAATATAAATGATCAGTTGATTGAGCAGCAATATGCTCTTTTTTTTTCAGTTTTATTGGAATGTATCTTTCATGACGAGAAATTGATATTAGTAAAAGATGAAATATAGCAGACCTTTGAACTAGTTTGAAAACATAATACATATTTATGTCCAAAAGATTACAGAGATTGAGATTAGTTGAAGATAACCTAAATATAACTAATTGCTGAGTTTATCAGACAAATTAATTTTAGTAAGGTTGAAATAATGATTGTATTTACAACACAGATACATAAAAAATACAATCTATGAGCCCATGATACAGCAGAATGTCAATTTATGATAACTACTCCACTTCAATAGTTAAATAATATATATGATTAATGAGTATACATTTAAACATATGCAAAGTTTTACTTCAAGTATTTTGTGAAAAATAAACAAGAAAAGAGAATATTTTTTAGGTAAGCCAACACACTCGCAGCATTACTGTGGGTGATAGTGAGGCTAAGGTGCTAGAATAATCAAGCACAGGCATCAACTAATAGCTCAGTAAGGCGAACTGCCAAAATTGATAGGAACTCCAGGGTCAACAGCCCAGCTCCGATAAATGTCACAAACGCCATAGGCTTGAAAAGATAGTTTCTTGATAATTTCTGGTATTTTATAATTTTATTCCATTCAGCTACAGAAGCAATGATCTTCAACTTTACTGCAGCATCCAGGATGTGAGAAGGAGCAAAAGAGTCATTGACTGTGGCATCTCAAATGCGACATATACCTCTTATCCAGGGACAAAGGGTAAGACCATCTGGTCTCTTCCCATCAGCTCAGAACAATCCAGCTGGCTTCAGTATTGAGGGGATATTTATGAGCCAGGATCCACTTAATAATTAAGTTGAGTTCAGTACGGCAATTGAAATGACCAGCATTCAGGTGGAATGACAAACCATGGAGACCTGAGGAATCAAGGAACATATCACATAGACATTTCCATCCCAAACAGACAACATCTCCCTCTTTGAGTGCAATGGAGATGTGGAGCTCCTCCAAACTGAATAGGCCACTGATTTTGGCCATGAGTGTCAACCCAGTCAACAAAGGAGAGAATGTTAATCACCAAAGGGAAGCAAGCATGGATAGAGGAAAGAGGGTAGGGAAGTGACAGAGATGTGCATTTACACAGACCTAGGCTCCAAAATTCTTTGGGCAATGCAGTCTGGTTATGAGACTCTGGAGAGATTCTGAGATTGACCTAGTATTCAAGTTTACCAAAGATTAGGTCGTCAAAATGTTGTAGTGATGACAAAAATCTTTATGAAGGACTGGCTCTAAGCATGTACAATTGCTTAGGAATCAACAGGTAATCCATAAGTATAAAAAAAACATTGAGCTCTGTGTCATTGAGTGATGGACTGCAATAGAAGGAAGGATTTAGTGAACAAGTCTATAGTCAGCTGATATTGTGAAGCTGGGAGATTGAGGATCCAGAGCCACATTTAAAATTGTTTAGATGCAGTTCCTCAATCACAGTTAAGACCTTTTCTGAGAGTCTTCCCAAGCAAATATCGTCAAGCTACTAGACATTCAAATCCAAGTCAGCTCCTATCATAGTAACATCATCAATGCCCTCTGCAAATAGAGCAAGTTCGAGTGGGTCATCTTGTTGAATACCTAAGGGGAATGAAATGGTCACCAAAGGAGAGGTAGGAACGTTTCCCGATAATCCTATCAAGCAAAGTGGTAGGTCTCTGAGGCCCTTTCTTCTACTGAACTGAGGATAACATCATGAACGATAGAGTTTAACCCTTTAGCATTTACATTACTCTATATTTACTATTGTATTTTTATGGTAAAGGCTTTATCTCTCATAATTATCTCACATAATATCAAAGCTATGAGATTTTGATGTTATTTATTTTGAGAACAATGCCTTAACATCAGTATGAACAGCCAATTACAGCTGGTTTGACCAGAAAGAGGTGAGAGAACTCTGGCTGGATATGGCCAGTTTAAATGCTAAAGTGTTAACCATGCAGGTATCTTGGTCACTTGACACAAAAATTGTGGTAGATCATACAATGGAAACACAAGGTCTTTACCTCAAAATATCATGAAATATATAGGGTAAAAAACATTATTTTGTTTTGTTATCCTTTTTACAGATCCATCTTTATATTTTTATTTGCATTGTACCAACTTTCCAAACACTCTCTTGGAAACAAACAAATTAACCAATAAATAGAGGAAAAAATTCATTAGAATTTTGACCTGGTTTTATGTAACCCACTACAACCTTTGGTCAGGTTACCAGTGACAAAACAAGCAACCTCACCAAGCTTGCTTAGTGAGGAAGGTGATTTTTGGACACTGCAGGATAAAAAGCAAAACCCCTTAAAGGGCAGAGGAACTCTCAGGAGAGTTACGGTCATCCAATATGAGTAAACAGAGCTTGTTAGCCTTGGTATGTCTATATGGATCACTTTAATTTCAAAACCAGAGTAGATGGGATTCCTCACTTAGCTGATAACCTTTCAAGTGGCCAATGGTTTCGTCCTTGTGATGAAGGCAGATAAGTGGTGGCTGAGTAGCCAGCTTCCAAGTAATGGTTGGATGAGAATTTTGGACCCACTAATGTCACTTTTTTTCCCGATGAGAAACATAGACATACAGACTGTTCATGATCCTTGACTCTCAGTAATGAGGATAGAAATTTAATTCACCAACAAATTATAGTATTTCAGTTACTTATTCTGTTTGAATGTGGATGTAGCAACCCATACCGCCATTGTAGATAGAGAGGAAAAAGTGATGTTACGGAATATGGTATTATTATTGAAAAACACCCCTCACCGATTTCAGTGGAAAATATTTTTTCGTGTGCAATCAATTAAAGTTATCTTCTTATATGCTCTGCAAAGGACTTTTTCCCCAGAAAAGAGAGGAGGAAGACCCTCGGACTTTTCACCCCCACCTTCGGAATTTTCTTTAGCATTTATTCCTCTCCTGTTTTTCGTGTGCTATCAACTAATCTTACCTCCGATCACGCTGCAACGCCCCCGTGGTTAGAGGGTAAAGAAAACTCGGGTGTGAGGGAGGGGGCATATCCGCCCTTCTCCCTTCCATTTTCCGAGGAAAGTACTTTGCAGCATGTTCGAAAGTAAGATTATAGTAATGAAAGAGGAAAAAATATAGTAAAGCAAACTCCGGAGGACGAGGTGGATGGGGGGGGGGGTAAAGTCCTTTGCACCATATTAGGAGGTAATTTGAATTGTGCACAAACACGAGGGGGGGGGGGGTTATTACTATAAATTTACCCAGAATAACTTTTGCCTGTTTACTTAGGGGAGATAATTCCCATTTCTTCATAGAACTGCATTTTGTTTAGAGAGTGCAGAACAAACTTTAATTTAATTTAGTTTGCTTCGTCGATGGTTTACGGCTATTGGAAGCAGCTCTTACCTTGATATTTTACGTGTAAAAATCAATTCGAATGTATATTTA
>OZ024742.1:251941095-252186095 GCA_964016885.1 Eledone cirrhosa
GCGTACAGGTTGGGGTCCACCAGGGCTCTGTTCTTAGCCCTCTCCTGTTCATCATAGTCCTGCAGGCAATAACGGAGGAGTTTAAGACCGGATGCCCATGGGAACTCCTGTATGCTGATGACCTCGCACTCATAGCTGAATCTATGGTAGAACTAGAGAATAAATTCCAAACCTGGAAGCAGGGACTAGAGAGAAAGGGCCTCAAAGTCAACATGACAAAGACTAAGGTCCTTATAAGTAGACGAGAAAACAGAACCCAGATCCCCTCAGGGAAATGGCCTTGCTCAGTATGTAGGAAAGGTGTAGGTAGGAACTCCATTCTTTGCCCCAAATGCAAACAATGGGTACACAAGAGATGTAGCGGGATCTCAGGAAGCTTAATTAAGAATGTAGGATTCACATGCAGCAGCTGTGCTGAAACAGCAAGCAAACATCTCTTGTGTACCCATTGTTTGCATTTGGGGCAAAGAATGGAGTTCCTACCTACACCTTTCCTACATACTGAGCAAGGCCATTTCCCTGAGGGGATCTGGGTTCTGTTTTCTCGTCTACTTATAAGGACCTTAGTCTTTGTCATGTTGACTTTGAGGCCCTTTCTCTCTAGTCCCTGCTTCCAGGTTTGGAATTTATTCTCTAGTTCTACCATAGATTCAGCTATGAGTGCGAGGTCATCAGCATACAGGAGTTCCCATGGGCATCCGGTCTTAAACTCCTCCGTTATTGCCTGCAGGACTATGATGAACAGGAGAGGGCTAAGAACAGAGCCCTGGTGGACCCCAACCTGTACGCTAAATTCCTCGCTATACTCATTGCCAATCCTAACTTTGCTGACTGCTCCCCTATACATGGCTTGTACCGCTTTCACCAGCCATTCATCTACTCCTAGTTTTCTAAGAGCCCACCAGATTACTGCACGTGGAACTCTGTCAAAGGCTTTCTCAAGGTCGACAAATGCCGAATCACCTTATTGGTATTTTATTTCTGTGGAGCTATGATCACACACAGGTTGAGATGATTAGAGAAACGGGAGTCTCCGAACGGACAGTTATAGACTGGTGCAATTTCATTAGAGAAATTTGTGAGCAGTATTTGCGGCAGAGAGTTGGGGCCAACAAGTTTGGCGAAATGATGAACTGTATTGCAGCTATTTATATGGCGTAGTAAACATTTAAATAATGTTGGTAATTAAAAATTTTATATGAAATAAACACACACGAAAAACAATCATGAAAAACAATCAAGTTATTTTGGGGTTTAATGAAAATAAATAATCGAAATGAAAATAAATTTACTTTCATTATCCACGACGTTAGATAAATTTACTTTCATTATCCGCGACGTTTCGTTTAATAAACTATCGAAAATGAAAATAAATTTACTTTCATTCTTGACACCGCTAATAGTAAGGAACGCCCTTTATTTTATCGACCCCGTAAGGATGAACGGCAAAGTTAACCTCGGCGGGATTTGAACTCAGATCATAAATGGCCGTAACTCTTTGCTGCAAAGAATGGCGTCCGACCCCAACCGATACTGCCAAGGGCCTGTAATTGTATTGAGCTATTTAAGGTGTAATACGACTGAAATAAGTTTATTTCAGTCTATATATATGTACAGCCACCGGAAATAACATCTGTGAAATATACAGCTCCATCTATCTGCTTAGCTAGCTACCTCACCGTGAAACAAACAACCCTTAAAGGTCATCAGAATAAAACGCCTACACAGCGGCTAAACATCAAACGATTATTTCTGTATAGATAGAGTGGTTCCAAACACTTTCGCCAGTCGACCTTTGGCAGAGTAAATTCGCGTATCGTTGTTCCTCTCCTCTGCCACGCCTTGTACCTCTGTATCGTCGCTTCATGTGAAAATAAATAGCTGATCGAAACTACATCTATCGCCTTGCTCGTCCTTTCGTCTGTTAATCCTTACCGTATGTGACAACAGTTCTTTTAAGGGCTATCTTCAGATCTGATCAGACCGTATGCGATAAGGGCTATTCTCGGATCTGATCAGAAGTAGTGACCAGACTGACTAACCACGTCGCTACCATATAAATATGTGTGTGTTAAGGTATCGATACATATTAAATGTGATATATATAACACGTATTTTTCGGAATATAGGATACACTCTAAATTTAACATGAATATCCAGGAAAAATAAAATTAAAGGGGATTAACGCTATTAAAATTTTAATCACTTTCAGATCTTATAAAATCAGACTACTGTCATCCTCATTGATTTTCTGGCTGTCACCCTTGTCTAGTTCCTGAAATTCATCATCTTCTACGGGGTCATCGCTGTTTTCAGAATTGTGTCGCTATCATTATACGGAAAATCATCTTCGGTGCCAAATTTATTTGTTCTTCTTAATCATTTTTTTTTTTCTTAATGAAGTAGGTATACTTCGAAAATTTAAACAAAAGTCTAAATATAAATATTTCCTGCTTTTTAATTGTAAAATTTTTACATACGGTAATTACCCCAAACCTGACTTTCGCCTTATAAGACGCACAGCGATTTTGAGGGTTACATTTTTTTGGGGAAAAGCGCATCCTATATTCCGAAAAATACGGTATTTAAACCACGAGTGGGCTCTACATGGCATTAATTTAAAGGAAGTTAGTATTCAAAATATGTTTATTATATAAAATCGTTTTAAAGAAATTTATGCTCTTGTTCATACACACGTTCATATCAATTTTCTATTAATCATATCTACGTGGACAGTACATAAGTTGTTTTTATTTTTATGTTCAAAAGTAATAAATATGATTGTTATTGTTGTTTAGCTCCAAGTCAGTCTAATTGAGCAAGGTCTTCTCGTCTTCTTGGCATAATAACAGTTTACTACTCACCCACGTTTCTTAATGCATATTTTAGTATTATTATAGAACAACACCCGACTGGATTTCAGTGGGAAAAAATTCCTCGTTTTACGCACATTTATTACGCACATTTCCGAGACGAGTGCAGTAGTCATTTTTTTTCTTTATTTTTTTTTTTAATTTTAAGGATAGTTTGGAGTTTGAAAGTGAAATTTGTTTTTCTTTTTATTTTTAATTTTTAATTTTTAAAAGGAATATGGCATTCAAAATCGTCGTAAATTACTCGTTTCTGTGGTTCTGAGAACTTCATAACACTTGTCCTGAGACGGGTGAAACGATACAAGTTTAGAATTTTTTTTGTTTTTTAGACTGAATACTTTTGATCTGTATTTGTCTTAGGTTAAACATAAACTGAAAAATGTTCATAATACTTTTCACATAGATTTCATACTGAAACGTCAAATCATTTCTACAACATAGAAGTGCGTGAAAAAACAACATTGTGTATGTGCAAAAATATGGATAACGAAAATTACAAAAATAACAAAGTTTAATGGGTGGGGTACAAAGCTGTGGTTATGCGGTCTATTTAGGATTTGAACTTTGAATACTGTAAAAGTACTACCATATTTATCGACAAAGGGGCCTCAGTATAGTTGCTCGATTTACTAGAAATAATAACCAGATTCTTTCAGATCGCCTTATCTTAAAAACAGTAAGAACACACTGGACAACTTAGTTCTATGATTTCATGAGGGATTAACTGGAAAGCAAGCGAAAAATTATGTTTTTTTTACGATTTGCATATTTGCAGTTTGGTCATCCAATTCATGCTATATTTTCTGAAAATCTCTAAATATTATTTTAAATTTATAAACAAACAAATACATAAACAAAGATAGTATTAGTAAACGAAGAACAAGACAGAAATATGTTTACGAGCCAGCCCGTCCCGTAGTTCTAATGGGCGTGATAAAAAAAAAAGGCTAGGATGGCTGGAACACCTTTGATCATAAGGTTGACTTAGGGCTAAACAACCCACTATCCATATATTTTATTTAACGTTATCATTCGTGGTAATGCTGCCAGTGTTTAAGCTTGCCTTAAAAAGTATTAGAAGGAGGCTCCTGTCGCTCATGTGACATACATTAATGTTGAATTAATATTTTTTCGTTTTGATGTTATATTTTTATGTGAAATATTTACCTAATTTAATATTGTATATATTATTTGTATGTATATTTTCATTCTGAAACAATTATAAATAGTGTGTAATGTTATTTATACTACAAGATACATTTGTTGGTTGCAGTAGTAACTCAAATTTGATTTGAGTGAATAGTTAGATGGAAATGTAAAGTAAAAAACAGTAAACACAAACACTTACGCAATATTAGAATAATGAAATGTAAAGGAGATTGTAAATACTTGCGAAATCTGTTATAATAAATTTTTTCAGAATAGCAAAATTTTTTTCAATCCCTGGCCTTAAACAACGATACAAGATTATGGTTAAAACGAAGAAAATGAAAACGAAATGTAGAATAGAAAAGTGAAAGTGTTTTTTCTTCTTTTTTTTCCCTAGAAAATGGAGGATTGAAAACTGAAAGTGTTTTCCTAGAAAATGTACGATGTTAAAAAAAAGGAATGCAAAAAGAGAAAATGGAAAGTTTTCTTTCTAGAAAATGTAGCAACAACTAAAAAATGTTTTTAAAATCTACTATTACTTTGTGCAAGAAAAAGTTTTAAATATTACAAAACTTCCGGGTTTTGACGATGAAGAAAAATATTATGTTGGTTTTTAGAATAAATACACTGCAAGTTGTAAGATTCAATTAAAAGGGTTAGTGTCAGGAAGGGCATCTAGCTACAAAACATTGTCTAAAGCACAGGTTCTCAACCCATTTGGGCCAAACGCCCCCTTTTGTCCCTCGAAATCAAAAAACGCCCCCTACCCTATTTTTCCATTTTTCAATATACTACTGATTTTGATATCAGTAGATTACTAAACAATTGATTAACAATATTCCAAAGATACCATTGCAGGCAGCTGAGAGTATAAATACATTCCTTGAAAGGAAATATATAAATTTCAAAAAAAGGAACATAAATGTTCCTTTTTATGAATAAGGACCACTTGAATTTGTTATATTCCCACCAGGCGATACCAACTATTTTGAACATTTATACAAGAGCAACTCTGTCTATCCAAAGAGTGCTCTTATCTGGAAGAAAGTGGCAATTATATCATTTCAAAGCTTTCCAATTTTCCCTTTAATGAAACGGACAGAATAAATGTTGATATCTAACTTGATGTCCCCTATGCTTTGTGAGCTTAGAGACCACGGAAGAGGGTTTTCATGACCACGCGGGAGGGTGTATTTATTAGTAAATGGTAAAATATATACAACAAATGAGTAAGTGAATTGTAGTAGATGGTTTCCAGTCCAGTCAGACTGCAACTACAAATTAAAAAAAGTGTTAGTTTGCTTTGTAATAATAGCATATCCAAGTTTTCAGATAAATCAACTTACTTTAACTTTGACCTCATTTCAATGGGACCCTTGAACTTTATGGAGTCTAGCTAACTCTTTGACGTCAGGCTGGATTTTCGTAAGATGTAGCCGGAGATTTCCACGTGTAATTACATTGCAGCGGTTGCAAGCCTTACTGTGCAGTCTGGAAACAGCACCAAACCTCCTCTTGATTAAGTATGAGCTTGGAAAAGGCAGAGCAAATCTCTTAGCCTCTGCATGTAAGTGTGGAAATCGACGCTGAATTTCCTCTTGCATCCAAAAAAGGGGTTCACCTATTTTGGGAAATCTAATTTTGATCAAGTCATCTGCTTGAAGTTCAATGAATTCTTGAAATATAACGTCCAAATCATCGACGTTAGCTATGAAGGGATCTGCTACCCACATTGGGATGTCCATTGGCAAAAGGTTGACAAACTGTTCTCTCTTGTTGTCTTGTAGCGCATGGGGGTAAGCGGTATACATTTGGAGTTGGTCATCGCTTACAATGTTTTGAACATTGGCGACACTAGGAAAATTATAGAATTTCCGTCAACAAAGATTCCTTTTGATGACATTCAATTTGGCCAGGAATGTTTTCACAGCATTCCTTGCTTTAAGCAAGGTGATCTTCTTCCCCTGCAAAGCCAAAATGACGCTATTGCATTTGTCGATGATGTCGGTGAGGTAGGCGCAGTTTTGCCTCACATCGAGGGTTTTCTTGTACAGTTCTGTGTAGCGTTATCGCAGAAACTCAATGATAGTGTCAAACAGTTCAAAGAAGTGAGTAAGGCACTTGTCCTTTGAAAGCCACCTCACTTCATTATGAAGGAGCAACTTGATGAATTCTTCGTCATTATCTTGGCACAGTTGCTGGAAAATTCGTTCATTGAGGGAATGCCGTTTGATAAAATTGATGACATCAAGGGCCACCTGCAAGGACTTGCTCAGCGGCTTGCTGAGTTTCTTCGCAGCCAAGTGTTGTTGATGAATGACACAATGAACAACAAATACAGATAGATTTTCTCACTTCAGAAGAGTGATGAAACCCTTATGTTGGTCGACCATTGCTCTTGCGTCGTCTGTAGCACATGATACAATGTGTGTTGTATTTGGTCCTAGATGTATGTATTACCTCCTTATCTATTGCATGTGGTCCCAGCTGTATGTATTGCCTGGTTGTGTGTTGTATGTGGTCCTAGATGTATGTATTACCTGATTATGTGTTGTATGTGGTCCTAAATGTATGTATTACCTGCCTGTGTGTGTGCTACCTCCTTATGTGTTGCATGTGGTCCTAGATGTGTGTATTACCTGCTTATGTGTTGTATGTGGTCCTACATGCGTGTATTACCTGCTTATGTGTTGTATGTGGTCCTAGATGTGTGTATTATCTGATTATGTGTTGTATGTGGTCATAGATGTGTGTGCTACCCACTTCTGTGTTTTTTTTTGTTTTTTTTTATTTGTAATATTTATACAATAGGGAATAAAATAGTTATGCTATCTGCATGCTCATTCAAATGCATTCACACTGGCTGTCTCAAAGACATACAAATATGGCTTATAAAACTTACCAAAGTAAAGAGCCTTCCAGTGCCCCCCTTGCTCCTAAACGCCTCCCGGGGGTGCATATTCCCCCCACCCACCCCCATCCCCGCTGAGAACCTTTGGACTAAAGCATTGATTCACAACGTGGGAACAATTTGAATATTCAAGGTGGGCAATTAGAAAATGATGTTAATGAGAGCAAACTTCAGGTTTTATCTTATTACTTTTACACCAAGGCAACTTTGGAACACATTACTGTTGGAAACTCCTGTCTACCCCTCCACACATGTTATTGTGCATCTGGCATTACCCATACGCCAATTTGTTTATACTTTGTAGTTGATCATCGTTGTTTTTGTATCAATGTGGGGGCATAAAAATGTTTGAGATGTTGAGGTGGGGCATGAGACACAAAAAGTTGGGAACCACTGGTCTAAAGGCATCTTGTCTAGCCTATACCAACATAGAAATGAATATTATCATGTCCTATAGCGAGTTGGATGGTGTTATGGATAATTGTATTGTGGCATTGTGTACCCACTTGTGGATTGCTCAGTGGTGTGGCTGCTGTTGTGTAAGTGCAAGCGAGAGATCAATGTGCCTGATACAGTGTGACCAGAGATTGCGCGTGTGCAAGTAAGTGACTAACTGTGTTCATTATGATGATATGATGATTCCTTTCATGTAGGAAATGAAATATATAAAAAACATGATAATACAAAGCTCCTATATTACTAATGTATTAAACATAACTTTCGCTGAAGTTATATGACAATACACTAAGAACAAATAAACAAATAAAGTACCAGTAATACACTGGGTAATTGCTGGCCTTGTGCCTAACGTAGAAACAGTTATTTGTCAAGATGTGTATCCATGTTTGTTTTCAAAGGTATAATTTAAAAAATGTATTTACCAAACCTGTTGATGTGAGGAACTTTGCTGGCTTGGCTGAGAGAGAGAGTAAGACCCAAAGGGTCAGTTCTGTGTAAAGCAATGGACTATACGTTCACTCTTAGAATTAAATGCTCCAACTGACGTGGCTGTGCTGAGAGCTGGCTATTTTATGAATATTGGTTCCCAGTCTCCGAGACCTGAGAAGAGACAGATGACTCTCAGACATTGACGCTTGGAAGCCATTGACAATGTAAACTTATCTCTGAGGTCAGAGACGTCAGTTTCTATGGTGGGCGATTTGACAGTGTAAAACCAACTCCGCTGAAAAGAACAATAAATTACTGCTACACTCCTCTCTCTGGATTGATCTTAATTCCTGGTTTAGTCGAGAGAGCGAACCACATCCAGTGGTCTTAGGTATCATGACGTTTCTTTCTTTTGAGTTTGTATCTAATACCTTTCTTATTATCTTAACCATTCCAAGCAAACGGGGTTTCTGTAACATTTTACTGTCAGATTCAATTCTAGTTTTTTGGGTTTTTTTTTATTAATCCATCAAAATTCTGTGACTGTCCTTAAGGTACCATTGACCACTGGTATCACATCAACATTTTCCATCTTCCACATTCTTGAAATTTCATACTTCAGGGAGCCATAATTTGTGCACTTTTTTCTTCTTTTCTTTCTATGTCAGTATTAAATGGAGAAGCTGGATCTATCAACTGACACATTTTCTTTTTCTTTTCAAATGGCTCCCAAATAACGGGGGGAGGGGTGAATCGGTAATTGTTCTGTTATCTCCATTGATTTTTTAAAAAACCAGAATTAGTCATTTAGTTTACATATTATAACCCCAACCCATCCTATTTATGGGATTTCTTGTAATTTTCGTTTTTGTCATGTATAGATGTTTAATGTATAAAGAAAAGTAATTGTTGCAGGAATGCTAGCACTTAAAATAAAATTTTGCCAAAGATAGATTAGCAAAATTTAATAAGCAGATGGGGGAGGGTTGGAATAAGAGTGGGAGCATTGGAAAAAATCTGAAAAATTAATAAGCAGGAGGGGGGGGGGGGGCGATTATTCAAGACCCGAGAGTAGCCGTTTATTGGTTTGTATAGGGCAATCTCATAAGATCATGCAGTCTTCTGACTCCAATATTTTTCTCGAGTTGGTGCATGTAGCATGTGTCTGCCTTAACAAATCCTCACTTCTCACAGTTTCTAGTGGATTACTTTGGCCCTAGTATCATGCCTCACCTTATATTCATTTTGAGCAAGGTTTGGACACTGAGACAATATGTGCCACTGTTTCAACTGCACTCCCAGACAATCAACACAGAAGTGATACATCTCTATATACTGATTTTCTGATGTTATTTGCGCTAATTGCCTGATTTTGTGCTGCAATTATTATGCTCTTTGTTTCCTTTTTCAAATGCCCCTTCTTTAGCCAATCGCATGATTTAATTCCTCTCACATCATCTGTTGCTTTTCTGAATTGCCTGTGTAGTGTCTTGCCCTCATATGCAGTTTCATGTTCATTCTGCACCTTTTTTTAAATTTTTGCCAACAGTGTTAGTTCCTAACAAACCTGCTCTGTTCACTTCCCTCAGTAACTTCTCTCTGAGCACACATAAATACTGTTCTAGCCCCTCTATTTTCTATTCTAACACAATCTATCCCAATCAAACCTTGGCCTCCATTTGCTCCTTTCATATATAATTGGTCCATATCTGCCGTGGTGTGATATACTCCATGCATTGTTAGCAGCTTCCTCGTTTTGCTATCCAAAGCTCCCCAACTCTGCCTTAGTCCAATCTATGATGCCAGCCTGATATCTAATGATAGACACTGCTTTTGCATTGATAGCAGAAATAATATTCCCACAGTTGAGTTTTGATTTTAATATTGTCCTCAATCATTGTACATACTCTTTACTTGCCTGTTCCTTAATCGCTTCATGCTTTATTCCATTTGCTTCCAATATTCCAAGATATTTATATCCTCTTCCTTATTCTATGCATTTCATCATGTTACCTTCTAGCATTGTAATTCCTTCTCTCTGAACAACTTTTCCTCTCTTCATAACCAGCACAGTACATTTTGACAAACCAAATTCCATTTTGATATCATCTGAAAATATCCTAATCGCATTTTCCAAGCTGTCTATTTAATCTTCACTTTTTGCAAACAATTCAGCCTGGTTTGTGTGTTCACCTGATTAGATCAGGTGACTGATCGGTTTCTTGAAATGAATGTTGCAAATAGTCAGTTCAGTTGCATCACTCTCAAGCCATAGCCATATCCGCTGTGTACACTGATGTATCCATCTTGGTGCTGTTCAACATGTCCATTGAAGTCACCAGCTAGGATGATGAGATCTCTGTCATCTGTAATTGAGGTTGTCTGCTAGAGTTCCTTATACAAACACACACATGTATATGCCTCAACAAAACGCACCCAGTCCACCCTGTAATGTGGTAGTACTGGTGTCATAATAAAATGCTCCTAGTACACATAAAGTGGTTGGCTTTCTTTCTAAATTATCACAATATCGAGTTTACTATGCTCCATCTCAAGGTCACATTCTAGCAAAAAGTCACACATATCTTTGCATTATTTTCAATAATGGCCTTGGGTACATGTTCATACCAGTTCTCTGCACTGTCAAGTTCATACTTGCTGTAAAGTGCCCAATGGACTATCCTTGCTACATTGTCATGATGCCTCATATCCTTTCTGAGTTAGTGGTGTAATATGCCATACAGTTTCTCCATTCTTGTCACAAATTCTGCACTGCAGTCTACTTTGTGTTTAACGTAATTGGTTCTTAATGCTTGTTTTTGAGCAGCATAGATTAAGACTTCTGTTTTTGTTTCTAAATCACTTTTAGCCACCATAACCACTCTGTCTATTTAATCTTCAACATCTTTATCGAATTGTTCATGTATTCTTTTTTTCTGTCCATCTATTTTCAGTTTCATCCATTTTCAAATTCTTGTACTTTGTTTTATCTTGGCAATCTTCAATTTTTCACAACCCTGACCTTCTTACTTCCAACAATCGGGATTCTGTGGCATTTTTCATGTACTACGTCATGTTGTTTTCTTCTGCTCTAATGCTCTCTTGGCTCCCAATCAATCCTCTCCCTCCTCTTTTTCTTGGTACATACATTCTCTCTGTGTAACTCTTTAGGTGAAATATCCCATATCTAGTTAATAGCTTTCTTATCTTTCAGTCTAAGCTGTTTAGTTCTTCTACTGTCCACACGATCACCCTTGATCCATATCTAATGAGTGAGATTGCCCATATTTTGATAGAATCATCAATCTTATTCTGTCCATTCAGTTTCAACTTGACAAGTTTCAGTCTGTGTACGTATTCCGTTTATCCGTTTCCAATAAATCCAAGTACTTATAACCCTCCTTTTCTATTTGCTTCATAACCTCCCCTAGTGGCAGCAGCAACCCATCCATGCATTTTATATTACCTCTTTTTAAGACAAATTAACCAAACTTTTTCAATCTAAACTTTGATGTCAACACTAAATGTTTACACTGTATTGATGGAACTGACCTGGGATTCATCCTTACCATAAAGTGTGAGATCTTCCATGAATAATAAGTGGTTAACTTTTCATTACCAATCTTTAAATTCATACTCAGTCTTGGCTTTCCTCAAAATCATTGTCAGTGGTATCATGTTCAGTACAAAAATCAGTGGTGATATGCTCCCCTTGAAATGCACTTCACTTTATTTCTATTGTCCCTAAGCTTCTTCCACATGCTGTCAGTTCTATCTTCTACTTCTCCATACTTTTCCTTAAGAATATCTCAATATTCAATGCAATGCCAAGTAGGTTTACACATTGCATAATCCGAAAGTGCAAAATCATATCATAGGTCATAGTCAAGTGGGTTTTCCTCCTTTTGCTATCCCTAAGTACTGTTTTGTCTATCAAAAGCTCCGTTTCTCCATTTTCTTCAAGATGCACGTACATTTATTCTGTGATTATTCCTGTCAATAATTTCCACATAAGTCGTAGGCATGTTATCAGTCTGTAGTTGTCTACTGCTTTCCCTTTTGTGATGTCTTTCAAGCACAACTGTCCTGCCTTTTATCAACCACTCTGGTATCACTTGGTCAGCATTTAACATGCTGAGTTGTTCAGCTATCTGTGCATGACATTCACTAAATCTTTTAATCCAATAACCTTGAACTCCATCTGGTCCCAGAGATCTCCAATTGCTCATCTTTTTTCTGACTTCCTTCACATCCCTAACTGAAATGTCTAGTTCTGCTTGCTGTGCACAAATTGTTGTTTGTTTAAGTTCTTCTAACCATTCAGCATCCTTCTTGTGTTCCTCCTCTTTACTCCAAAATCTTTGACTTTCTTTGCTATTTAGTATCATTACTTCATCTGTACACTCGCCATTTATTTCTTGGTAAAATCTCTTTTGATCTACTTTGAATAATCTACTTTGCTGATATTTATTCTTTGGTCATATCTTGCTATCTTTGCTTTATTTGCAATAAGACATTGCTTGAATTCCTCCATTACAATTTTTAGACCTTTTCTTTTAATGCCATACTTTCTTTCCAATGCTCTGTATTTGTGTTCATTTCTAAGCTGCCACTTCTATTTTCAGTCAGACAGATTGACACTAACTCTATATTCAAGACTGACACTAGTCATATTAGTACTGTGCATGGTAGTTATCAAGCAATTACACACCGATATTCCCTTTCAAGTAAAAAAAGAGATACTACCAAATGTTGATCTAACCACCAATTCCAATGCTAAGTCTATTCCTGGAGAAGAATACGCCACACAACATGAGTTAGTTATTAGTGACATCAGAATAAGCATAAGAGGGAACAAGAAATGGAGGAGTGTATGGAAGCTAAATGATCAGTCTGTTAAATATAGGTTTAGAAAAGCTCTATGTGGTACATTTATTACAAATTATGATTAATAATATCTTTGCCTTTCTAATTTTAGGCTGTCTTACCTTTTCTTTAAAATTTCCTGGTTTATCATACTATTGAATTTGGAGATATCATGAAACGGGTATTGATCACTGGAGCTTCTGGTTTGCTAGGGAGAGCTGTAATAAAAAAATTTCAGTCTGCATCTGATAAGTGGGATGTATATGGTACAGCTTTTAAAAGGGCATCTCAAGGACTTCATAAAATGGACCTGACAGACGAAGAAGTTGTATTTAAAACAGTTAAAAATTTCAAAGTAAGTAATTTCATTTTTCAATTTTTTTTTTAATTTCTTTTCAGAAACTATCTTTATAAGCTACTTCTTGGATAATATGAGAGAAAGGTAGGATATTTTGAGTTAAGTGTAGAGTTATTAGAGCTTATGACAAAACACTTTGTGGTGTTTGTTTCAGCTGTTGGTGAATTGGCAAAATTGTTGAGTTTGAATTCAACTGTGGCCTGTTCGGAT
Source organism: Eledone cirrhosa (assembly GCA_964016885.1). NCBI lineage: Eukaryota > Metazoa > Mollusca > Cephalopoda > Octopoda > Eledonidae > Eledone > Eledone cirrhosa. The sequence goes on from OZ024742.1 coordinate 251,954,351, forward strand.
TGGCAGGCTTAATCTCTGTCACCTGATTTAACGCCACTACCTGTCACTTGTGTGCCCTTAGAAGAGTATACTCTATGCAATCATTTGGGTCAGATCTTTGGTTTGAAGATACCTTCCTCCCTCCCACAAATCTTGGAGCCCTTAAAAAGGATCATAGGCACTGAACTTCTATCCCTGATAAAAATAAAATGATATAGAAGTTAATTGTTTGCTGTTGAGAGTACTGTATAGAAGCAGTTTAAGCAATTACATAGAATCACCTATATTTATTTCAACATAATTGACTGCAGTGGGGACCTAACATTGTTTTTAGAAGAAATCAAAACACTGCTTCTATAGTGATTTAAATGTGTAGTGACCTACATTCTGATGGCTCTTGAATACATTCTCCATACGTTGTTTGGCTCAGTTCAGCCAATTGCTATCAGCGTAGGAGAATGTATTTTAACTTCCGCTGAAAGGGAAAAATTCCTGCTTCGCTTCGAAAATCTCTCTTTGAATCTCGTCACCAAAAGGTAAACATCTCTTGATTTCGTTCCTCAAGCATAGACAATATGTAGCAACAAATATCACTACGGGTCTGGCTAATGCCTCAGCCAGTTGACCGTACCTCCTTAAACTCTTAATTTGTCTATTCATTTCATTATGGCATGCCAGCTAAACCTTTGTAATCTGTTTGTAAATAAATTATATATTATAAACATTATAAAGTCGTATGATGATATTTTCCACAACATTCCCTTGAACTGCTTCTTCGGTTACAAACAAATATTAACATTCATAACACATATATATCTACCTCTCCTATTAACTATCATTAACAACCAAAATACACGTTCTAAATTGGTGAACATCTACAAAATAACTTCTAAAAATGTAAGTACTGACTTTAAGTCATTTATTAAAATATATGCCTCTCTTGGAGAATCCCTTTGTGCATTGGTCATAATGATTTCTAATCTGAGATAATCAAAAACAAATCATAAAAATCACTTTTATCCATAATAATAATTGTTTCTGATTTAGGCACATGGCCAACAATTTTGGGAGAGGAGAAAGTAAATTAAATCAATCTCAGTGCATGACTGGGGTAAAGCTAACCTCTGCAGGATTAAAACTCAGAATATAAAGGGCCATAACTCTATGCTGCAAAGCAGGGTGTCCTATACTCTACCGATACTGCCAATCCACCAGCCTTGCATTGATTATAATATACATAGTATTATATAGTTGCAGGCATACTTATTTAGTTAAGAAGTTCATTTCACAGCCTTTTGTATTTGGAGTACATTTCATTCCATGGCATTTTGAGCAAGTTTCTTCTGCTATAGCCTGAGACTGACCAGTGCCTAAGGAATGAAATTGGTATGTCGAAACCGAGTGGAAGTCCATATTTATGTATGTGTATGTCTATGTCTGTGTTTAGTAGAAGTTAACTCTTTAACTACAGGTTTTTTTCTCTATGAAGAACCATAGAAAGCATGATGAAAAAAAAGGGTTGAGAGGACTCTTTAGTGTTTGTGCCAGGATAAAATGTACCCAGCACACTTTATAAAGGGGTTGTTTATTAGGAAGGGCATCTATTCATAGAAAACTTGCCAAACAAAGGACTCTTTAGTTGTATCAAAGACATGATGGCCTTTCTAGTGCTGGTGCTATGATAAAATGCACTCTGTATACTTCATAAAGTGCAGAAACATATGTAAGCAAGATGCAACCCCATGACCAGCCTGAGAGATCAGTAGCACCAACTAAATGCTGATGTGGCCTGTGATGATTTATCTGACCCTTGGTAGTGGGGGAAAATGGACATTAAATTATGATAGTGATAATGATTAACTGTTAGTCTTCTAATGATTTCTCTGTCTTTGATAATGCCCATGATGATGTTGAGGAGAGATCCCATCCTCATTACTGAGGATCGGGGACTATAGACAATAACACCAATGCTCATTTATATGATGAGGAATGTCCATGATTCTCATCAAGAAAAAAGTAGCATCGGTAGGACCAAAATCTGGAAGCTGGCTACCAAGCTGCAGCTCATTTGCCTTTATCATGATGATGAAGCTGTTGGTTACTTGAAAGGTTGTCATTAGAGTGACTTAGGAATCCCATCTACCTCAGTTTTGAATATCAGAATAATCCTTCTAGACAGACTGTCAACCAACGTTAACGAGCTCTGTCTACTCATTTTTTTTTTTTTTTTTCTTTTACACTCTATTGAATGACCATTGTATCTATTGAGTTCGTTTGCCTTTTGATGGGTTTTGTTTTTCATCCTGCAGGGTGTTGAAAAATCACCTTCCTCACCAGGCAATCTCACTAGGGTTGCTAGTTTAATCACTGGCAACTCGAGCATATATAGACCTAAAACTACTATCCAATCACATATAACCAATACAATAGAGAATATAAAATGATAAAATATGTTATTCTTTGCATATTGCTAAAGTTTATAAAAGTATTAGATTTTTACTAATTCAGAATCCTTTAACTTAACATTCTTGCATGGCTTAGTGGTGGTTAAGGAGTTAGACTCACAATCATCAGGTTGTGGGTTGAATTTCAAGACTGGGTGGTATATTGTGTTCTTAAACAAAATACTTATTTTCATAAGAGGGTGTTGTAGTTTTCCTGAAGCATTGTGTTAGTGCATTAAGTAGTATGTTATTCAAAGGCTACAACAATGTGAAATGAATGGTGAATTTTGAAAAAAATTGGAAAGAATGAAGATATATTACCTGTTATTTTATTTATTTGTCCTAATATTTTGGGACTATGACTAACAAAACAGGTTTGGAGTCCTCTGCTTTTGGTGTTATAGTCACACCATCTTACTTTCTTTGTTTGCAAGCAATGTTCTGTTTATAGCTGCCAGAAGTAGTGGGAAGATGACGTATGTGGACTGGGTGAGTCTATAACAACAAAAGTACAAAGCTCCAAACCAGGTTCTTACTGTAATCTTTTGATGAAGTAATTTTAGTCCTGAAATATTAGGATAGATAAATAAAATAGCAGGTAACACAGAAACATCTTCATTGCCTCCAGTTTTTTCAAAATGTATTGTCTGTTTTGCCTTCGAGTAACGTGGGTATGGTGTGGCGTGCGGTGGCCGGAGGCGGGGGAGTGCTCGACCGGAAGGGTGTGTGGCGTGCGGTGGCCGGAGGCGGGGCAGTGCTCGACCGGAAGGGTGTTTGGCTGGAAGGATGCTCGACCGGAAGGGCCAGCAGAGGGCCTCTCTTTAGTGGTGACCAGCAAACGGTGTGGACGCGAGTTTTGGGCAGCTCCCGGTGTTAAGCAGTTGGACGCACGTGGAAGAGGAGTAACCTGCAGTGGAGTTTAGCGGCGCCTACGAAAAGCGGTAAGTGAGATAGCTTTTTCTAACCACAAGCTATTTCGGCGACTGAAAAAAAAAAAAAAAAAAAAAAAAACACTTGCCACAAGACAAATCAGAAGATGGTGACAAGACTACGGATGAACGAAGCTATTAGGGAATTTACCGGGGAAGGTGATGTTGTCGCTTGGCTGCGGAAGGTTCGGTTGGTCGCAAGCTTGCAGAAGATAGAGGACGTGGCCGGCCTCATGGCACTGTACCTCAAGGGCGACGCGTTGGTACTCTTCCTTGAGTTGGACGAGCACAGCCAAAGAGATGCGCAGAAGAAGTAGAGAGATGGATCGAAGAGGGCATACTGCTTCCCTGGAAGGAGGAGGTGAAGTACGGAGTATTGCCGTTAATGGCGGTGGTGCAACCCACGAAGAGCAAGGTGAGGCCGGTGCTGGACTATCGGGAGCTGAACGAGCACGTGTCATGCCACACGGGTGGCGAGGTCACGGATGTCTGTGGGGAAACCCTGCGTGAGTGGAGACGCATGACGGGGGGTTCAGCGATCGTGGATCTAAAGTCGGCTTACTTGCAGTTGCATATAGATGAGAAGCTCTGGCGGTATCAGCTGGTCAGGTATAAGGGCCGGACATATTGCCTGACCAGGCTCGGTTTCGGGCTGAGCTCCGCACCGAAGATCATGGCGGCGGTCCTCAAGACCGCTCTGGGGAGGGCCGACAAGATAAAGAGGGCTACTCCTATATTGACGACATCCTAGTGGACGAGTCGGTGGTGTCGACGGCGGAGGTCACGAGCCATTTGCGGAGGTATGGACTGACTGCGAAGCCATCAGAAGCATTGGAGGGAGGAGCCGCGCTGGGACTTAGGCTACGGCGAGACAAGACGGGCGTTTTGGTGTTCCAGAGGGGAAACAAAGTTCCGGAACTGGGCCCAAGTATGAGTAGGCGGGAGCTTTTCTCGGTGTGTGGAAAGCTGGTGGGTCACTACCCAATCGCTGGGTGGCTCCGGACGGCATGCAGCTATGTCAAGAGACGAGCGGGAGGGGTGACCTGGAGTGACAGAGTGGGAGAGAGGACGGTGGCCATGATGCAGGAGATCGTGGGGAGGGTGAAGGCCGACGACCCAGTGCGGGGACGCTGGTATGTTCCCAAATCACAGAGCGGGACCATATGGTGCGATGCCAGCAGCATAGCGCTGGGTGTCACGTTGGAGATAGGAGGTGTTGAGGTCGAGGATGCAGCCTGGCTTAGAAAGAAGGACGACTGCAGCCACATCGATGTGGCCGAGCTGGACGCGGTGTTGAGAGGGGTGAACCTCGCCCTGCGGTGGGGGCTGCGCACCATCGAGATACGCACCGACTCGGCTACTGTACTCGGATGGGTAAGATCAGTGCTCACCAGTGAGAAGAGAGTGCAAACGAGAGGCGCGGCGGAGATGCTGATAAAGCGCCGCCTGGGAACGTTAGGAGAGCTGGCCACCGAGTTTGACCCGAAGCTGAGCGTAGTGTTCGTGCTCTCAGAGAAAAATAGGGCGGACATCTTAACTAGAGTGAAGAAAGCCTGGATGGAAGCGCCGGAGGAGGTAGAGGATGAGATAGCTGCCGTGTGTCGGCTGACCGAGTCAGACCTGAAGGGGTTGCATGACATGCACCACATGGGGGTGGATAGGAGCCTGTTCCTAGCCAGGAGAATCAACTCGGATGTTAGCAGACACAGTGTTCGGGGGGTGGTTAGAGGCTGCGTCCGATGTCAGTCCATTGATCCCGCCCCGGGGGTACACGAAACGGGAAGCCTCCCGGTGGATGTGACACACTACCGGCAGGGAACGTACCTCTCGATGGTCGACTGTGGACCAGGCCGAATGGCGATATGGAGGGAGATGAGGACTGGAACGGCCGAGGAAATCGTGCTGACGTTGAGAGAGGTGTTCTTGGAGCGGGGCCCTGTGGACGAACTGCTGATGGACAACAGCGCAGCGTTCCGCTCAGAGGCACTGAGGGAGATGCTCGATGGATGGAAGGTGGACCGTTTCTTCAGAGCGGCGCACAGGCCGAGCGGGAATGGAATCGTGGAGCGACACCACCGGACGATCAAGGCAATGGCGGAGCAGGGCCATATCTCACCAATGGAGGCAGTGTTCTGGTACATGTCCCCTCGGGTTGGACAGGTCGAGGAATCGGTGCCACACAGAGCAGTATTCAAATACGAGTGGCGGCACCCGTGCACGCCACCACAACGGCCAGTGGGGAGAGAGAGTGCATTCGTGCAGGTGGGCGAAGAAGTCTGGGTTAAGCCCCCAGATGCACGTTGCACATCTCAATGGGGAAGGGGAACGGTGACGGCCGTAAATTCAAAGAACAATGTGTCCGTGGACGGGGTACAACGTCATGTCCTGGATGTAAGAAGAATCACTGTGTCGACGGACTCCGAGGAAGAGGAAACCCAAGATGAGGTGGAAACCCAGAGCTCTGCCCCAATACTACGAAGATCGCAACGAAGTCGTAGACCAACAACCTGGACAGCGGACTTTCATATGCAGAGGGACGAGGGGGAAATTAATCCTTGAGATCAGGGGGGCGTGTGGGTATGGTGTGGCGTGCGGTGGCCGGAGGCGGGGGAGTGCTCGACCGGAAGGGTGTGTGGCGTGCGGTGGCCGGAGGCGGGGCAGTGCTCGACCGGAAGGGTGTTTGGCTGGAAGGATGCGCGACCGGAAGGGCCAGCAGAGGGCCTCTCTTTAGTGGTGACCAGCAAACGGTGTGGACGCGAGTTTTGAGCAGCTCCCGGTGTTAAGCAGTTGGACGCACGTGGAAGAGGAGTAACCTGCAGTGGAGTTTAGCGGCGCCTACGAAAAGCGGTAAGTGAGATAGCTTTTTCTAACCACATAAGATTCTACTTTATATTTATTTTCATGTTACTCCTTCTGCCAGGAGTTGCAACCAGCAGATTGTATCAGCAATTGAAAGACCAATGGAAATATTACTTCCCTGTTCAGTTTGACAAATGGCTCCTTTCTTCTAATAGGAATTATGACCAGTAGATAGTATCAGCAACTGAAAGACAAATGGAAAAATTGTTTTCTTGGTCCAATCTGACAACTGGTTCCATTTTATTTTTAGCCTGATGTTATAATTCATTGTGCTGCTGAACGGCGACCTGATGTTGTGGAAAAAGATGAAAAGGCATCTTATAAACTCAATGTTTCCAGCACAATGTCATTGTGCAAAGCTGCAGGTATTGACATTTCACCTTCTTTTTAAAAACATTTATGACCATATTTCTAATGATATACACCTTATTTCAATTAATTAATGAAAAATTTGGATAGATTTACTAAAATCATTTCATTATGAAGATAGTAATTTAACATATGGTTCTTACATAAAATTATGTTGGAAGATTTGAATTTAAATTGAAAGCCCCCAAAATTAGTGTTTTGTTTCATAGAACCAAGATTTGTTTTGGGTAGTTTAGTTATGAAAGGGTTGAACCTATGTTAACTTTTCATTGTCATATTTCTCATGAAAGTTACTGTATATGATTTTCAATTAATTTTGAAAATAATCAAAAATGTTTATGAATTTAGTAACAACCAACATTCTCATTATTAAGTTGGTGTGGATTAAGGGCAGTGGATTGGCAGTATCGGTAGAGGGTCGGACGCCATGCTTTGACGCATAGAGTTACGGCCCTTGCCATTCTGAGTTCAAATCCCGCCGAGGTTAACTTTGCCTTTCATCCTTATGGGGTCGATAAAATAAAGTACCAGTAATGCACTGGGTAATTGCTGGCCTTGTGCCAAAAGTAGAAACAATTAAGTTGGTGTTTGGAATATAACATAAAAAAGGTTCTTATAGAATCATATAAGGGAAGGTTTTTAAAAAAAATACAAGCAGTTTTATAATGTAGAACAAGTAGCATTTACAGGTTATGAAATTGTGAAAAAATGATAAACTATAATTTTAGGAAAGTAGATTCAAACAATATATATCAACATAAATGATAAACATGAAATTACATAATAGCAAAGTTCATATTTTCCCCCAAATATGCTGACAATATAGATAGCTTAAAGTTACAAATGCCATAGCTGTCAAAATTCAACACATATACACATATATCTCTATTACTTAATTTCACCCACAAAATTATTAACCATCTTGCCAACAACAACCCTGAGAACCTTTTTGACTTCCATTTGTCTAACACATGTGGGCATGCCCACAAAGTCAGAAAACAGCACAGTTCCTATGACTTTCAGAAACAATTTTTCACGCTCAGAGTTGCTGAAGCATGGAACAAACTACCTGCATCAGTTGTTAGCTGTCAAAACACTTCATCCTTTAAAACCTCCATGCTTCCTGAGATCCGCCAACACTACACTTAATATTCCCCCTCCATACACATACACATATGTATATACACTATTCACTTCCCTGACATTTGTATATTATTCTATGTACTATACATGCACCTGAGCACCTTACACAATAATTTCATTATTATATTATTATAAATATTTCACATGAAAATGTAGAAACAAAATGAAAGAATTGAAAGCTGAAAACAGTTATAACATTTTGTGGCATTTGTTTCAGCTGTTGATGAATTAGCAGAATTGTTGAGTCTCAGATGAGATATTTTGCAGTATTTGTTCTAGCTCCTTGCAAACTGAACTGTGGCCTGTTTGGGTTGGCAGACTTAATGTCACCTGATATAACAACACTACCTGTCACTTGTGTGCCTTTAGAATAGTGTAATCTTTGCAAACATTTGGGCTCTCTCTTTCTCTCACACAAATTTTAAAGGGTTATGGACACTGAATTTCCCTCCCTGACTAAAGTGTAAGAAAAAAAAACTATAGAAGTTAATTGTTTATTGTTTTGCATAGAAGCATTTTAAGCAATTGCACAGACTCTCCCCAAATTTATATATTTTACTTTTCTTTGTCAATTATCAGTTGAAATCATAATTTTATAGTATTTTCTCACATGTTTGTAGCCAGGTGTGAGTCATGTTGTGATATTTCTACATACATTCTTTTTTTTTTCTTCATACATAAATTGGTACAGTTATTGTAAAATATTACGAGGAAACTGTGTTGTATGACCACAACTATAAAGATATGAAGCTATTGTAATAAAACTAATGTTTACCAAAGGAATGCATTTCATTTTATATATCTTTCCAATTTCTTTTTAACTTTTTATTGTAGTGGAATGCAATTCTTGGCTTTTGTACATAAGCACTGACTATGTATTTGATGGAACCAGTCCTCCCTACAATGTTACTGATACACCAAATCCTCTAAATAAATATGGACTTTCTAAATTGGAAGGTGAAAAGTTTGTGCAGGTGATTAGCTCAGGTAATCTTTGATTCATTAAATTTATGCATTCTATTTAAAATTTCAATCAGTTTCTCAGTCAAGTCTTTTTCCCAAAGATTGTCAGCAGATTGACAAATAAATGACAATGTGTTATTATTGGTGAATTGGCAGTATCGGTAGGGTGTCAGACACCATGCTTTACAGCATAGAGTTATTGCCTTTTACGTTCTGAGTTCAAATCCAGTCGAGGTTAACGTTGTCTTTCATCCTTATGGGGTTGATAAAATAAAGTACCAGTAATGCACTGGGTTGTGCCAAAAGTATAAACAATTATTGTGATCACGTGAAATTAGTATAATTAGGACCACAGTTTTGTACCAGAACATCTCCTGGAAAACACATGTAGCAAATAAATCACTCTATGGTTCACATCCTTGCCTTTCTGATATAAGGCATAGGAGGCTTGCATTAGCTGGAGATGTGGAACATCACAATGAACCTGCTGGCAGAGTTCTTTCTGAAAACCAAATATATGCAGATGAGTTAGAAGACTAAATATCACACTGAAAGATGTTCTTGAAGATGTCACTGGGCTGGAGGCAAGGGAACTTCAGAGAGCAATACAGAAGAGGGTGACCTGGAGGAAGAAATTTGTCATAGCACTTGTAACGGATGTGTACTAGTAGTAATAGTAGAATCATCATCATCATCAGTTTCCAAAACATAGACAATAATCTATCAGAGCATCCATGTAATTGAAAAACAATATGTAAAAAGTACTCCTTTATATGTCAACCTACAAAAATGATAGGTGATGAAAAGAAAAAGTAAATATGAAATTTATCAGTACACATTTTAAACAGTTTGATAAATAAAATGGCATTACCCTCCTCTTCACCATTTGAAATTTGCTGACTTACAACCAGTCCCCTCTGTCATGTGACTTATTACCAGTCACACATGTCATATATCATATTACCTGTCATCTCTGACATATTACCAGTCATCCCTGTCATGTAATATATTACCAGTCACCTCTGTCCTTTGACATATTACCAGTTATCTCTGTTATGTGACAAATTACCAGTCACACATGTCTTATATCATATTACCTGTCATCTCTGACATATTACCAGTCACCTGGCTTTTGTCATATGACTTATTACTACTCACCTGGCCTGTGTCATTCGACATATTACCGGTCAGCTTTGTATTGCTTTATTTTATGGCACGCTGCCATTCAGTTCTGTCTGGAGACATCTCTCTTCATGTAGTTTAATTTCTTGGTTTACTAAAATTATCAATTATTTTGTTAATAGAAAAAATAACTGAACATCTCTTATACAAAATTATATTGGAAGATTTTAATTGAAATGGGAACTGTTTATAATGTGTGGTTTTGTTTCATAGGTTTGTATTTGTAGGTTAATGTATGGATATTATTTAATTTACTTGGCCCATGCTCTCACACAACTGAAAAGTAAAATCTCATTAATATTTTTATTTGCAGGCTTTGCTATCTTGAGAGTTCCAATTCTTTATGGTCAAGTAGAATTCTTAGAAGAAAGTGCTGTAACAATCTTACTAAAGAGTATTTTGAATTCTGCTGCTACTTTGCACACTTCTCACTATGAGCGCCGTTACCCAACTTTCTGTGATGACTTGGCTTCTGTAATTATATCAATGTCAGAGAAAAAAAGTTTCCAACAAGTGGATATATCTGGTGTGTTCCACTGGAGTGGAAATGATAACATGACTAAATATGATATGGTAGTTGCAATTGCTGGCATTTTTGACTTGGAAATTTCTCATATTGTTGCTGATAAGGAAAATAAACCAGAAACAAATCGTCCTTATAATTCTCACCTTTGTTCTGAGCGTCTTGAAAATCTTGGTATTAAAGTTGAGAGAACATCATTCAAAAATGGAATAAAAGGTGTTCTACTTCCTTTTATTCCATCATAATGTATCAGCTTCTTTAGCATTCTAATTATAGTAATGTTTTAGTTCTCAATTTTGCTGGATTTAAAATTAAAAAAAACAAACTATAATTATTTGATTGAACTATATAAAATTACTTCCTTACGAGCATATAATAAATATGTTTATTGAAATGTGTCTTCAACATTACTTTTCATACGGAAACTATTTTTATAATGTAACACTACAAATAAAAGATGATATTGTCTCAGTAAAAGATATCTGAAATATGGGGATAACCAAGGTTAATACATTTTGTTTAAAAAATATAATAAAGTTTATAAAATATTTACAACCTTGTTGATTTTTCAAATTGTAGATATGATTTATACCAACTGATAATCATACTTGGTTGGTTTAAAAAAACAAAATCTTTTTTACCTAAATCAGTTTTTCTTGAGTAGGCGTATGATTGAGATTCCAACCATTACCATCCCAGCTTTTATTCAAGTATAATGTATCCTTCCATTTTGTAAGATAATAAGATATGATGCAAGGTAAATTTGATTGCTATTTGATCACATTCACACTGAGTAACTAGTTTAGTGAAGTCTGCATTATTGATTATTTGATCACATCCACACTGAGTATCTAGTTTGGTGAGGTATGTACTATTGTAATATTTCTAATCATTAAAATCAGTTATATAATACATTTTTTAATTTATTTATTTGTATTTTAATATTTTATCTAGAAGATATATTGAAGTAATAATTACTTCGACACCTTTCACCAACTTCATTGTCTAACCTCTTAATGGCATCTGAAAGGAATCATATTTTTCACTAATTTAGAAATTATTGGGGAAGCTGTTACATTATGAATCATCATCATCATCATCATCATCGTTTAACGTCCATATTCCACGCTTGCATGGGTTTGGACGGGAGTTTTCCCACTTGAGGCAAGAGTGGTTGTCTTGCTTGCATAGGACTGTCTGGCGGGTTTTCTACAGCTGGATGCCCTTCCTAACACCAACCACATTTACAGTGTGGTCTGGGAGGTTTTTACCGTGTTACCTACACGGCCACATTACAGCGTGGACTGTTTTTTTTGTCGTGACACCTACACGACCTCATTTGTTTCGGCCTGGATGTTGTGGTACCAACATAACTTTACATTGAAAGGGGTGGTGTGGATGGGGTGGGGGTAGTGGGACGGGGGTGTATTTTGTTGGAGGTGCCTACTGACTGTAGTAGGTTTTACTTTGTATTTAGGTAAGGCGGGTCTTCTCTATTACTGCCAAAGATCTTGGTCCAGTGATATTGTCTTGGAGAGGTGTAAGTGTGTGAGGTCGGAATTTATCAAGTCGTCCCAGGTTTTTCTGGGTCTGCCTACTCCGTGGCTACCATCTATTTTTATTGCCCTGCACTTTTTTGTACAGCTGTCGTCTTTGATACGCATCACGTGACCATACCAACATAGCCTTCTCTCGAGTAAACAACATCTGATCCCTCTTATTTCTAATTTTTTCCTTAGTTCGTTTATGCTTTGCCGTTCACGTATATTACTATTACACATCCAGCGGAGCATGCAAGCTTCGTTTCTCTCCAGTCTGCGTATATCCTCTGCACACAATGCCCAGGTCTCACTGCCATGCAACATTGCTGTTCGTATGCAGGCATCATACAGCCTGCCTTTCATTTTTAGGGAGAACCCTTTAGCGGCCAATAGTGGTATAAGCTCTCTGAACTTTTTCCATCCAGTTCTGACTCGAGCTACTGTATTTTCAGAGTACCCTCCCCCACTGCTGATTTTGTCACCCAGGTAACGGAAGCTGTCCACTATTTCTATAGAACCATCTGTGCTTGAAAGAGCTTGTATTATGTGGGCTCTTGCTGCTACTTATTGCACCAGAGCACCGGCCACATATAAAATCTATGTTCTTAGTTAGCTTACCTGTGATCCCACTACATCTTTTATGCACCCATACTTTGCATTTGGGACATAAAATGGAGTTTCTACCTACTCCTTTCCTACACACTGAGCATGGCCATTTCCCGGATGGGACCGGCGCCCTATTTTCCTTCCTACAAACTAGAACTTTAGTCTTAGACAGGTTAATTTTAAGGCCTTTTGATTCTAGGCCATGCTTCCATGTTTGGAATTTCTTCTCTAGTTCGGCCATTGATTCAGCTATGAGCGTTAGATCATCTGCGTATAGGAGTTCCCATGGGCAGCCGGTCTTGAACTCCACTGTTATAGCCTGAAGAGCAATAATAAATAGTAGGGGGCTAAGAATGGAGCCCTGATGAACACCAACTTTTACGCTAAACTCTTCACTATATTCGTTGTTAATTCTAACCTTGCTGACTGTTTCTTTATACATGGCTTGTATAGCTCTCACAAGCCATTCATCAACCAACACCTAGTTTTCTAAGAGCCCACCAGATAATGGAACGGGGGACTCTGTCGAAGGCTTTCTCCAAGTCGACAAAAGCTAAGTATAGGGGTTTACTTTTAGCTAGGTACTTCTCTTGTAGTTGTCGTACAATGAAAAGAGCGTCTGTGGTACTTTTGCCTGACACAAACCCAAACTGCATTTCATCTAGATCAATTCTCTCTCTGATTAGTTGCGCTATTACTTTTTCTGTGACCTTCATGACCTGGTCGATTAATTTAATGCCTCTATAGTTACTCCTATCTAGGGCATCTCCTTTACCCTTGTAGCAGTTAATGATGATGCTGCTACGCCAGTCCTTCGGAACAACCCCATTCTGTATGACTTGGTTTACTATCCAGGTGACCATAGTGTGTCCCACCGTTCCAGAGGCTTTCAGCAACTATTTCCGAAGGCCCAGCCACCTTACCCGTCTTCATATCTTTGATTGCCTTACTTATTATACTACCTTCGACTAACACTGCTGGTCCCTCTATTGGGTCAATGTGGGGGAAACTGTCTTTCTCCCATTTATTCTCCTCATTTAGTAGCCTTTCGTAGTGACACTTCCAAGCTACCTTCTTATCAGCGTCAGTGATGGCAAGTACACCATCATCATTAAGTACACACTTCTCCCCGACAATATCACGGTTTTCCTTGACACATTGCCTAGCAATCCTGAACACCTCACGTTTTTGGTCCTCGCGTTGTAGTCCTTGCTTGTAGTCCTTGCTTGAACTTTCTTTCCTCTGCTTCCCTTCTTGCAAAGTACACTTGTCTCCTAGCTTCCCTCCTGGCCACTCGATAGTCTTCTCTACTTCCCCCATCCCGCCATACTTTCCAAGCCTGCTTTTTGGCCTTAATTGACTCCTCCACCTTACTGTTCCACCACCATGTTACTCTCCTCCTGCCTATAGGCCTGCTCCAGCCACAGACTTCGTCTGCCGCCATCAGCAGGTTTGCTTTCAGGAATTCCCACTGTTCCTCTATATTGTACGACTCTAAATGCTCTTCCTTACTGTCGAAAGCATCAAGTACTATGCTTTGAAATTTATTTCTGGCTGTGGGGTCCTTTAATTTCCATATTTTTCTCCTGAGGATAGTCCTCTTCTGCTGTCGAGTACGTCTCGTCCTGACTATGAGGTTGCTAATTATGAGTCTATGTTGGGAGGTGCATTCTTCATGGGGGAGGGATTTAGTGTTTACAACAGACACTCTGTCACGTCTTCTGGTAAGGATATAATCTACCTGGCTAGTATGTTCCCCTGATCTGTAGGTGATCAGGATTCTGGAGCCTTCCTCATTTCTAGTACCAAACCCATAGCCTCCGTGGATTCCATCATAGCCGTCACAATGTTGTCCAACGTGACCATTTAGGTCGCCAGCAATAATTATATAGTCACTGTCGGTTATTTGGGAGGTAGTGGGCATCAGTGTCTCATAGAAACTGTCTTTTATAGCGCCAGGCAGTCCAGATTGAGGCGCGTACGCAGATATTACCGTCACAGTAGTTCTATTTAGAACAAGTCTTATTTTAATTATTCTGTCATTCACTCTATTTACGTCTATTATCTTATCCACCCATTTTTCTGCTAACATGATTCCTACTCCACCCAGCCCATTGTCATTTCCCACCCAGAAAAGCTTATAGCATCGTTTTTTACCCACAATGAATCTAGCAGACCCGCCCCTCCACCTGGTCTCTTGGATACAGCAACCTCCTTACGTTCAAGCATTTCTACAACCTCGTTAGAGCGGCCTTTTAAGGTGCCTACATTCATGGTACCAACTCTGAAGATTTGGGAGGGGTGAGGTGGTTGGGGATATGTTGGCCATCCGCGGCCACAACAAAGAGGAGGAGGAGGTGAATTTGTCGTTATCTTTGGCATTGTCTTTGAGTGTCCAAATTCTTCAGACTCTCCAGAAATTCCTTAGTCCATCCATCATATCGAAAAGCAACCAGAAGTGATAGCATAGGCCATTGACTTGTGATTGGTCCAAATAGTAAAGGTGGAGAGTGGGGGCAAAGGGAGGGGTATGGGGTAGTTAGCGAGGAGCAGGCTTATTTATAAGGGAGATTGAGAGAGCGACGTATATGATAGAGAGAGTAGGGGTGAAAGCGATTTTAGAGGGCCGAGAGAGAGAAGCCATTTTTATGAATCCTGGAAAAATTTTCGGCCAAAATGGTAGCGAGAAGATTATTTAGAACAAGCGTGGAGAAGATTTTTAGAACAGTGAGACAGAATTATAGAAAAACAATTATCAATAGGATTTTGATTCTGGGCGATTATAGATATATGGATGAATGAACCGAAGGGTGGGGAGACAAGAAGATAATGTTATTTATACGTTACATTTCTTAGAAGCGGACTGACCATCAATAAGAGTTGACAAATTCTGAGTTTTGTCCCTTGTAACTGGCTTATTTATATTTGGTGCGTAGGGAGTGAGAGGGAGATTGAGAGAGCGACGTATATAATAGAGAGTGTGGGGGTGAAAGCGATTTTAGAGGGCTGAGAGAGAGAAAATTTAATAGTGTAACTGGAGGAGGGTAAAGTAATGACAAACAAAACAACAATCTTTACTCTATATATCATAATATTTCAAGGTTGAAACCCTTTTTTCAATGGAAGAATGAAGAAAAATTGGAACATTTTCTTCTTATGAGCTATTCTTTGTTGTATGACTGACAAACAATAGTGTTAAACCCACCAATTGAAGCAATTGAAATGCTGGGAGAGGTTTTAACCATCCCTAATTCTATGATACTGTTTATTAGTGTTTATAGTTATCAAAAAACCTATCATAATTATAAGTGTAAGTTATGTTCCAGTCACCAACTTAATAATTGTTTCTACTTTTGGCACAAGGCCAGCAATTATCCCAGTACATTACTGGTTCTTTATTTTATCGACCCCGTAAGGATGAAAGGCAAAGTTAACCTCGGCGGGATTTGAACTCAGATCATAAAGGGAGGTAACTCTATGCTTCAAAGCATGGCGCCCGACCCTCTACCGATACTGCCAATCCACCGCCCTTAAAATCACCAACTTAATAATGAAGTTAGTTTTATTATTAGATCCCTCCAGGGTGATGGATTGGCAGTATCAGTAGAGCGTCAGATACCATGCTTCACAGCATAGTTATGTCCCTTTCTGGTCTGAGTTGAAATTTTGCTGAGGTTAGCTTTGCCTTTCATCCTTACAGGGTCGATAAAATAAAGTACCTGGGACTTCAAAGGTGTCATATTCTTAACGTCATTGTCACTGAAAGATCTTTCCCACCAGTTTTCCAACAAAACCTTAGGGTTTCTTCACAGGTACTTCTGGATTCTTTTCTCCAGCTTCATGGGTATAATATATATTAATTAATTGGCAGTAGCACTAAGATAGCGTTAAGCATATTGGAGGTGTATATGAAAGCATATATGATTATATACAATAAGTATAAGAGAACCTCGTTATCAAAGAAAAATTTTTTTGTTATGAAAAAATTATTTGTCTCTTTTGTTCTGTGAACATGTTACAGATATCTCTGTAGTAGTCAAGAATGCCAGACAATGCTGTTTCAAGATTCATTAATCTCTCATCAGTGACATTCACTTTAGTTTATTTTCATGTCAACACTGGTAGAGTCTATTTAGATTTTGCATATTGAACATTTACTGAAGATGCACATTTACATATAACAAATAGAAAACATTACCTGGAAAGGCTTATTTGTATATAATGCAAATTTGACTGGTTATAATTAATTGGCAGTAGCACTAAGATAGTGTTAAGCATAACAGGGGTGTGTATGAAAACATATACTATATGTTTATATAGAATAAACGTATGAGAGCCTTGCTAATCATGAGAAAGTTAGTTATGTTACTTAATATACTTAAAACTACAAAATACTTTGTAAAATGTGAATAAATTAGAATCTGAAACAAAAATGTTGCTTTTTAAATGATCTTAGCCATTTCATTTTAACTGCCTTTTTGTCAATATAATATTAAGCTTGGAAATTATTGCCAGACAAAATTAAGAATTGTTTCTAATATAAGCACAAGGCCAGCAATTTTGGGGGAGGGGAAAGTCGATTAAATCGACTCCAGTGTGTGACTGGTACTTTATTTTATCGGCCCCGTGAGGATGAAAGGCAAAGTTAACCATGGCGGGATTTAAACTCAGACCATAAAGGGCCGTAACTCTTTGCTGTTAAGAATGGCGTCCGACCCTCTACCGATACTGCCAATCCACCGATAATAATACCACATTCTGAGAAGTGGTTTGAGCGTAAGCCAGATTAGGTGATAGAAAGCGATTAAGTGAAGGTGCTATGGGATTTCAGGATACAGACAGACAAGAAATTAGAACACAATAGGCCTGACCTGGTGGTTTTGGACAAGGAAAAAAGATTGTGTCTGATTGTAGACGTAGCCTGCCCCTTTGACACAAGAGTGCAAGAAAAGGAGAAAATTAACCAATACCAGGATTTAAAGTGGGAATTAAAAAGGATTTAGGACTGGCATGAGATCAAGGTTGTCCCGATTGTCATAGGAGCACTAGGTACTACCTTGATGAATTTTCAAGGATGGTTAAAGAACATTAAACCAGTCCCTTTTTTTGGAACACTTCAAAAGGCATGCTTGCTGGGAGCAGCAAGAACCCTCCGATATGTCTTGCATATCTGAGGCTGTAGGTAGCGGTTTGATGTTCATTTGAATAAACTTTCTAGTTAAATAACATCAATGACTGTGACTCAAAGAAAAATAACAATAATAATAATACTACAATAAACAATATCTATAATAATAGGTACTCTAGGTATGATAAAAAGAAACACACAGACAAATACATAGACAAAACCCCAGGACTTACAAATATATACAGCATACAAAAGATAGCACTGCACACATATTATGAAAAGTACTATCAATACAATAGAAACAACATCAGCAAAAACTACACTGCTCATACCCAAGGTGCAAAGAGCTGTGCTCAGTAAAGCAATGATGCTCAATAAAATTAATAAGGGAACTAATAATAATAATGATATAAATAAAAGCAAGACATAAACAAATTTTTTTTTAGATATTTAATACACTGAAGTATGAAGAATCCATCTTCATTGAAAAATACTCCAAATTCTGTGCTTAAGTCCTCTTTATTGATATATTAACTTGATATATACAATAATTGTTTCTACTTTTTGGCACAAGGCCAGCAATTATCCCAGTGTAGTACTGGACCCCGTAGGGATGAAAGGCAAAGTTAACCTCAGCGGGATTTGAACTCGGTCCGTAAAGGGACGTAACTGTGCTGCAAAGCATGGCATCCGACCCTCTACCGATACTGCCAATAATACTGGTTAAACTGTGCATCGTATTTATGTTTGGCATATTTATTGGTAGGGGAATTTAGTTAAATCTCTAAGTAATGATGCTTTGTTGAGATCTCAAATATCAGAATAGAAAATAATTGTTTCTACTTTTGGCACAAGGCCAGCAATTACATCTAAATGGCAATAATAAAATAAAAATAAACTATATAAAATAGAATTAAAAAAAAATATTGTCATTTTGTCAAGTGGTAAAATGTATCACTTCTAAATTTAACCCTTTTCATACCAAAAAGCATGAAACCAACACCAGTTCCACTATACAAAACTGTATATTTTAAAGTGTTTATATTTATCCAATAATTTTATGTAAGAATCCTTGTTAAGTTAAGCTATAAACATTAGCTTAATCCTTCTGATAGCAAACCATCATATATATATATACATACATATATATATATATGTATGTATATATATATAATCTTTTATCCTCCCATGACCATCCAGTGTCAATAACACAACAAAAAGCACCCGGTCCACACTGTATAGTGGTCATGTAGGAGACACGGTAAACAGGCTTCCAGTCCACACTGTAAATGTGGCTGGTGTTAGGAAGGGCATGCAGCCATAGAAAACCTGTCAAAAACAGTTCCATACAAGCGAGACACGGTCTCCCGACCAATCCCGCATCAAATGGAACAAAATCGTCTAACCCAAGCTAGCGTGAAAGATGGACATTAAACGATGATGATGATCATATATATATGTATCTACTGTGCACTATGTTTCTATCTGTTCTTTTTCAGTTGAAGCACATTGGTCTGTGTTTCCCTGTTTTCTTATGTCCTAAAATGCACTGAAATGAATAGTATTAACCGTAATTCACTGAAACTATTGGGATTTCCAGAGGTTGAATAATGAGATTACTGCAGTAGGTTGAGATCCTATGAGCATATTTTAGTGTTTGTGACTTGTTCGCTTTCATCCATTCTTCTTCATCCTTTCTATCTTCTCTTATGGTAAATACAATAATTTAATAAAGTAATCAAAGCGCACATACCCCCACTATAACGATATACACCTGAACATAAGATATATGCTATATATACATATATTGGCATAATATGAGCATATTTTAGTGTTTGTGACTTGTCCGCTTTCATCCATTCTTTTTCCTCCTTCCTATCTTCTGTTCCTTCCTTCGAGCCAACCCACATCGAGTCGCTGATCTCTGTCCTTCAAGGTAATATTTTACCCAATGCCACTTCAACAGCATTTTGCTGTTCTAACAGCTTCCATATGCTGAGTTTTACCATTTTCCTGAGAATCCTAATACACTCGCATCTCAAAACTCTATTTTTGAGATAATTTGTTTATACCTTCAAAAGCTACTTTAGCCTTCTAACGCGAACTAATATCATGCCTGAACTGAGTTGTCTTTTCTTCCCTCCTCTTCTGTCTGCCTATTACCACATTTAAGCTTGCCCATAACCTCCGTGACCTCCTGTTATGTAGTTTCTTCTCGTCCTTTCCTACAACTCCACCCGGCTCTTATCCTTGTTCTCAGTATATACATGTCCTTTCATTTCCACCCTCCCCACTCTCATAGGCCCCAATTGGTCATTCCGTATCTGCCATTCCTTCACCTGCACCTCCACCCATGTTGTCTATGCCCTCCGGTGTTCCCTTTGTGGGTCCTTATACATCGGACAAACGGGAGGCTGTTTGGTGGACATACGACTTGGTTTGGATACCCCCATCGCCCATCATTTCCGTTTTCCTGTCACTCTTCCCTACATGTCTCAGTCCTGGGTGTTCTTTTACATCACGGATCACAGGCCTCACACACCAGGACTGAACAGTGTCTGATTTACCGCTTTGGGTCCTGTTTCCCTCGTGGACTCAACTTCCCTCCCCAATTTCTTTAATACCCCGTCTGTTATCACACACACGCTTGTGTATTCACCCCTAGATTCCTATGGCTGTCTTATGGTCAGAAACTTATACTCTCACAGTTAATACACACACTCCACTTTTCCCTTCACACACCCTTATATTAATATACTTTTTCGCATAGCTTTGTACTTACAAGCACACACACACACACTCTTTTACTTACATATACAGGCACACATCCACTTAGCTTCATACAGACGTATAATAACACACACATACGTACGTGCACAAGTATAGCTCTTTATACAAAACGCTTTTTATTTCAATTTTAGGTAGATGCACTCCATCATCCACTTTTCTAAAAAATAACGCCAGCATCAACAGTTTTCCAAGAGATGGAAACATGAATGGACCTGTTATTTTTATGTAAAGACTTTTTTTCCAATTCCACTCCACCCGTCCCTTCAATTTATCTAATTTCTCATTCTTTCTTCTGATGAAGGAAGGACTTGTGTCCGAAACATTAAGACTCTCTTCCTGCTATTTCAAGCGTTAACCTAATATATTCCTTCCATATACTGTACCGATTATGTTGTTAATTCTGTTTACCTTTTACACATACGCATGCACGCACACACACACACACATATATATATTTTGGGGAGGGTCATATTGCCAGAAATATATAATAATGACCCTCCCCAAATAAAACAATATTTGTTTCAACACACGATTTCATATCAAAAACCTTGCAAAACAAATTCCTCACCGTATACACACACACACACACACATATATATATACATATATAAATATATATGTATATTTTATCGATCTCAACCTCTCAATCAGAATCAAAATAGTAATTATACTGCTTGAAAGAATTCTTATCTGAAATTAATTGTTGCCACTATCAAAGGTTATTAGAAACAATCCTTCTTTTTTTTTATGTGATCGACAATATTCCAGACCTCATTCTCTTACTGAGTGGCGTGGAAGTCTTCAAATCGGACCAATGACACAATATTTCCATTGCTGATACTGTTTATCGGTGGCAAATCCTGACAGAAAAAGCAATATGAAATAAAGTATCTTGATCAAGGACATAACACATCGCCCGGTCTGGGAATCAAATGCTTAACCTCACTATTGTGAATCCAATTCTCTAATCCCTTAGCCATGCACCTTCATTTCTATCTAGTATTAATTGTTGCCACTATCAATGGAAATTAAAAAGTAAAAAGAAATTCTGCAACTGAAATTTGTTTGAGATAAAGTAATAATATACAATAATTGTTTCTACATTTGGCACAAGGCCAGCAATTATCCCAGTGCATTACTGGTACTTTATTTTATTGACTCCGTAAGGATGAAAGGCAAAGTTAACCTCGGTGGGATTTGAACTCAGACCATAAAGGGTCGTAACTCTTTGCTGCAAAGCATGGTGTCAGACCCTCTACCAATACTGCCAATACACACAATAATGTTAAACAGAGTAAGGCATACAAAATAATCTTTCAAAAAATATTTCCCTGATAGTCATTGTTGTGCTTTCCAACAGTTTTCTTTGTATGCAGCTCTGGGAAACTCACTTGACTCGATATGCCCAAGGCCCCTTTTAAAAAATTTTTTTTTTAATTTTTTAAATCTCATTATAAAGAGTATTGGAGTGATAAAAATAGATTTTTACCATTTTACATTCTGCATTCAAATCACAGGAAAAATATGTACCAGTCATAAACTAAAATCAGTGAAGTAGATTACATGTCCTTGTCTAAATTTGTGACCTTGTCCTTATGTTAAAAATTATTATTATTATAGGAGCGTCCTCCTAGGGTGCTCATAGAGATGAGGGTAGATTGAGATTTGTGGGGTTCCTAACTTTCCCCCTCAGTGGTATCCCTCCTATTGGGGAATTCTGTTGTTGATATTTTTTTTGTTTATTTATTTTGTTAATTTTTTTGTACTCAATTGCATATAAATCCCCACTGTCCCAATCTTTGTATTGTCCTCTATGGTCGGCCCTTGTGGCCAATAATAAAGAAATCATTATTATTATTGATGAGGGATTGGCTGAAGAGAAATGTGTCTGTCTTCAGTCATTTCAGCCTGGTCCACCATACAACCTCTTTTGCTACTGCTACCAGGGGTGGTTCAGAATTGGTGGGGTACCTGAATCAACCCTGGGGAATTTTCATTGTTGTATTTTTCTTGTTTCTTGTTATTGTTTTCCTTTTTTTTTTTTACTTGCTTTTTATGTAAAGCCTCCACTGTCCCAGTCTATTGTATTGTCCCCTATATATCAGCCCTTGTGGCCAATAAACAAAACCATTATTATCGGACGTTATGCTTTCCAGCATAGTTACGTCCCTTTATGATCTGAGTTCAAATCCCGCCGAGGTTAACTTTGCCTTTCATCCTTACGGGGTCGATAAAATAAAGTACCAGTCACGCACTGGGGTCGATTTAATCAACTTTCCGCTCCCCCAAAATGCTGGCCTTGTGCCTATATAAGAAACCATTATTATTATCATTATCATATGACCAGTTCCATTTCTAGGGTGATGATGAGGATGAAATGGAGGTTGAAGACGATCCAACAAACTGTTGTAACTGGAATTGGAAAGATGAGAAGAAAAAGCATAAACAAAACAGAAAACAGCTCTTTGAAAAAAAGATGCCAAACATGACATCCTGAAATACACATTCATCAGAACACTAGTTTGGTTAAGAAAGTGTATGAATTGGAGAAGGAAAATTCATGCAATATGTGGATGGAATCTGAACTACAGGATTGCTATTGAGAACTCCCAGAAGATAAACTTTTACTATCAAAAGTATATAGAGAGTACTTTTGTCTAAAAGATGTGGATGCTTGTTGATGAACCCACTAAAGAAATGCTTACAGACTATTTTGGTGAACTCTGGGAAATATATAATGCATGGTGAGTGAGCAGAAATGTTCCCAACTGTGTGTTGATGTTTAACCCTAAATGTTTTTATATCTTATATATCTTGTGATAAATATTGTATATTTTTTCATTCTTTTATCAAATCTATTGTATAATGTCCTTGCCCCTACCTTCATTTTTATATGACATGTCCAGTTGTACATGTATTGTAACTTGTATGTTTATAATGTTTACTGAATTTGTATGTACAAGGCTTTGTGGCTAAAAATGAAATCTGTATTATTATCATCTTGATCATTATCCTCAATAGATATGATATAGCCTAAGTGTTTGGTCACACATATACATGTCATCTTGAACAAGATCTTTAACCCCACTTGCCTTAATTAAGATGAAGTTTTTCAAACTGGATGTTGTCGATAATCTTTAGATGTGTTGCAAAATTAAATAAAAACCTGATTTATTTTATGAATAATTGGCTATGAAGTACATTGTTTGTAGATCAATTTTCTTACTTTTGTGTCACTAATAACATTTTATTTTTGTGTTATGAAAAACATTATTTATAAAAAATAATATGCTACCTATGTGAAACTTTTGGAAAATCTGCCTTAAGGTAATGAAAATATTTAAGAAGTTATGTTTTTTAACATTCTTCTTTGGACCTCTGTCAGTTTCAGTAGGTGTTCCAGTGGTATGAACAATGGAACAGTCTGCATACGAAATTAACATACAAGTGGCTGAGCATTCCACAAAGATATGTATCCATAATCTTTAGCACGCTAGTAATTTTTATGAGTTGTTTCCCTTGACACAGCATTATTTATTGGTGCATTTTGTTGCTGACTGTGCACTAAAGATTAATAAAGTTTTGAGGGAAATTCACTATGACACAGAATATGACATAGCTAGCCCCTTTGAATTACCGACACAACTTATTTTCGTCAGCTGAGTGGATAGGAATAATGTGAAATAAAGTATCTTGTGAAATAAAGTGTCTTGGACACAACATGCTACTGGTTATCGAACTCAATGTTATGATCATGAACCAAACATGGTAATCACTAACCCACTTGCCTTTACATTTCTTAATTTAACACAACTTAATCACATTGCTAAGCATACACTTGAATGCCAGTTGCTAGATGAGTATAACTTATTCTCTCAAATACTGTGCTTCTCAATAATTATATTATTTTGTAGGTAAAGATGACTCAACTTCATTATGTCTAATGTTTATTTTGTCAACTTCAAGAAGATAAATGATACATATGTTGGGAGCATTTCAAATATATGCATGAAACTCTAAACTATTAATGTGTCATTTGTGTCAATTCTAGTGCCATCTTCAATACCAATTTATAACCACAATCCCTGTTAAATTCCCTTTTTACCATTTTCCCCTTCTAATTACTAACCAGCAACAATTAAAATTCTTGACTAACTTAACTCAAATATCCCTTCATCTTAAAGTAGCTATGGCTTCCAAATCACCTTCTTTAGATACCAAACCACTTGAAACTGACTCTAGCTTTACAGTACAGAATTGTTTGTTTTAGCATGTTTATATTTAAAAAACATCCCATCATAATTTTCTATAAGAACCTTTATTAAGATATGTTTCAAACACCAGCTTTTGATTATTAGAAAGACACTACAAAATCTGTCCAAATTCTTAATTATTTTCAAAATAATCATTGGAAATATGGTAAATTCAACTTTTTAAAAAAGTGAGCCATCATGAAGTTATTTAAATTAACTCTTAACAATTGCGTAATGATGTGGCAGAAAATATCTAAAAATAGATTTATTAATTCAAATGTTTAAAGTCCTAGTGGACAAATTATTGTGAAAATTTGCAGTATTTCAATTTTTAATGTGATTTAGTCATAGTACTTTTTATTATACTTTTCAAGAATGTTTTGCTAATGCAGTTTTATATGGTATAAGACATTAAGAGTTAATATAATCGTAAATTGACAAGAAGGGCTCTTTATACTAACATCTAAGTATCAATTTGAAAATATCAAAGTGCGATGGTCATATTTTCTTCATTAGTGTATAATGATTATGTTATGCTCATCACTTCATTTTATTAACATACACAGAATCACCAGCAAAACAAATATATTCAGTGTTGGATTTGATACCATATTTCTATTTCACATTTTTAGATCTATTTATAAAATATCAAATACTGTGAGTTTATAGATATGGTGTCAATTTTATCAAACAAAAATCACAAGTGTTTAAGCACATTGTTTTAGTATGATAATGGCTGAATGAGAGTGGTATTGAGGTTTTTAAAATAAATTTTCTGCAGTCTCCCTTACTATTGAGATGTTGTTGTGCAAATAACAGATTGGCAGGTTAGTTGTTGGATAAAATACCTTCTGGCATTTAGTTACGGCTCTTTATGTTCTGAGTTCAAATCACATCAAAGTCAACTTTTCTTTTCATCCTTCTGAGGTCGATGAAATAAAATAACCAGTCAAGTACTGGAGTTGATTTAATCAACTTTTCACTCCTCCAAATAATTGATGGCCTTGTGCCTACATCAAAAATCAATATTGTTGTGGATTGGCAGAAACATTAGAATGTTGGACAAAATGCTTTGTGCTAACATTTATTCCTGCTGTCTGCTTTTTGAGTTCAAATCCCAATGAGGACAATTTTTCAGAGTCAATAAAATAAAATAACAGTAAAGTACTGGAGTTGATTTAATCAAGTTTTCACTCCTCCAAATAATTGCTGGCCTTATACCTAATTTAAAAATCATCATCATCATTATTATAAGGGCAGTATCAGTAGAATCCAATCTAAAGTCCAACCCCCTCTTCAACGTGGCAGGGCGGTGGCAATGGATAGTGTCAGAGCTATGCCGTCGGGAATTTTGGTTCCTGGTAGCGCCACCCAAAGCGGATTGGTCTGGCACCCAGCGGTATTAGGGCCACAACCCAGCAAAAGGGGCTCTGGTGAAAATCCAAGAGGTGTCTGTTCCGGTAACCGGCAGCTTCGGGTCGTTTCTGTCCCTGCGTCTGTGGAGAATTTGCGTCAAACAGGACGTTTTTTCCCCTCGTTCGGGA
The DNA here is from genome assembly GCA_964016885.1 of Eledone cirrhosa. Classification (NCBI taxonomy): domain Eukaryota; kingdom Metazoa; phylum Mollusca; class Cephalopoda; order Octopoda; family Eledonidae; genus Eledone; species Eledone cirrhosa. The sequence goes on from OZ024742.1 coordinate 251,980,604, forward strand.
TATACATGCGGGTTTTTTGGGGACCGCTTGTGAATTCACTACTCCCATGACACTTCTTCTATGAATCCTACAAATACGAACTATGAATATGAATTGCCTTCTCGCTGCAAACGCAATGCAAAGCAACAGCGCTCCTACCGCTATGGCTCTACAGACTACTCCCGCAGACGAAGGAAGCAAATGAGGGTGGCGTGCTGGAATGTCCAGGCACTTACAATGAAGGCTCTGCACAGGTACTGCATTAGTGTCGCTTGCCTTTCAGAAGTTCGACTTCCCAATGTTGGTCATCTTCCGATCAAAGTTCCTGGCGAGGACATGTCCTACCACTTGTACCATAGTGGCGTGACTGACAACAGTGGCCTTCATGGGGTCGCTGTAGCGCTCAGCCCCGGCGCGCAAGTGGCTTTGCTGGCGTGGCAGCCAATCTCACGCTGGTTCGATTGAGGGGTCAAATCTCCAACGTCAGCGTAATTGCCACCTATGCTCCCACACTCAATGCGGACAAGACGCAGTTCTATACCGATCTCCAAACAACCATGGATGGCGTCCTCTTCAGTGATGTTCGCATTGTCGCTGGGGACTGGAATGCGCGGGCGGGGCCGGCTGATGATACAACACGGCATATTCTAGGATGCTTCGCCCTAGGCATACGCTGTGTCAATGGTGAATGGCTCGTGTCCTTCGTGGATGTCAATCGTCTTATCATCACCAACACCCGGTTCCAACATCCTCGGTGTCACCTCGTCCCGTGGTGATCCAATGACGGAAGAACGGCCAATCAGATTGACTACATCCTGGCCAGATCTCGGTGGGCCAGCTCAGTGATGGACTTGCGTGCGTATCGAGGGGCTGATACGGGCAGTGAGCATGGGTCAGACCATACTCTTGTTCGAGCAACCCTTCGTCTGCAGGCGAAACCTCCTCCCAACCGCCAGAAAAGGATTGACATCTCGCGACTCAAGCTCGATGCTGGAAATGCTTTCCGGCTAGAGCTGTGAAACCGATACCAAATGCTGAGTAACGAAGTGGAACAGCAACCGGAGCAGGAGTGGAACGCGCTCAGGGCGGCGACAGTTGAGGTGGCCAGAGAGCATCTCGGGGCGACCCAAAGATGCCATTGGGACTGGATCTCTGGCAGCACTCTTGAACTCGCGGAGAGGGCGAGAGTGGCCCGACTCGAGGGTACACCCAATCTTCAAAATCTCTGACATCGCACATCTTGGGCTATTCGGGCCGATTGGAATGCACACAGGCGCGAATTTGCGGAGCAGACGGAGAGGGCAGCAGCCTGTGGTGACTCGCGCAAGCTCTACCAACTGGTGAAGCGAGCCAGCCGAAGCAGTACGGGTATCAGCGAGATGATCCGTGGTCGGAACGGGGCGGTCATTACCAATCTTAATGACCGGCTAGTCTGATGGCGGGACCATTGCTCCGAGCTGCTCAACCACCTGCCACCACCCACGCCAACCTACATGCAGCCTTCCGGAGAAGAATACGGGTGCAGCACTGCCCCTCCAACAGTCGAGGAGGTACGTAGTGTCCTGACACATCTCCGGAACAACAAGGCGCCGGGCGAAGATGGCGTTCCAGCTGAGGTCTACAAGGCCGAGCCTGATGTCTTCGCAGCTTGGCTCCATCGAGCCTTCTCCTCGGTGTGGGCGACGGAGCGGTTCCCTGGTGACTGGAGCGAGGCAACTCTCCTACCCTTCTTCAAAAAAGGCGACAGGAAACTGTGTTCCAACTACAGGGCTATCAGTTTAATTGACGTTGCTGCCAAAACCTTCGCAATTCTTGGGCTGAAGAGGTTTTAGGCCATCCGTGATGCCCGTACCCGTCCTTCTCAGGGCGGCTTCCATCTGGGGAGGGGGTGCGTTGATCAAATCTTCAATCTCCGGCGTGTCCTGGAGCAACGGTGGGCACATCAGCAACCTACCGTCCTCTGCTTCATCGACTTTGCAGCTGCCTTCGACTCGGTAGATCGGGAAGCCCTGTGGTGTATAATGCAGGCGGACGGCATCCCAGTGAAGCTGCTTCGTCTCATACAAGGCTACTACCGGTCGACTCGGGCTTGAGTGAGGGTCTATGGTGAGGAGACGGAGTCGTTCGATGTTGGGACCGGTGTTCAGCAGGAGTGTGCGCTATCGCCAACTCTCTTTAACTACACCATTGACTACACTCTCAACACGGGCGTGGAGGTTGGGAGAGGGGTCATGGTGACGGACCTGGCCTAAGCGGATGACATTGTACTGATGGGCGCTAATGGGACAGATGTACAAGGTGCTCTCAAAGGGGTGCACGCTGCAGCCGCCGCTGTTTGTCTATGAATCAATGCTGCCAAGTTGAAGGTCATGACGTCACTGGTCTCGCCTGATGCCTGGCAGCCAATATCTCTTGAGGGCGTGGACCTGGAGGATGTGGAATCCTTTGTTTACCTGGGCTCAACAGTCGTTCCAGCGGGACAGGGCGCAGCTGAGCTCAAGCGTCGCATAGGTGCTGTCAGATCTGCTTTTTGGTGCCTCCAACAGTGTCTGTGGGACAGAAGAGAGATCACCTCGGCGACCAAAGGGTGAATCTACCAGGCCGTTGTTCGCACTATCCTCCTCTATGGCTGTGAAACATGGCCTATGAGGGTAGTCGATCAACGGGGGCTGGAGGTCTTCGACAATGACTGTCTCCGCCGCATTCTTCGCTGCCCACGCGTTGATCGGGTACCTACCACCAGTCTTCGTCTGAATCTTCGACCCCTTCCTTCAGGGCTGCTGCAGCGGCGCTTGAGATGGTGTGGTCACGCAGCCCGGCGCCCTGAGGGTGAGCTGATCTGCGATGTTCTCCTCTCACCTCCACTCCTTAACTGGCACAAGCGTGTTGGCGGGCAGCTGAAAACCTGGGCAACGACGATCAAGGAGGACCTCTCCGAACTCTTAGATCCGCAGGTGGTCGGACTGTGCCGATGGAACCGTGACTGGCTCGCTATCTCCAGTGACCTAGCCCGGGACCGTCGTGCGTGGGCAGCCATGGTTCGGGATGCCGTCAGGACAAGGGAAGAAGCTGGCTCAACCCGTCCAGGGTGAATGTCGACACAAGTACAAGTAAGTATCAGTAGAATAACATGCTCTGTAGCATATAGTTACATCCTTTTACATTCTGCTGATGTTAACTTTGCCTTTCATCCTTACGGGGTTAATAAAATAATGTACCAGTAATGCACTGGGAATGACTTAATCAACTTTCCCCTCCCCCAAATTGTTGGCCTTGTGCCTAAATCAGAAACTATTATTATTGTTGTTTTTTTTTGTATTATTTGAATCCCAGCAAGTTCATACTACTAGTATCGATAAAATAAGGTACTAGTTAAGTACTGGGATTGATACATCCCTGTTCCACAAATGTATGGCTTTGTGCCTCAAAGAGTCGGGTGGTTCAGGATTGGTGGAGTACTTGAGCTAACCCTGGATAGTTATCCCCCTCTATTGGGGAATTCTCATCCTTGTATTTTTCTTGTTATTTTGTTTTATACCTTTTATATGTAAACCCCCACTCTCTCCATCTATTGTATTGTCCCCTATATGTCGGTCCTTGTGGCCAATAAATGAAACCATTATTATTATTATTAACGGCGGTGGATTGGCAGTATCGGTAGAGGGTCAGACACCATGCTTTGATGCATAGAGTTACGGCCCTTGCCATTCTGAGTTCAAATCCCACCGAGGTTAACTTTCCCTTTCATCCTTACGGGGTTGATAAAGTACCAGTAATGCGCTGGGATAATTGCTGGCCTTGTGCCAAAAGTAGAATCAATTATTATTATTATTAGCAAGTACCTTGCACTGGAGAAATATTTGGCCCCTGTAACTTGCACCAAAGCGTGTGCACCTACAATTGTATGCAATGCAATGTAAGAGACCATGGTAACCACCAGATGGCAGTACTGTAGATTCTGCTTATTTGTGCTTCTACTGCAAACACAACTTCCTTATTACCTCAACTGTTGTAGATTCTTAAGCATGGCATAAGTTCTCTCAACTTAATAAAAGGGGTTTTTCTTCCCTTTTTCCTATATACATATAAGTGTGATGGACAGATGGAGAAACAGTTCTTTTATAATATAGATTGAATAGGTAAAATTGTTAGATGACTTGTGATATTTGTTTTAGCTCTTTACATTCTGCCAAGGTCAACTGCCATGACTGATAAAATAAGGTACCAGTCAAGTACTGAAGTCAATTTAATTAACTAACCCCCTACCAAAAAAAAAAAAAAATAAATAAAAATCCTTTCTTCTTTTGCTTATATTAGAAAAGAAAAAATAATAATGAATTCTATTTTAGGCACAATGTCAGTAATTTGTGGGGAGAGTAAAGCTGAGTATATTGACCCCATTTCTATATTGGTACTTTATTTTATCAACGCCAGGATTTGAACTCAGAATGTAAAGAACTGGAAAAATAATGCTATGCATTTGTCCAACGCTTTAACACTGCCAATCCACTGCTTTTAGAAGAAATAATAATAATAATGGTTTCTTATATAGGCACAAGGCCAGCAATCTTTTGGGGGGGGTGGGGCTGGGGCTGGGGGGAGTCGATAAAATCGACCCCAGTGCGTGACTGGTACTTTATTTTATCGACCCTGTAAGGATGAAAGGCAAAGTTAACCTCGGCGGGATTTGAGCTCATATCATAAAGAGCCGTAACTCTATGCTGCAAAGCATGGTGTCTGACCCTCTACTGATACTGCCAATCTACCGCCCTACCGCCCTAGAAATAATAATAACGGTTACTTATATAGGCATAAGTCCAGCAATTTTGGGGTAGGGGAAAGTCGATTAAATCAATCCCAGTATATTACTGGCACTTTATTTTATCGATCCCGTAAGGATGAAAAGCAAAGCCGCAAGAATGTGGTCAATATCACCTAATAACATCAAAATAATTCCAGCTGTCATCAGAGCTTTGGGCTCTAAACCAGTAAAATAGAGAGGATATCAGGAGCAAATTGACCTAGAATTATAAATTACTCAACTACAAGACTGCCCTGTTTGGCAAAGTACTGGCTGTCGAAGGCCCTTGTTGGGCCTCAAACAAACAGTAGAAGATCCAGTAATAATCATCAGCATTATCATTAATATTATTATTATTATTATTGGTTTGTTCATTTTACAACTATCAGATAGCATAGATAGGAAGGTTTGTTTATATCATTGGTTTTTCAATTTTGAATATTTGCATTTTTATAGCAGCATTTCTTTTACAACCATATATTTTTCTTATTGCTAACCACACAGGCAAAAAGTAGGAGTGGAACTTGTGCCTCAACCAAACAGACTTTGGTGGCAATTTGAGACACAATGACTAGTAATTCCTGACTTTGGATACTTTGTGATTTAGCACAAACACGCAGTCACTGTGCTTCCTTCATATACTGATCTGCTTTAACCTTTTTGATACTAACCTGCCTAAAACTGCCCTTGGTTCTATGAAAACTGTTCAGAAATGTGCAACCAAACAAATACTCTCCATCAGTCAATTACCATACTCTGAACGGCTTGTTTCCCTGGGCATTAAAGCTCCATCTTTCTAACAACAACCCTGGGCACCTTTTTGAATTCCATATGTCTAATACCCATGGACATCCTTACAAAAATCAGAAAACAGTATAGCTCCCATGACTTTTGGAAACATTTTTTCATGCTCAGAGTTGCTGAAGCATAGAACAAACAACTAGTATCTGTTGTTAGCTATCGGGACACTGCATCCTTCAAAACTTCCATGCTTCCCAAAATTTGCTGTATAAAATAATTTTCATTATTATTTTAAAAAAGCACCCATTTTAAATAAAAATTTTGCAACATAATTTTATATAAGATCCATGTTATATTACTATTTTAATAATTGTTTCTATTTTAGGCACAAGGCCAGCAATTACCCAGTGCATTACTGGTACTTTATTTTATCGACCCCGTAAGGATGAAAGGCAAAGTCAACCTCGGCGGGATTTGAAAATCAGATCGTAATTTAATAATGAAATAATTAATACTTTTAGTATATCCCTTTCAAATTCTTCATTAATTAATTGAAATACAGAGTATTTCATTAGAAATATGGTCACAAAAAGGTTAACTCTCAACACCCTGTAATGATTTAGCAGGAAATATCTAAAAACAGGTTTGTTAATTCAAATGTCTATAATATCTTTATTAGTGGACAGATCATTGTGAAAATTTTGCTGTATTAAAGTAAAGACTTTAATTTTTAATGTATTTCATTTGTACTTTTTAAGAATGTCTTGATAATACTTTTGTTACCAAACAAACCCCTGATTCCATGATAATAAGCAGTTTATTTTAAAGTGGCCTAAAAACACTTTCTAAAAACCTTCTATCATAATTTTATGTGAGAACCTTAGTTGAGTTATATTTCAAACACCAGCTTAATGAGAAAGTTAGTTATATTACTAAATTCCTCCAAATTCTCGATTATTTTTAGAATGATTTGAAAATCACAGGCAATGTCTTTCAATAGAAATATGGTAATGAAAGGGAATACAATGCTGGGCAGTTACAGCAACTTTCTTTGGTTTAATTAAACAGTAATGGGATTTTGTCAGTTTCTAATTACATCAAAACTAAATTGAGACAAAATATAGGTTTAACATATAAAATATGATCATACAAAATAATAATTTGCAACGCCATACATTACTGTTTTGTGGAAGTTTCTTTCTTTTTTTTTAGTACAGAAGAGGAATATTTGAATTTTGTCTCATTAGTTCTCAAGAGAATATATAATACTTACTGACATTTCAGACAATAAATATTTAGGTATATAAAAAGAATTTACAGAATATAATAATGCATAAAGGTTGAAAGTAAGAGAGATGGAGGGGATATTTGTGCATGAGTGTGTTTGTGTTTCAAACAAAGAATGCAAATCTAAAGTACATCAGTAATTAAGGTAATTAAGGTACTAGAACTTGCAAAGTCTTCCTTTACTTTGTTGTCTACAAATGCAGATGAGTGTTTCCACTACACACACACAAAAAAAACCTTTTTTTTGAGTAATAGATTTTTATATCAAAAATGAATTTTTGAATTGTTAGAAACATGATGTACAAATGGAATGCTGAAATATATTTGAAAAGATACCAGTATGTGATCATGGTATGGTAAGGAGAACTAGTTGGGAACTATAACAATATCAACATCTGCAATACGCTCTTTTGTCATTGATATATATATATGTGTGTGTGTGTGTGTGTTTATATATATATATATATATATATATATATATATCAAAACTTAACAGAAAATATTACAAAAGAAAAATATCTTAAATATTTCCTAATGGTGTATGCTCATCTCAACTGAGTTGTGACCAGGAATATTATGTAGTGGACATTTGATTGAAATTCATATTTAAAAAAAACAAATAAAAAAACAATAAAACAAATATATCATAAATTGTGATAAGCTTTCTCTATAGTCATGTTTTCAATCATTTTGTTTTTCCACACTGTATGAATATTATTAATATTGCATCAATGATTTATTGTTCAGGTGAGCAATTACCTCTAATACTGTTAGCTAACATCATAAGAGCAGTTATATTGTCACTTCTTCAGTGTAGCCATATCTTCGTATAAATTTTCATTCATAACATTCTGTTCTGACTCTAGACGAATTTCGTTGTTCATGACTTTCACTGTATGAGGTTTATTAGCATGTTTGTCTAGTTTGCTGTCATAGCCAGAAGCAACAGCACCTGCCTCAGCTGTACAGCTTTTGTTGATGTTATTTGCAAGAGCACTTTCTATAGGTTTGTTAGCATCTTTGTCTAGTTTGCTATCGTAGCCACAAGCAGCAGCAGCACCTGTTTCGGTTGCACAGCTTTTGTTGGTGTTATTTGCAATAGCATTTTCCATATCATTGACACCATGGTACGTTGGTTTGCTGACCTCTTCATATAAGGTGCTCATATCATTTGTGTTCCAGTAGGTATTATTGGCAACAGATTCTGTAACTGGCACTGCAGGTGCAGCCTCTCCATCATTTTTCATCTGGGCATAAAATGTATTCTGAAAAAGGACAGCAGGTTCTTGGTACTTTCTTTTAAGCCTACAAAGATATGAATTTAAAAAGAAATTTAAGCTTACAGTCAGAGAACTTTAAAAAAGATGTATTAAAATTGAATAAACATCAATTTATAAAAATTAAAACGGTGCATGTGTGTGCACTTGATTGTATTGTCTATTTGTGTGTGTATGTGTGTGATACATTTTTTACAAGAGCATGTTTAAAATTATCACTAAGTTTGTTAACATATCCAAATATTTAAAAGATGAGAAAATGGGAGTGGTGTTCCACCGAAGCAGGTGGTGAAATTCAAGTATCTTGAGGCTGCAAGGCAGGAGGCTGAATTAAGTGCAAGAATTGCAGGAGCTGGTACAGTAATGTGCCAAGTTTAGCATTCTGTCATCAGAAGAAACGAGATAAGTGTAAAGGCCAAACTTGCTAACTTCAATTTGGTATTCTGCCAACCCTTACCTATGGGATTTCTCCAAAGGGTCTTTGGAGTAACATTACTCAATAGAGTGCATAGAGATCACAGCTCTGATACTACAGGCATGTGGTCAGAATGTGTAATGAAAGGATTGCTGGACAAATTTTATGGGCAAAAATCAGCTAGCAAGAGACCCAGGGGTAGACCCCAAGCAAGATGGTTGGATAACATCAATGAATTCAGCTGGTTTCACTTGGGGATCTATGATTTTAATTACAAATTAAAATCATAGCATTATGATCAACTTTGCCTTTCATCCTTCTGAGCTCGATAAAATAAAATACCAGTAAAGTACTGAGCCATATTTAATAACCCGCCTCTAAAAAAATGCTAGCCCTGTATCTAAATTAGAAACTATAATTATAGAAATAAATTGTTGCAGGTTTCTTCCCTTGATCAGCCTGTTTTTGTTTTAGTTTATGATTTATTTCCCTTGCACACTAATGTATATATGTATATAATTCTATGCATGTTGCTATTGCATAATTTCCTCTGAACAAGGGCTAGATATTATTAGAATCAAGTTTGCAAAGTCGAGCTGTTTTAGACAACCCCAAGAGTGGGTGTTATTCACATAGAAGCTATTATATATATAAAAATCAAAAAAATCTGAGGCCTACATGTTACCAACCTCTACTCTAACACATATTTCTGTTGGTCATGATAGACAGTAATTTTGAGAATTTCTTTGAGGCAGACTGAATTTTTGATGTGGCAGTATGAAAGGAGACAACAAAGATTCCATTATCCATTTGAAGGTTGGCATTACCAAAGCAGGTAAAAAGGGTACAGGCTCAGGCAAGGTGTCTTTTTGTGGAAGACCAGCAGTGGCTCATGCCTATCAGCCTTCCCTCTCCATGTCCCTGATGTTGCCCAAGGGAAAGGCATAGTGACATCACAACTCATTTCTACAGCTAAGTGAACTGGAGCAATAAGAAATAAAGTATCTTGCTCAAGGACACAATCTCACAATTGTGAATTCACCTCTCTAAACACCAAGCCATTATCCAAAGCAGTTACATAGTATATATATACATTTTATTTATATATACATGTGATGAACTGGTTTTGCCCCAGTTCATCACATTAAATTGAAAAGAAATAAAATCCTTTTGAATAGTCATTCTAATCACAAATTATTTTGCCTTTATTGCTGTTTTAAATTACTTTTACCACGTAGGCGATATCATCATCTTCCACACTAGCAAACAGTTTAAGTTTGATTTATGAATATGAAACTGACTTATTCTTCATTCTGATATAACTATCCAAAATTTACAAATAGAGTCTTTGTCTACCTTGATTTTTAAAGAGGTTTCTTAATTTTCAAATAACTTGCAGTGATAATTTTAACATACAGCTGACCCCTGCTTGTATAGTTCTAAATCTAATTTTGTGCAGTAAGTTTACATTTTATGTCAAATACTACATGCATGGTATATGATGGTTAAAAGACTTAAAACATTACTAAAATGTTTAAAATAGCCATTACAAATGCTTCTCAGGCTCACAGAGTATCAAATGCTGGATCAGAATTCCTACCTTAAAGATTTGTAATTTTAAAATAAACACTGCTCACTTATCAAATTATTAAATATCTACCACTGTTTAACTATAATTACATTTTACCATTAATTCGCCATAATTTATCACTATAGCTTCACTATTTTTGAGTTTGTAAACATGAATTACTTCCCCTACACACTAGATAGATAGAGAGGGAGTGGATGGAGGCACACATATAGCAGTATACACACAAATCTAGGTGTCAGAGTGTATATGTATGCATGGATATATATATATATATATATTCACACACACACACACACACATATGTATATATATGTGTGTGTGTATGCATAGATGTGTGCGTGCGTAGGCATAGAGATTTGGGTGTACGTCTATTCTATTTATTAGGTGGATGAAGAAGTGTCAATAAATCCCAGTAGAGATGACAAAGTGTCATGACAAGTGGAGAGATGCTATCCCGAAACGGACCCATCCAACCCATGCAAGCCTTTTCTTTTGCTGCAGCATATGCAGAAAGGAATCTAAGTCCTTAATGGAGCTAAAATGTGATGTTTGTGCCACCCATGTATAAGAAAAAGGTCAAGGGATGATAGTTCTGAAAACCGAGATGCAGTCCCTGCCGAGGTTGACTTTGCCTTTCATCCTTATGGGGTCGAAAAAATAAAGTACCAGTAATGCACTGAGTAATTGCTGGCCTTGTGCCTAAAGTAGAAAGAATTATGTGTATATGTATGTGTGTGTATGCCATTCATCACAAATATCCTAGGAACACCATTTATAAAACGCATGTTGGCTTACCTCAGAAATAATCAAGGAGAAATTCCAGTGCCATGTTATTGAGCGAGCGGGTCTTCTACCATCATTGGCTTGTCAAATAAAATACTTCTTTTCCAATATAAAAAATAGCAAATTTTGTAAGGTTCAGTAGCATGTCTAGGAACTTTAGTTTTTTTTAAATTACATTTTTACTTGCATTTTTTTTATATTGGAAAAGAAGTATTTTATTTGACAAGCCAATGATGGTAGAAGACCCGCTCGCTCAATAACATGGCACTGGAATTTCTCCTTGATTATTTCTGAGGTAAGCCAACATGCGTTTTATAAATGGTGTTCCTAGGATATTTGTGATGAATGGCATACACACACATACATATACACATAATGGCTGCATCTCGGTTTTCAGAACTATCATCCCCTGACCTTTTTCTTATACATGGGTGGCACAAACATCTCATTTTAGCTCCATTAAGGACTTAGATTCCTTTCTGCTTATGCTGCAGCAAAAGAAAAGGCTTGCATGGGTTGGACGGGTCCGTTTCAGGATAGCATCTCATGCCAAAAAAAAAATGGTACTGGAGTTTCTCTCTAATAATTTCTGAGGCAAGCCAACATGCTTTTTATAAATGGCTGATATTCACATCCATACATACATACACCGATATATATATATATATACATACATACACACACACATTCATATATACATAATGGCTGGCTGTATCTCAGTTTCAAGAATTGTCATCCTTTAACGTTTTCTTATACATGGGTGGCATGGATATAATATTTTAGCCACAACAAAGACTTAGAATCCTTTCTGCATATGCTGCAATAAAAGAAAATAGAAAAGGCAGCCATTGAGTCGCAGGTTTTACATTAGAGTTTTTTATTCTCCTAGAATGATGTCCTAACATACATGTACTTAGTGGGTTCTGATCCTATGATCTTCATATTCCTCACATATACATATATATATATATATATAATATATTATACAATGGGCTTCCTTACAGTTTCTGTCAACAAAGTTCATTCAGAAGGTATTGGTCAACCTTGAGCTACAATAGAAGACACTTGCCCAAAATGGCATGTAATGGGTTTGAACTTGAAACTACATAGTTTTGAAGCAAACCTCTTAAGTATTTCAACCAAATAATGTATTGAACAATGCCTGAATTCATGGAGATTCATGGTACTATTGCACTGGTGTACTTGGTACATCTAAAATTCATTGTTTCTCCCAGTTTAATATTAAACTTTTAAATCCATCTCATTGCTGGAAATGAGTTTCTATTACACTTCCTGCTTAATTCTAACTCTTAACCTATAATGATTAAGTAAAAAAAAAAAATTTAACAATAGGTTCGTTAATTCAAATGTTTATAGTAAGTTTACCAATGTACAATTTGTTGTAAATATGAGTGATATTAGAGTTAAGACTTCAATTTTTGATGTGAGACAGTTATAGAACTGTTTTACACTTTTTATGAATGTCTTGTTAATGTAATTTAATGTGGTACTGGACATTAAGAATTAAATAAGTTTTGGTTATGTTCAAAATTCCTTTACAGGTCTTTGATTCTCTAATGAAAATCAAATCTTCAGCATCTAGTAGCATTAAGGATGAATTAAGTATCTAAGAATGGAAACTTGGTGAACACTGAAAACAGAGAAACCAAGCATTCCTCCAAATTATTCAGTGATTGAATTGGCCAAAAGACTTAGAAAAAAAAAAAATCTCAGAAGTGAAAATTGATCAATCAAACTCCTGTAACTATCACAGCCTGTTGTTGGGATGCTACACTACATGATTGAGTAGGTGTCTAGCATTTCAATGGACCTTAGAAATACTTGGCAATGCAGAAGGGGGAAAAAAGCATATATAAATATTACTACAGATATGTATTCTTTAGTGCAGAAATTGGTTTCTCCTGTTGACAAAAAAAATTTCAGATTTGTAATGGAGTATAGTCAATTGAATCGATGACATTACAAGCAAATGACAAATTTTTGTCAAGGGTATTTGACTGGAGACTGTAGATGTACAGCCTAGTATTTAGTTTATCACTCTTGCAGTTGTATTACTACTCCATATTATTTGATGTTTAATAACATTGTATATTATTTCCAGGCATGAGTTAAGCTTCTATCAATTGGAGATAGATTTGTATAAGATGTAAAACTGCTTTGAAAAATAATCGAGTTGAATAAGAGAAAGAAAAAAAAAACCAGGCTGAGTACACAGCTCGTTATATACATTGTATTTCAAGATAAGATAGCAAAGATATGCATAGAGAAACAAACACAGAGAGACAAAAATTAACACATTTATTACATTTGTTTTAGCTGAGTATTCATTATCATCAAGAACATAGATCTGTGTGTGTGTGTGTTATATTGAAAATAGATATATGTACAATTGAGTTATCTTTTGCAAAACCTTTAGAATATCTTGTGGTTTTAGTATAATCTATATAATTGTCCATGGGTTATATTTTGATTAAGCATTGTAATTCAAGATACATTCTTGAGGCTATTACATCTAGTTGAAAGGCACTATTCAATCTTGCATATATTTGTGTGTGTTACAACTAAACTGAGAATGAAATGTTCTGTGGGAGTGAAATTTTGTGTGTATTTGAAATTACTTAAGTTTTGCCAATATTTCCCATGATATTTGCATCTGATATGAACATAGAAATATGAATATAATAACAATTTCTTTATATAAGATTTTGTTATAAAAGGGTAAGAGTAAAGAACCCCTTCAGTTATGAATGAACATAGATTTTGCACCTTGAAAGTTTCCATCTGAGGCACAAGCTCAGACAAGGTGCTTTCCGAGCAACTAATGTTGTCCAAGGAAAAGGCAACGGCTGCTACAGCTTGTGATCAGTGATGTTGGAACTTATTTTTACAGCTGAGTGAACTGAAGCAACATAAAATAAAGTGTCCTGCATTTGAACTCACAACCTCATGATTGTGGATCCAACTCTCTTCTAACCATTATGACATGTGCCTTCTCAGCATATCACATAAAGGTACAATGAATATTGATAGCATAATTCACCGTGTGTTAATGAAATAATTGTTTCTACTTTAGGCACAAGGCCAGTGCATTACTGGTACTTTATTTTATCGACCCCGTAAGGATGAAAGGCAAAGTCAACCTCGGCGGGATTTGAACTCAGATCGTAAAGAGAGGTAACTATGCTGGAAAGCATGGCATGGAATTTAAGGTTTTGCTGTATTATTCTTAGAAACTGTTGTAAAATTGACAAGAATACACTACATTGTTGGAATTATTAATAAATATGTGTAAATGTATTTAGTCTTGCTCTTTGGCTATACATCAAGTTTAATAATTCATTTGTTGTGTGGTTCTTATAATGAGTGATTAAGTTTTAGACACATTTTTATAAGGCCTCTGTGACTGGTTAGGGAAAGGAAGAAAAAAGATATCTGAAAAGGCGAGACCTTGCTTGAATATTTGCAACAAAGTGGATTGTACTGAAAGTGCGCAGGGGCTTGGTCACAGAAATGTATTGGGTGGGTGAAGAATTAAATCTACTAATAACTTTAGACATAAGCATGACTACAAAGTTAAGAGGTTTGCATTGTAAGCATGTGGTTCTGAGTTTAAACCTATTGTGTTCCGTAACATCACCTGTAATAATACCCTACTTTGTATACATGATATAGAGTTCTATAGAGTTCTATATATTTGATGTCTACATATTGAGCATGGCCACTTTCCTAATGGAATTAGAGTCTTGTCCTCTTTCCTACTAACTCAGGTTTACTCTGAGACATTTTGATTCTAAGTTCTGTCTCCACAACAGGAATTTCTTCTCAAGCTCTTCCACAAATTCAGCTATAAGAATCAGGTCTCCAGTATATGGAAGTTTTTATGGGCGACCTGTCTGAAACTCTTCTGTTATGGCTCGGAGAACTATAATATACAGGAGGAGGCTGAAAAGAGAGACCTAATGAACACCTAGCTGTATCCTGAATTCATCACTTACTGCCACTTTGCTGCCCACACATGTGTACATGGCTTGCACTACTTTCACAAACCACTCATCTACACCTAGTTTCCTTAAAGATTACCAGTTAACAGACCATGGCATTTTGTCAAGAATCATCTCCAGATAATGAAAGGTAGAAATAGTGGTTTACACTTAGCTAGGACCTTCTTTTGCATCTCATTTAATTAGTAGCACTAACACTCTTTCTGTTATTGTCATAACTTGATCAATCAGTTTTATGCCTCTGTAGTTGCTACTTTCTAGTGCATCACCTTTTCCCATGGAAAATTAATGATTATACTGCTACAACAGTCATTGGGTATGACACCATCATGTATTATCTGATTGATTATGCAGGTGATCAGCTCAACTCCTACTTCCCCCCGATGATTTCAGCACCTCAGTGATTATCTAATCGTCCAGCAACTTTTCAATTTATCATCTTCTGATTACTTCTTTGCTCAATATCAATAGACGGTTCCTCGGTTGAGGGATAGTCTCCTTTTTATTTTACTGTTTATACAGAATGGACTCTGTTAAAAATACCTACAAGAGGGATTTGAATTCAGAATGCAAGAACCGGAAGAAATACTGTAAGGCATCTCATCCAATGACCAACAATTCTGCTTATTCACTGCCCTACACAGGTAATTTATTTATTCACCATGAAAGAACAAAAGATAAAGTTGACCTCAGTCAGATTTGAGCTCAGAGCAGAGAGCTGGATCAAATGCTGCAAAGCATTTTTAATTACACTCAAATGACGCCTAATTTGGTTATATTTTATGTTATATGAATATATACACGTTCAGCATTGAAATTCAACAACTGTATATCTCAAATCAAAATCTGTAACATCACTTTAATGCATATATTTGGAAGATTCTCATACATACAAAAGGGCTAAATCCTTTTATAGAAAATGGAAAATGTTTAGATATTCACGAACATCAGATATTCATGCATTAATACAGCATAACACACAAAAAAAAAAAACACTCTCCAAATGCTTAAAACCCATAAGTAAATCAACTGTTTATATACACACACACACTCATAAATATGAGCACATATCTACGTACATGCGTATATTTAACCTACGCAAGCATGGAAAAGTTGCCATAAAATGGTGATATATATATAGAGAGAGATATATAAACATATCAAACTTATGACAAAATCTCAATTTAGGCGAGTATAAGTCAGTCTAACTTCTCACTACCATGGTTTCTGGAACAAAGAAACAATATTGATTATTTCATATTATTGGAACAATCAATATTGGAAGAACTTTTTAAATTGATATATATACACACATACACTCTACTGTCCCTAGTATCGAGGACTTAGCTGAATACAGTCTTGCTAGTCTAACTTGCTAACTCCCAATCTCTCTCTATATATATGTATCTATATAGATAAATAACGTTATGTTAGAGATATTGATTTATCGAGATGTTTGAATTTTAAAGAGGGAAATGTATTTTACACATACACACGTATATATATATACAGATATAATTGAATATAGCAATGGCGTGAAGGAAAGTGTAGTCTCTTTGCTCGTAATTCAAAGATGAACGTTTAATAGAGACACACAAATTTAGGCTATAAAGAGACTTAAACAGAGTTATTTCCCTTGGTTTAATTTTTGACTCGTAGTTTTGATGCTTTCAGAAGGTAGAAATTATATTGCATGTTAAAAAAATAAAATATTAAATATATTTGGTTTTAGTTATTTGAATTGAATTTTTTTTTTAATATAGGAGTTTTATCCTGATTGCACTGAGGATGAGTCAAGAATTATTTGAAATATACTTTGGAGGCACATGGCTTAGTGGTTAGAGCATTGGCCTTGCAATCGAAAAGTTGTGAGTTCAATTTTCAGACCCGGTGATGTGTTGTTTCCTTGAGCAAGACACTTTATTTCACATTGCTCCAGTTTACTCAGCTGTAGAAATGAGATGATAGGGACTGGGGTCCATATCATTCCACTGCAAAGTGGTCGTGGAGGTACCACGGCAAAAAAGCACCCAGCACTCACTGTAAATGAGGTTGGTGTTAAGAAGGGCATCCAGCTGTAGAAATCAAGCCAGAATCAGTTCCCGTCCCACCCTTGCAAGCAGGGAAAAGCGGACGTAAAAATGATGATACTTTCTTCTTCATTGTTATCTCAATATTCACAGAATGAAGGCAATGGTCAGTATCCTTGATAAGAAATATGGTAACAAAAGAGTTAATGAAGTAATTATATTAATCAAACGGTCTATTTATAGAATGATTGAGCATGTTATGAATTTTGGGAATTAAATTTGATGAATGCAGGTTTTTTAACTATAACTAGCAGAATGGCCCGGCGTTGCTCGGGATTCTAAATATAGATTGGCCTGTTTATCCCTCCTTTCTGAAACATTCCAGAGAAGTACGGAATACCTCGGCCTTGTGACTGTCGAATAGCAGATTCCACTGACGATTCATTTGCCCGCCTTGTTCTTATTCTTGCCGCTTTCGCAGTATTTTGACCAAAGGAGTATCTCTTCCTTTGAGGCATGACCTAAAAGCAGGACAAAGTACACTAAGACTAACTGGTAGAGTAAGGAGTAAACTCGTTAGTTGATGCATGTGATTATCCGAACCGTTGACTATGTATGTGCTAAGCCATGAGTGCCGTCTTAACCGGGGCGTGACGTTATAGCTATGTATCTATCTGCATTACGACATTATGAAAACATTGACTTCGTTATCTGTGTGTGTGTCTATATATGTATATATATAGTGTGTGTGTGTGTATATATAGTGTTAGTCGAACCAAAGAGGGCTCGATAAGGATAAATATATATCAAATATATAAGAACTCTAGAGCAAATATTGTTCTCATTGCTGACGTATTATCTTCGCTTTTTTCCATTCATTGCCAGGGAACGTCTTCACGAACCAAAGTATCGTCTTCCTGTTTTCCTTCAGTTGCAACGTTTTTCGAAATATTTACTTCTGTGTTTTATGTTTTCATAATGTCGTAATGCAGACAGCCAGACATACAGACAGATATTATAAGGATGCGACGTTATGGCTATGTATCTAAAAAGACAGACTAAGAAAGAGAGAGAGATCGCTAACTGGCGCCTAATGTGGTCCTTAGGGCATTGAAAATTTGAAATATTTTTTGCTCAAAACACTCACACGACCATAAGTATTACATGTGTAAAGTTTGAAAAAAATTGGTTGAATAGATGAATCATGGTTAACTGATGAATTGATAAACGGTGAAATTGACAATCATTGAGTGATCAATGACTAATCCATCTTTTGAATAAAATCATTAGACTCTCCCAATTCATTAGTCAATTTCTCTCATGAGTCCTGGGTCAACGTGAAGCTATAGTAGAAGAGATTTACCCAAGTTACCATGAAGTGTGATTGAACCAGGAACCATGATTGGAAAATGAACTTCATAACAGCACAGTCATCCTATCTTTAATATTAACATATTGTATCTATTTAAGACGTGTGGTTTACAGTGGCTAGATGTTGGGTTCACATTCGTGATTTTTTTAGTGACTCCTGGACCAGGTGATGTGTTGTGTCCCTGATCAAGACACTTTATTTCATGTCACTCCAGTTCACTCAACTGTAGAAATTAGTTGCGATGTCACTGGTACCAAGCTACATTGGCCTTTGACTTTCCCTCAGACAACATATATAGTGTATATGTAAGCTGTAACATCACTGGTGCCAAGCTTTTAACTTTCCTTGGACAACATTGGTGGCATGGAGAGGAGAGGCCGGCATTCATGGGCGACTGCTGGTCTTCCACAAAAACACCTTGCCCGGGCTTGGACCTTAGAGGGGAACTTTCTAGGTGCAAAGCCCATGGTCATTTGTGACTGAAGGGGTCTTTACCTTTTATATTTATTTGTGGCAGATTATGCACTAACATGACTTAGTTCCTTCCAAAGTTTCCTACTTTGTGTGCCTTCATATAATTCACATATATTTAGAACAGACCATTTATAGATATTATCTCGTCAGTGCCTTGGTGGTCTCCCCTTATTTCTTTTACCCTGAATCATACCCTCCATAAATGTTTTAGAAATACATTTTGTGAACGTTTTATATGACCAAAGAACTTCAGGACTTTGTTTTTGCTGATGTACAACATAGGAACTAGCTTAGCAGCTTTTAGATGATCCACAATTCTTATATGGTCAAGTAGTTTGTAGTTTGTCATGAACCTCATAATACAGTTTTGAAAGGTCACGACTTTGCTAATCATGGATGAGGATAAATATAAACTAAACATGATTAAGTGCGGTAACAAAATTGCCACAAACAATTATAGAAATTTGTGAACAAGAAATATAAAAAAATAACTATGATAATTGTACTAGTTTAGGTTCTTCCTGGCATATCAAAAATATATTAGTAGTCTCAAACTGATTTTGCAGAAGTCAGTGTTTACATCAATTTAGTGGACTAAAAAGAAGATTAAGGTATTTTCTAGTATATTTAACTTAAAATAAAATATATCAAGCTAATAAAATCGTTTCAACATGCTAGCAATTTCAAGCAAAAATAAAAAAAAAATGTTATATATATATATGTGTTTAATAATGTTCCCTGTTCAATTTTTATATATTTATTCTTTTTTTTATTTAGTTCAACTGTAGATTTGGATGTACCTGTACATTGTGAGTGCATCATGCTACAGAGATACAATTAAGGTGATCTGTTCTGAATGTACTACATTGAAACATGCTTGATGCCAATGACTGAAGTGTTTCACAAGACAGAAGAATTATCACAAATTATGTTTCATATACATACCAGCGTCTGTAATAGATTATAAAAATGGTCATGACAATAATGAAAGCAACCACAAGACCAACTATCGGACCAACCACAGTGCCTGTAATAAAATAATATATATATATATAAACAAATAATAAAATATTATAAAGACATTATGAGGGATATACTTAAACAGGTAAATGGGAGCAAGCAGACATTAAAGAGAGAGAGAGGGAGAGAAAGAGCGAGAGAGAGAGAGAGAAGGGGGGAGAGGTGAAAAGAAAGAGATATTTACAGGGTGGGTGGAAAGAAACTCCCTATAGAAAATTACTTTGGTCTACTGTGACCACTTGGGACAACATCAATGACCTCATATTCATGCGAGTTGGGCTCCTCTTCATTTTGCACGCACTGTCTGTGAATGGTTTGATGTCTAATTTCTAGGATGTTGGCTGGATTGTCAAGGTCCACATGAATGCGATTATTTCCTGTGGGCGAAGAAGAAGTTCAAAACCAAAAATTCTGGCTCAATTGGAGGAACACATTTGTTATGTACTGACCAACATACTGCCTGAGTTTCTGATGAAGTCAGTTGAAGATATACCCAAATGATTACAAACACTGGTGGATAACACTGGTGCTTATGTAGAATTTTAATACTGTACTGAACTTCTACTATTATGCTGTTCAAAATAAATCAGGTTAATAAAGTTATTAACAATTTTAAATAGTTTCCTTCCACCCACCCTATAGATATAGATAACTACATACAGAGAAATGAGACAACAATGAATCTAGAGAGAGAGATAATTGTTTACAGCTTAATATCATTATATGCATATTTAGTCCATGCTGTAAGATGTTTGTGCTAGTGACACAACAAAAAGTGGCCAGTCCACCCTGTAAGGTAGTTGTGCTAGCGACATGAGAAAAAGTGGCCAGTCCACCCTGTAAGGTGGTCATGCTGGTGACATGAGAAAAAGTGGCCAGTCCATCCTGTAAGGTGGTCATGCTGGCGACATGAGAAAAAGTGGCCAGTCCATCCTGTAAGGTGGTCATGCTGGTGACACAACAGAAAGTGACCAGTCCATCCTGTAAGGTAGTTGTGCTGGCGACATGAGAAAAAGTGGCCAGTCCACCCTGTAAGGTGGTCATGCTGGCGACATGAGAAAAAGTGGCCAGTCCACCCTGTAAGGTGGTCATGTTGGTGACAATAAAAAGTCACTTAGTCCATACTATAATGTGATTGGTATTAGGAAGGGCATCCAGCTATTGAAAGCAAGATGTGGTCATCTGACCTGACTTGTTACATAACATGACAACCTGTCTAATCTATATAAGTATGAAAAATGGATGTTAAAGGGTGATGATGACAGTATATCATTGGTGGGTGTTGTTACAAAATGTGTTATTATGCTGAACCATATCTCTCTATCTTCCTAGTCTTTTTTTTTTATTTAGAGTATAATTTTTTTCTATCAGTATAATTGAATGATGAGGTATTTTTAAATGCAGTAAAGTCTTGTGGATCAGTTAGTCTCCAGGAGATTCATATGCCAAAATTCATTGAATAACTAAGCCTTTACAGACTGACCCTGTCCAGATGGTTAAAAAGGCATGGTATCTTTTTTGTTTTAAATCCAAATTTCTCTAGTTTGTAACACACAAAAAGGATTGTTGATTAGTTATTCATTTCTTTTAACTTAATTTCTAAAAAGGAAATAAATTGGAAATTTATTACATAACTTTTATGTATAAAAAATTCTGACCTGAAAGCTACCAAAGTAGTTTTCTCTTGGAAATAAATCCAAGTGAAACTGATTTTTTAAAAAACAAAAGTGCATATTAATAATGAAATTATTGTGTATTGTGCTCAGGTGCACTACAACTCGTCAAAGGTGCATGTATAGTACATAGAATAATGTACAAATATCAGGAAAGTGAACAGTGTATGAGTTATGATATACATGTGTGCGTGTGTATGGAGGAGGGATATCAGGTATAGTGTTGGCGAATTTCAGGAAGCATGGAGGTTTTAAAGGATGCAGTGTCTTGGCAGCTAACATTGTAAATAATTGTGGATGTATACCATCAATAATGACGGCAATAGTGTTTGAATGTATTTAATTTTTAGGGTTCTGGATCAGTATGCCATATATACCAGGATTACTGGATTGTTTAAGAGAAACTCTATAGTTTATGTTAATTACTGATATGTGGAAGTGATTAAAGATAAGAATGATATAATTACATAATGATATAATTACATAAATGTTCAGCATATATGTAGAAACAACATAGAGGACTATCTGAGTAACTTTGGAGAATTAATTATTTATCGGGTCAAATGTCGGGTAAGAAGGCAGGTCATGACTGGAAAGCAAACTCCTAATTGCAGCATCATCACTAATATAAGATATGACTTATGTGTATGTCTGTGTTTGTAAATTTTAAAGAGTTACAAACAAACGTGACATATTATTATGGATGATTATCTGTTAATATCATCAAAGACTATGCCATTGATTGACTTCAATTACATTTTTAACAATAACTCCTGATATTTACCTTCCAGGTTTTCCTTTAATTGTAGTTAGGTTTTATAAAGAGGAAAAGGGCTATATTTTTTATGAAGATGTCAAGTAGTTTTCTTGTGAGTTCAATTCTCGGACTGGGTGATGAGTTGTCCTTGAGCAAGACACTTTATTTCACGTTGCTCCAGTTTACTCAGCTGTAGAAATGAATTGTGACATCACTGGTGCCAAGCTGTATCAGCCATAGCCTTTCCCCTAGACAACATCAGTGGCATGGATAGGGGAGGCTGGTATGCATGGGCGACTGCTGGTTATGCTCAAACAACCTTACCCGGACTTGTGCCTTAGAGGGGAACTTTCTAGGTGCAAATCACATGGTCATTTGTGACCGAAGAAGGCCTTTGAAGGACTGTAGTTACATTTTTGGTAATTAACCCTTTTGATACCAAAACGCTTGAAACTGCCCTTGGTTCTACAATACAATGCTGCTTATTTTAACCCTTTAGCATTTACATTACTCTATATATACTATTGTATTTTTGTGATAAAGGCTTTATTTCACATAATTATCTCACTAAATATCGGATCTGTGAGATTTTGATATTATTCATTTTGAGAACAATACCTTAACATAAGTATGAGTGGCCAGTTACAACTGGTTTGAACAGAAAGAGGTGAGAGAATTCTGGCCAGATACAGCTGGTTTAAATGCTAAAGGGTTAAAACGCTTATATTTATCCAAAATCTTTCATCATGATTTTATGTAATAATCTTTTTTATGTTTCAAACACCAGTTTAACCCTTTACTCTATATATACTATTGTATTTTTGTGGTAAAGGCTTTATATTACATAAATATCTGATATATCGAATTTATGACATTTTGATGTTATTTATTTTGAGAGCAATACTTTAACATCAGAATGAGCGGCCAGTTACAGCCAATTTGAACAGAAAGAGCTGAGAGAATTCTAGCCGGATATGGCTGGTATAAATGCTAAAACATTATTGAAAACATTATTGTATACACTTGTGTAAAATTCGAATTTTTTAGACCATTTATTAAGGTTAAATTTATGGGGTCAACTAGTACATGGATACTACTTTTGAGGAGCTTGAAATTGAAGCTAGTATCCAAAGTACTGTTATCAGTAGCCAAAGCCCACCTGATCTCTTTATGAATAAAAACAAAAACACATTGAATTACAGTAATATTACTGATCCTATAATAATAATGAAATTATTGTGTAAAGTGCTCAGGTGCACTACAACTCGTCAATATAGTACATAGAATAATACACAAATGCCAGGGAAGTACATGTTTGTATGTGTTAGCTGTAGTGTTGGCGGATCTCGGGAAGCATGGAGGCCTTAAAGGATGCAGTGTCTCGACAGCTAACAACTGATGCAGGTACTTTGTTCCATGCTTCAGCAACTCTGAGCGTGAAAAAATGTTTCCGAAAGTCATGGGAACTGTGCTGTTTTCTTACTTTGTGGGCATGTCCACGTGTGTTAGACACATGGAAATCGAAAAGGCACTCAGGGTTGTTGTTGGCAACATGGTTAACAATTTTGTGGGTGTTTACCAAGTCAGTTGCCAGGCGTCGGAGCTTCAATGAATCCATGCCCAGGGAAGCAAGGTGATCAGAGTATGGTAGATGCCTGATGGAGGGTATTCGCTTGGTTGCACGTCTCTGAACAGTTTCCAGGCGGTCAATGTCCTGAGCAAGATAGGGGTTCCAGACTGGTGATGCAAATTCTAAGTGTGGTCGCACCATAGCTGTATACAGCCTTAAATAGATATCTGGAGAGCGGCTGACAAAGGTCTTGCTGAGTGATGCTAAGACACCCTCGGCCCTCTTGACAATTTTAGAGACGTGCCTCGTCCAACGCAAATCGCTGCTGACCGTAATGCCCAGGTCACGTTCACAGGAAGACTTCTTGATATTAGTGCTGTGGAGGGAGTATGTGGACGCTGGGTTTTTACTCCCAAAATGCATGGTGGTGCACTTGTCCACAGCTAGCTTGAGTTGCCAGTCTGAGATCCACTGTTGCATTGTGTCCAGGTCAGACTGCAAGCAAGATCTATAGTGTTCAGGATCTGTCCTTTTTATCTCAAGGTACAGCTTGATGTCGTCTGCGTACTTTAGTACTGTGGCATTCCTTAAGTTGGCATCTATGTCATTAATATATGCCACAAACAAAAGGGGGCCAAGAACAGATCCCTGAGGTACACCAGATGACATCTCATATGGTGAGGAATGCTGTCCCAGAACCGTGACTACCTCTCTTCGACTGAGAATGAAGGACTTCAACCAGTTAAAAAGATCATCCTTCACACCCATTGCAGAGAGTTTTGCCATAAGCCTTTTGTGCGGCACAGAATTGAAGGCCTTCGCAAAGTCAAGGTAAACAACATCCACCCATGAGCCGCCATCAGTGATCCGGGTGATGTCCTCAAGAAACTCTATAAGTTGATCACAGCAGCTGGAGTTGGGGATAAATCCAAATTGCGAAGGCCGGATAAGACTGTGAGAGCTCCAGAAGTTCCAAAGTGTTTCTCTGACACAGGATTCCATCAGTTTGGCGATGCAACTAGTAAGACTGACTGGACGATAGTTCACAGGTGATGTGCGGTCACCCTTTTTGAACAGAGGAATTACACTGGCAGTTTTCCACTGTTCTGGAGTAGCACTGTTGTTCAGACAGAATTGGAAGAAGCGTGATAACTGGTGTAGAAGGAAGTACCCACCACGTTTAAGAAGCAGGTACGTAACACCATCAAGACCAGGAGAGGCATGGTTGCGTTTATTTTTTAGGTGACGTCGCAGCATTGCAGGTGTAAATTCCATGGTTGTAATAGAGTCCGGTGTCATAGGTGGTGGAGATGGTACACTCTGGTCTTCAATGGTGAAAATGCCTGCATAGCATTCAGCAATGAGCTCTGCGCATTCCTTGGGGTCGTCAGTAACCTGGCTTGTGTGGGGATTGCGAAGAGGACCAACTGGAGAGTGAGGCCTCTGTTTTGAGTGAACATACTTCCAGAACACCTTACTGTCAGGGCTGGTTGCTATGCGCTGCTCAAATTGAAGCACTGCCTTTTTTGTCACTTGTTTGAGGTGGTTGGACGATCTATTTCGCCTCTTCCTATTAATGTCTGATTTGTGAAGTTTGTACTCACGTTCAGCATTGCGCCGTTCTTTTCTGGCAAGACGGACTGCTGCAGTCTCCCAAATTGCGCTTTTAGGATGTTTTTTCCGCTTACGTGGCACCGATGCTGCACATGCTGTCCATATTGAGCTCAGGATGTTCTGGAGTACAGTGTTGACATCTCCAGAGTCATAGAACTCAAGCCAGTTTGGCCGTTGCAACTCGGTGCAGTAACAGTTCCAGTCTGCTCTATTCCAGTCAAAGTGAGCAGTTTGGAGATGGTTGTGGTTCTTGTTACTGCCCATGAGGGATAGATTGGCAATGATCATAGCATGATCAGAGTCACCTAAAGGTTCCTCAGCAGTAACACTAATGACCGTTTCAGGAGTAGTGGTGAAGAGTAGGTCCAAAGTGTTGTCACCTCTCGTTGGGGAGGTGACCACCTGGGACCAACTCGAGTCCAGCACCAGCTCAAGGAAGTCATTTGCACTTGGCGGCCAACGAAAGGTCTCCCAGTCAATCTCAGGGTGATTGAAGTCACCTGCAATGAAAACATAAGTGGCTGTCTTCCTGGCAGCAGCTCTGAGGATATCACAAAGTTGAGTGTCCTGATGGTAATTTGGGGGACGGTAAACGACTCCAAGTAGCAGTGTTGACATGGTCATACGTATATCGCAGAAAAAAACTTCCTGCTGTGATTGGTTCAAATCAGCACAAGGAATTGCCGACAGATTTGACCGAACGTAGACCATTACACCACCACCACGACGATTAATACTGTCTTTACGAAACAGGTTGTAGCCAGTCATGCTGAAAACCCCATCACAGAGTAAGGGATGTGCCCAAGTTTCCGTGACTGTAATGAAGTCCGGGTTGATACTTTTGACGTAGGAGTCAAAAAGATGAATCTTATTGCATAGACTACGTGCATTCAAGGACAACAGTTTGTACTTTGATTCCAGTCTATGATTATGTGCAGGGGATGGCAGGTTGTTCTGATTTAGTTTCCCAGAGTTTTTTCAGTTTCTTTATTGTCAGTTGTTGTGGGTACACTGTTTTCAGACCAGCTGGTGTCTCTTTTCCATGATTCGCCAGCCTTAACAAACCTCCATATCTGCCCATCATCTCGTAGGCTGAAACTTTCATGTTCTGCCGAGCTGCGGTTTAGGGAAGCTGCAGCACGCAACTTTGGGCGGACATCAGGTGGAAGACCAGGACGTGTTCGGAAAGCAATCCGACTTTCACGCCTAGCTTTATCAGAGGCTACAAGGTATGAACGTGCCTCAGCCGAGTTTGAAAACGACAGTCTAATTAACCTGGGTTTCGGGCCTGGTCGGCCAAGGCGTAGAGCACCCTTTGCGGGAGCACAGCCCAGGTCTTTGGATGAACTGGTAGCAAATGCCTGAAGATCAACTATGTCTTCCGGCACACCAATGGCAATCACTTCGTGGTTTGCAGATTCAGTGGCATTCTCAATGCGTCTAGGTTCAACATGAGGTACGCGGAGATTTTTTAACAAGGCACTCCGGTAAGATCCCTCATTGTGGGGTTCTACACGAACGCTTGATTTTATTTCCGCTATTTCTTGACTTAAAGCGGAAATCATTTGCCGTATTTCCTCAAACTCCGTATTGACGGTCGGTTTTTGTTGTTGTTCTTCTCCTTCAACAGGCATGGTAGAAGACACAGTCGTCGGTTGTTGTTGTTGAAAAGTAACGGGTGAGGAAGACATGGGTTGCTGTTGTTGATGAAGTCCTTCAACGGGGGTAGTAGCAGAAGCTACGGTCGTTGGTTTTTGCTGTTGTTCAGCGACAATGGTAGAGGAAGACACGATCCTCGGTTTTTGTTGTTGTTGTTCAGGAACAATGGTAGAAGACACGATCTTCGGTCTTTGTTGTTGTTCCGCAGTAATGGGAGAAGCAGGCATACAGTCCAGGCACTGAAAGGACCAGTTTGTTAGCTGGACCATCTCCCAGAGTCTATCCATCGTAGCAATGTGATGTTTCTTATTTTGGCCTGGGATCTTCCGGAAGCCTGTGGCGCATTGAAGGCAGACAGAGATGCGACAGGTTCCACATTCGACCCAACGATTACGGAACGAGTTTTCGGGTTCCGTACAGATATGGCAGGTGTGATCTTCCGGGCAATGTTCTATTTTTGGACATCGACCAGTTTTGTCGCAAATTTCATCGATGGATATCACCATGGCAATTTTGTTATTTCTACCCATCCGTAGAAAAACACAGAATGTAAACAATATAGGTTTAGCACACTTGATTACGATAGAAATAAAATGTCTGTTTTTTTTGTGTATTTTGTTTCCGTTTTCCTAAATGTTGTGTGTGTGTAGAAGAGTCTGTGCATGTAAACAAATAAATATGCTGCGAAAGTTAAATGAAACGTACTGTAGAAGGCAGTTGTTTATTAACAGCGAATAACGTTTTTTTTTTTTTTTCTTTTTTTTTTTTTTTTTTTTTTTTTTTTTTCCCTGATACTGCTTCTTTATAGTAAACTTTCAATAATATTTTTTTTTCAAATTATTAACTTTCAGCTGCTAGTATATATATATAATTAAAAGGTGTATGTGGGTTAGAAGCGAGGTCAATGTTAAGAAATATTTTACCAATGTAAATTGGTAAAATTGGCCGGTATAGTGTCTCACACGCAATAGTGTGGTTTCTTTTCACGTGTGTGTATATGCATATGGTATGTATCTGTATATAAATCTGTGTGTATATTGTTGTTTATATGTTTTGTGGAGTACTTACTGCGATCCTTAAGGGACGTAGTGATTTGTTTTGTTTTTTTTTCCTTTTTTCCCCGTCCATGTCCACACGTGGTTCGTTGGCGAAAATCAAGTGAAATTATATATACTTCGTTAAGATAATTCTATCTTGAAACTGGTACTAGTTGTCAGGGAACAGTGAAAGTAATTGTAATAATGAATATTGTAATCCATCTGACATGTGTTTAAAGGGCAGTTTTTGGTGAAAATATTATATTTTGTTTGGTCAAGACGTGGTCAAGCGACCTTCCTTGTCGCCATTTCCTATGCATCAAAACAGCTATAAGGTAGGCTACTGTAAGGTAGACACACGTTTGGGTAAATTTTTAGTTTCAGACATGTTTTTGCAATAAATTCTTGATGATTTTGTAACAGTGTTATTTCTATGATACCTTGATCCACAAATGTTGACCTGTTATCCATGAAACACTAGAGTTGACTTTTATTTGAAGTCTATAGAAAATTCCATATTTTTGGGCCAAAAATAAGGAGTCAACTTTTACATGAGATCAACTATTACTCAAATATATACAGTAGTTATATTACTAAATCCCTCTAAATTGAGACTTATTTCCAAACTTAAATAATAATAATGAAATTATTGTGTACAGTGCTCAGGTGCACTACAACTCATCAAAGGTGCATGTATAGTACATAGAATAATATACAAATGTCAGGGAAGTGAATAGTGTATGAGTCATATACATGTGTGCGTGTGTATGGAGGGGGAATATTAGGTGTAGTGTTGGCGAATCTCAGGAAGCATGGAAGTTTTAAAGGATGCGGTGTCTCGACAGCTAATAAAAATGTTTCCGAAAGTCATGGGAGCTGTGTTGTTTTCTGACTTTGTGGGCATGCTCACGTGTGTTAGACACATGGAAGTCAAAAAGGTACTCAGGGTTGTTGTTGGCAAGATGGTTAGTAATTTTGTGGATGTTTAACTGAAAAAACATGGTCAGTATCCTTGATAAGAAATATGGTAACAAAAGGGTTAATGAAATAATTATATTCATTAAATGGTATTTTTTTAATATCATTGAGCATGTTATGAATTTTGGAAATTAAATCTGATTTAGAGTTAATGGTTCAATGCAGGTTTTTTAACTATAAGTTAGGCATATAAGCCTCTGGACAGAAAAAAGTAGAGAGCTGTTTGTTATTATAGCTGATTGATAGAGCTTATATAGGGGGTGTCAAACACGGCCCACAAATTACTTTTCTATGGCCCATGGTTGAAAAATCTTTGTGACTAATATTTTCGTAAAACTTTGTCTCTCATCCCTTCCATAATCTTGCAGCAGCAGTATCAAACTCGACCTACCAACTTAATGCAAACAGACAATCACTAAGATCAGCCAGTGTCTGAGCATATTTCTCCCCAGGGTAGGGTAGAATGTGCTTAAATATTTCAATCACTTTCACTTTAAAATTAAAACTGAAAAGTAGAAATATATATCCAATTTTGTATACATTTAATAAGTTTGTTTTGAAGACCTATTGTGGTGAATGGGTGAGTAAAACTAACTCAATCAGAGCATGAGGAATTGTTTTTGTTTCCTAGTATGAAAAGGGATAGATTTGACAACTAATATTGGCATGGAGGGTGTACGTGAGATGACTAACATGTGCAACAGAACATGAGGAAATTTATTTTGTATTTTTGGTTAGCAGGTGCCTACTGGCTGTAGGTTTCGCTTTGTACTTAGGCAAGATGGGTCTTCTGTATTACTGCGTAACGCCAAAGATCTCGGTCCAGTGACATTGTCTTGGAGAAGTGTAAGCGTGTAAGGTTGGAATTTATTAAATCGTTCCAGGTTTTTCTGGGTCTGCCTACTCCGTAGCTTCCATCTATTTTGATCGCCCTGCACTTTTTTATACAGCTGTCGTCTTTCATGCGCATCACATTAACCATACCAACGTAGTCTTCTCTTGGGTAAACAACATCTGATCCCTCTTATTCCTAATTTCTCACTTAGTTCATTTATGCTTTGCCGTTCACGTATACTACTATTACACATCCAACGGAGCATGGAAGCTTCGTTCCTCTCCAGTCTGCGCAGATCCTCTGCACACAATGCCCATGTCTCACTGCTATGCAACATTGCTGTTCGTATGCAGGCATCATACAGTCTGCCTTGCATTTTTAGAGAGAAACCTTTAGTGGCCAATAGTGGTATAAGCTCTCTGAACTTTTTCCATCCCGTTCTGACTCTAGCTACTGTACTTTCAGAGCACCCTCCCCCCACTGCTGATTTTGTCACCCAGGTAACGGAAGCTGTCCACTATTTCTATAGAGCCCTCTGGACAATGGAAGGAGCTAGTATCCTGTGGGCACTTGCTACTACTTATTGCACCTGAGCACCGGCCACATATAAAATCTATGCTCTTAGTTAGCTTACCTGTGATCCCACTACATCTTTTATGCACCCATACTTTGCATTTGGGACATAAAATAGAGTTTCTGCCTACTCCTTTCCTACACATTGAGCATGGCCATTTCTCAGAGGGGACCAGTGCCCTATTTTCCTTCCTACATACTAGAACTTTAGTTTTAGACAAGTTAATTTTAAGGCCTTTTGATTCTAGGCCATGCTTCCATGTTTGGAATTTCTTCTCTAGTTCAGCCATTGATTCAGCTATGAGTGTTAGATCATCTGCGTATAGAAGTTCCCATGGGCAGCTGGTCTTGAACTCCTCTGTTATAGTCTGAAGGGCAATAGTAAATAGGAGGGGGCTAAGGACAGAGCCCTGATGAACACCAACTTTTACGCTAAATTCTTCACTATATTTGTTGTTAATTCTAACCTTGCTGACTGTTTCTTTATACATGGCTTGTATAGCTCTCATAGTTTTCTAAGAGCCCACCAGATAATGGAGCAGGGGACTCCGTCAAAGGCTTTCTCCAAGTCAACAAAAGCTAAGTATAGGGGTTTACTTTTAGCTAGGTACTTCTGTGGTTGTCGTACAAGGAAAAGAGCGTCTGTGGTACTTTTACCGGACACAAACCCAAACTGCATTTCATCTAGATCAATTCGCTCTCTGATTAGTTGCGCTATAACTTTTTCTGTGAGCTTCATGACCTGGTCAATTAATTTAATGCCTCTATAGTTTCCCCTATCTAGGGCATCTCCTTTACCCTTGTAACAGTTAATGATGGTGCTGCTACGCCAGTCATTTGGTATGGCCCCATTCTGTATGACTTGATTTACTATCCGGGTGACCATAGTGTGTCCACCGTTCCAGATGCTTTCAGCATTTCAGCAACTATCTCCGAAGGTCCAGCTGCCTTGCCTGTCTTCATATCTTTGATTGCCTTACTTATTATACTATCTTCGACTTGCACTGTTGGTCCCTCTTCAAGTTTATCAATTAATAAAACAAAATTACAAAGTGCTTAGAATGTTGCAAAAGGAAATATATATAAATTCAATGATCTGTTGTAGTAAAAAGTTCTTTTGTAAAGTGTTATAAATGTTTCTAATTTACCGATACTGCCAATGCCATCAATTTTACTTTTACATGCAATTTATTTTTTGATTTGGATTAAAAAGTTTTTAAAATTGCTGTTGAAGATATCTATTTCTTTAAATATGATAAAACTTTGAATTTTGCTTTTGTTTTCCGTTTTAATAACATTTATTGTTCAATTTATTGCAATTTTTCCATGAAATGCAATAAAATGGGAAAACATGGAATTTATCAAAAGTGGAAAATTTGTCCCCCTACATTTTATACTAAATCACATATTCCACTTACCATCATATATGTATTCATTTTGATTAAAAAAAAAAAATAAAATAAACAGCAGCCTATCAGCTGTATTGCAGATTAGCATTTTAACTGGAGGAAATCATGACCTTGACCTCATCTCATGTTTGGCTCACTAAGCCTCTCCCCGAGGATGTAATGGCCCTTTTGAATCCTTCAGTTCGAGAATCCTGGCTTATATTAACTGAAAAAAGTGTCAGGACTAAATTGGTGTAATGCAGTGGTTCCCAACCTTTTGTGCACCATGCCCAGCCTCAACATCTCAAAAATTGTAATGTCCCCAGAGATGATAAACTGCAAAGTGTAAACAAATTGGCATATAGGTGGTGCCAGATGTAAAATAACATGTGTGGAGGAGGTATAAAACCTGAAATTTATTCTCATCACCATCCTTTTCAAATTGCTCCCCTGTGGGGCATGCATCCCATCTTTGGAATCATCTGGTGTAATGGTAGCCTAACCACATGGTATATGGCAGGTGTGAACTTTACAGTAGATGCTGACTTCTTTTTGTTCACCCAGGGGCTAATATGCCCAACTTAAACTATTTCACATTGTCAAAAATGTACATTGAAGCCACTAACACTAAGTTACTTTTCTCAGAGGTTGGGGAGAGGAAGGGAGATGTTATCCTCAGACAAGAGAGCTGGTCTGAATACTTACAACAAAGTTTATTCTAATAAAGACACCCAAGGACTATGTGATGATGTTAACTGTGTTACCCTCGTCATCTTTTATTCTCTCAATTCTCTCATAATTCTGTAATATTTATTTTCAGAAAATAAAGAAAAAAAACATTACCTCCCAAACCAGAAGAGTTATCACCAGGAGCGAACTGAGGAGCAGCTTCTTTCCCACCTTTATTTTTTAATGCTGAAATGAAACAAAATAAAGTAATGAGTGTTGTGTCTTTACACATGATGTCTAGTAATAACACATTGTGTTATGGTAATATCACATGGTGTTATGGTAATATCACATTATGTCATAGTATTATTAAATGATGTCATAGTATTATTAAATGATGCCACAGTAATATCCCAGGATGTCATTGTAATATTATAATGATGCCACAGTAATATCACATGATATCATGGTGATATCAGATGATGTCATTGTAATATCACATGATGTCATAGTGATATCCACAATCAAACGTTTTCATGATAGATACTAAATAATACAACATATAGAAAGAACACAAATCAATCAAGACGTCTGAGGTGTTGCTTCAATGCAATCCTTACAAGATTTTTCAGACTGGTGAGGTTAATAAGGTGAATTTTCAGCTAGAACTTCTGTAGGATCATGCCTGAAGAGGAAACATAGATTTGAAGAAAGTTCCAGAGCTACAGTCAGGTGAGGAATGATTGGGAAAGTGTTTAGTATGCACTTTGGGATATAATACAATAGAAAATAAGAGAAAAGTATGTGCATCAGGTAGCCTAGGTTGGATGTAGTGTCAGAGGTTATCTTGGTAGTGATAAAAGAAACACACAAAAGAAACAGCATGTCTATGGTTAACTGTCATTGTGAAAAAGTTTTTTTGTAAAGTGTTGTGGCGAATAAAAAATGCCATCAATTTGTTTATTGATTTGGATAGAAAAAATTATTAAAAATTTTGCAGATGAATCTATTTATTTTAATCTTCAATGTGATCTAGGCACCGTATGTTGCCAATAGAGTAATCTCCCCTTAATATGTAATGTAGTGTCAAGGGAAGCAATTCATAAAAAATTCAGTGTGTTAAAGATAAATGTGATAAAACTTTTGAATTTTGCTTTTATTTTCCCTGTTTTAATAATATTGATAGTACAAATTATTGTAATTTACCCAAGAAATACAATAAAATGAAAGATACGGAATTTATCCATTTTAACATGTTGCTGAGTTAATCTTTCGTAACCAGCTAAGTGGCCTTTTCTATTTATATGAGACATGCAAGCATAGAAAATAGACATTAAACAGTGATGATGATGATGTAGGCTTAGATGATTTTAGGTAACAGTAGCACTGTTCTAAATATGAGAGCAGTGCTACATTGATCACAAGGTCAGAAATTTAGAATAGAAAATGGTATTGAATGTTTCTAAATTTTGGGGTTGATCACAAGGAAGAGAAAACATTAACCAGCTTGAAAGTGCAGTGTTTAACCTTTTAGCATTAAACCGGCTGTATCCGGCCAGAATTCCCTCACCTCTTTCTGTTAAAACTGGCTGCAACCAGCTGCTCATGCTTATGTTAAGGTATTGTTCTCAAAATAAATAATATCAAAATCTCATAGATTTGATATTATGTGAGATAAAGCCTTTACCGTGAAAATATAATAGTAAATATAGAGTAATGTAAATGCTAAAGGGGTAAGAGCAATAGAACATTGTAATGATTGGGTGCACTGTAGGGTTGGAATCATCAGAAATATTTTCACACTTTACAACTATATGAAATCAAGAAAAAGAGTTTGCAAAGGATTTTGTTGTGTGCGTGTGTGTGTGTGTGTGTGTGGGGGGGGGGGGGTACATTGTAGAAAGAAACAATTTTTGTGGTTGTCTTTAAAGTATGCTACTTACAGAATTATCTTGTGTGTGTATGGGAGGGGGGTGCATTATGGAAAGAGAATTTTTTTTACTGTTAAAGTGTCATCTTTCATGGCAGTCATCTTGCAATAGTAGGTAAAATTACATTGTAGTTGGTGATGACTGTTGACTTCTGTTTGGGCTGTAAACAATAATGTTCACTTGTACAGTTAGGGCTGTAAACAATAATGTTCACTTGTACAAAGGTTTGAAGGTCCTGAGATTTGGTTGTGTCATGGATGTGAAGAAACAAACCTAGGAGGATAGAGAGATTTCATGCAAATGGTAGAGAATATAGAATTGTTGGTGCTCAAGCTGGCTGTTCTAAAGTAACAGATGGTTCATAAGAGCAGGGCTGTTGTGTGCTAGAATGATGTAAAGTGGGTTGCCTTAATTAGGTAGTGATCAGAGGATTTAATGGAGAGAAGGCATTGGCAGCTGTGTTTGGAGGTAAGAAAGGTCAAGAGTATTTCAATAGTTAGTGTGCTGATCAACAAAATGGGCATTTGAGAAGACTAAAGTTTAAATAATATTGTCATGATTTATTTACTTTACTTCTCTGATTGTTCTTTACAACAGTTCAATTGTGAATAAGGAACAAAATTCTGTTTTCTTTGACACTGTCATACACACAAAAGTTATAAATACCCACTGTAAATAGCTATTTATTTTATCTATAATTACCTTGATTCTTCGTTTTATTTATTATATTCTAGTCTATACACCTATTTATCTGAATTTATATTTTCTTTGTAACATTTTATAAATATTTCAGAGTTATCTGGCAAGTAACTTGATCTAAGACCATGTGTTAAAAGTAAAACTATTAGTGTGTGGAAATGTCATTTTAGCCACAGTGACACATCTGGCTAGTGACTTGATCTAAGATTATGTGTTACAACAAAAGCAATTACTGTGTTGATGAGTCATTTTAGCCACAAATGTACATGTTTGGCAAGTGATTGATCAAAGACCAGTGTTGAAATGAAAGCAATTACACGTGGAAGAGATATTTTAGCAATCTAAAAAAAAAATCAAGACACACACACATAAAAAAAAAATTAACTGTACATTTAGCATTTATTTTTGGTGTCAACATTTTCATCACATTGTTTGTGACCTGTTTACTGACACAGTTTCATTGCAAATCAGTAGAACTATATCAGAAACCAGGTCGCAGACAGTGCAACAAAACTTTTGACACTAAGAAATAAATGATAAATATAAAATAAAGTTTTAGGGTGTTTTTAAATGGTTAATATGTCTCTTCCTCGATGTAATTGCTATAGATGTAGCACAGTCTCAGATCAAGTCACTTGCCAGACATGTACAACTATGGTTAAAATGACTCTTCCTTGATGTAACTGGTTTACAAATGTTGTTTTTAAGAATCCTAAGAAATTAATGAAATTGATTCAGAATTTCAAAAAAAAAATTATTTTACCTATCTTTCTGGTATTTTTGTGAGGTCAGCTTTCAATATATTCCTAGGTCTTTCTCTTCCCCAGCTTCCCCCACCTTTGAGTGTCCTGCACTTCTTGATACAACTTTTATCCTTCACACACATCATGTAACTATACCAATGCAGCTCCACAATATAACAAGGTATCATGTGATGTGCATGAATGATGATTGATGGGTGAAGAAGTGCCAATGGATGGCAACCGAAGTAGAGGAAAACCGAGAAAGAGTTGATGAGAGCTAATCTCAAATCACTGACACAGAGGAGATGAAGAAACGTGCCAAGTGGAGAGATATTGTGCTGAAAAGGACCTGACCAACCCATGCAAGTGTGGAAAAACACATGTAAAAATAATGATAATGATGATCATCATTGTCATTTATAGTATTATATGTTTTTCCATTGTGTTTAATCCTCTACAACTTCTTGGATATTGCAGATAAATACAGGAAATGCAATAAAATTTTTTACGAATTATAGTTTAGCTTGGGTGTATCTAATGCAATAATAAAGCATTATAAAAGTGGTTAAGTGGCAGAAATGTCAGAATGCTGAACTATATCAAACATTATTTAGTTTTATCACTCAGTATTCAGCATTCAAATCTTGTAATTGACTTTTCCATCTAACCTTCTTAGATTCATGAAAGAGGTACCAGTCAAGAATTAGGTTTGATTTAATTGGCTGCAACATACTTCTCTACAAATGCATAGCTTTGTGTAAATGTATGAGATCTTTTTAAGCTTTTCACTGTATTGATATGGTCATGTGATGTGCATGAAAGATGAGAGCTTCATAAAGAAATACAGTGTAACCAAAGTTGAAGGAACCTGTGGAAGAGGAAAACCTATGAAAGCATGGGATGAAGGTTGATCTCACAGGAGAGATGACATAGGATTGAGTCGACAGGCGATTTGTCACCAGGAAGAGGCCTATATCAACATTTAGCCCTCAACGCATGCCTATCCTTCTAAACACCCCATTCACCTTAGTCTTGCCTCTCCTCACATCTTTACTATCTAAATACTCTGTGGCTCACACAAAGTTATATATCTTGGCCCAGTCCATTTCCACCAATCTTATGTGTGGGGTGGACTGGATGCTTTTTTGTCATCACACACACACATATATATATATATATCCAACCATTGTTAGCAGAGAAAACAGATGTTAAATGATGATTAATTATATATATATACACACACACATACATATATGCATGCAATGCACACACTTTGAATGACTGTGCACAAAGATTACAATTTTGGGGTTCTATTTATAAGCTTATTATTATTATTGTTATTTTATCACTTATTCAATCTCAGAAAGTTGTTCTTAAAGTAGCTCTATTATTCTCCATTAGAAAGAGAATCAGAAATTTGAAGAAAGTAATCACAAAACAGCCTGTCACTCTTGATATAAAATGACAACAATGAGTCAATGTATATGATAAACATCTATTCATGTCTATCATTAGATTACTGTTGAGCTCCAAAAAAATTCTGATGGTGTCAACCAGATCAATATCACAGCCAGGAAACAATTAGTCTCTATTATAAGAGATTAAATATTCAAAACATTTCTCATAAAAAAACAACAACAAAAAAAAACAAAACAAGAAAGCTGAATAGTTAATATGTGTCCAACAATTCTGGAGATTGTTATTAGATACTGATTAGCTATATACATTAATTTAGAAGCTATTAACATGGCTAGCTGATACACAGAGATTCTTCTTCAGAGATTCTCCCAATATGTGTGTGTGTATGTATATACACACACACATATATATATATATATATATATATATATATATTATTAATGGTAAAATACAGCAAAAAAGAAAAACAACCCCCACACACACAACAGAATACACGCATACACAGCATCAACAGAACATGCACACAATTTCTGTATAGCCAGCACTTAGAGAAGACCACTTTAGATATCTCTTAAAATAAACCTTAGCTGGGGTATTGAATTGTTTCCTATTAGTACCAATGGCTTGTTAAAGCTATAAAAACAAGACTTCCCAAATATGTCTTTTTATGGCAACATCTCAGGTTATGCATTAAGAATATTCTTATATCTTACAGATAACATTACAAGAGTCTTCCTTTGTTCAATTAGTTTGAAATTATCAATGGATATTCATCAATATAGCAGTTGAAGCTATGTGCAGAATCAATGGTGACACCATTATCATCATAATAATCAAATTGACTATACTTATTGTACAGTGGTTCCAGTTGCCAAGATTCCTGAATATGGAATCCCTATTTATACTTTTACCATATTAACTAAACAAGTTGCCATTAAGTACTGCATATACTTGAATATAAGCAAAACTTTATTTTACGTCTCAGAAAAAGACAAAAATCCAAACCCTATGTATATGCTTAAGAAGCTCATCGACACAGATAGTAGTTTTGAAATTCTCACGAGTAGAGAATATATTTATGAAGTTTCAATATTTTGATGTTTAAAATGTTTTAAGTGTAGTTTAGAGCAGTGGTTGTCCACTTTTCGGACCTCATGGACCACTAAATCCATAATTTTAAATCCTGCGGACCACTAAATTCATAATTTTAAATCCCGCAGACTACTAATATGAATTTTTTTAAAAAGATAAATACATTTGTAAAATAATGATCAGAGAACTTCCATTTTATTAATAAGAAGTGCACCTATTAAAATATTTTTAGTGGGGTTATAAAATATATTTTAATTGAATATTATTTTTATTATTAATAAAACATAAAAATTGCAAATATTGTCCAAATTTTTCTGCAGACCACGAGAGAAGGGGGGGGGGTATAGAGGACGAATTGAACCCAGTATTAGACTGGTACTTTTTCTATCAACTTGAAAGGATAAAAGGCAAAGTTGACTTCTGAGAGATTTGAATTCAGAGCACAGAGAGGTGGAATGAATATTGCAAAGTATACAGTGATTACAACAATTGAAAGAGTGAAACAAAGACATCCAAGTTGACTCAAGATAATGACAATATAAAAGAAAAAGAAAGTTAGCAAATTTATGTAATTTATGCTGTGAAGGTTAAAGATCTTTCAGAATAATTCAACTACAGTGAAAACAGAGAGATATTTATTGATTGTCATGGGTTAAATATCAGAGATTTGTCTCCAAATTTTGGTGACAGCTGACAGAAAAGATGATTTTTCAAATTGCAGATTCCTTAATGGCTCTATATTTTCAGTCTACTTTACTGAAATAGGTTGCAATGTTAGTTTATGAAAGGATTAAATATGAGAGCAGCAAACATTCTTTTAATATATTAGTGGTTTTAAGGGCAGTGGATTGGCAGAATAATAATGAAATTATTGTGTACAGTGTTCAGGTGCACTACAACTTGTCAAAGTTGCATATATAGTACATAGAATAATGTACAAATGTCATGAAAATGAACAGTGTATGAGTCTTGATATATATGTGTGCATGTGTATGGAGGGGGGAGGTATCAGGTATAGTGTTGGCGAGTTTCAGGAAGCATGGAGGTTTTAAAGGACAACATACTTTGGGGTACATAGTTATGGTCCTATATGTTCCGAGTTCAATCCTGCTGAGGTTGACTTTGCCTTCATCCTTAAGGGGTTGCTAAAATAAAGTACCAGTAATGCACCGAGGTTGATTTAATCGACTTTCTCCTCCCACCAAAATTGTTGGCGTTGTGCCTAAATCAGAAACCATTATTTTAGCGGTTTTAAGGGTGGTGGATTGATGAATTGGTAGAGCATCAGGTAAAATACCATTACGGTATTTGTTTTGACACTCTACATTCTGAGTTCAAATGCTGCCAATGTCAAATTTGCCTTTCATCCTTCTGGGGTTGATAAAATAAAGTACCAGTCACATACTGGGATCAATATAATTGACTTTTCCCTGTCCACAAATTGTTGGTCTTGTGCCTAAATTTGAAATCATTATTCTAGTGGTTTTAGTCTTTGAACATTGAACCTTCTGAAGGTAGTGCATTCAAAAGTTATAATTGAATGTATAGCAGTACATTATATCAAATAAGTTTAGGATTTACACTTACAACTACCAAACTTTAAATTTGTACCTCCACACCTTCTCCTATAGACATCTATATTTAGCTTTTCCCTCTCTAGTAGTGATGATAGCGTTGTATCAACTCCAGTACTTTGGCTGTCTGATACTTGCTTTTATCAATCTCTATTGATTGAATAGCCAAATTTTACTTAGTGTCAAGGGAGATAACTTATACACACTGCAACAATGAATTGTTCAACACACAGTGATTTGCAGAGTTGCTAAAATGTTGAATTAAATGCTTTGGTGTTTGTTCTGGCTCCCTAGAGTATTACCTGTGCATTTGGAAGTCCACAAGAAAAGACTCAGGTCCTGAATCTTGTCTTATGACCCTTAGAACATACATGCTAGTGCAGAGTAGCAGGACTCTTAACTTGGCCTTAATAAAGAAAATATTAATCTACTATGGTATTGAGTACTCATTCTTATGACTGCCAATGCTAAGCATGCACACACACACATGTATATATAAGATGCTACTAGTTGAAACGGTTCAAACTTAACAGTAAGGCAAAGAATCCCTATAATAATAACAGATATATTGACTGTCGATTGATTGATAAGATCCCAGACCCCATTCACTTAACGAGTGGGGTGGAGCTCGTCCAATCGGACCGAGGAAACAATGTTTCCATTGGTCCTTCCAATTGCTAATACTATCTGCTGGTCACAAATCCAGGCAGAAGGAGCAATGTGAAATAAAGTGTCTTGCTCAAGGGCATAACGCATTGTCCGGTCTGGGAATTGAAATCACAATCTCATGATTGCGAATCCAATTCTCTAACCATTCAGCCATGCACCTTCATATATATATGATATACAATATATTAAATTTAACACTTTAGTTTTTAAACCGGCCATATCCGGCCAGAATTCTCTTACCTTTTTCTGTTCAAACCAGTTGTAACTGACCACTCATGCTGATAGATTCGATACTATGTGAGATAATTATGTGCAGTAAAGCCTTTACCATGAAAATATAATAGTATATATAGAGTAATGTAAATGCTAAAGGGTTAAGCCCAAATCTCACTTTGGGAGGGGTACAAGTCAAATTGGCTTTAAAAAAGTCACTTTTAACTTATATAATGCCTCAACCATGGTTTGGGCTTAAAATTAATATATTTTAATATTTCACTGAGTGGATAATTAGTTTATTAATTAATATATCTTGTCGTTTCTCACTATGTAGAAAAGGAAGGCTGTATGATGCCTGTGCGCAATGCTGCATGGTAATGAAACATGGGTTGTGATTGCACAGGACATGTGGAGAGAAATGAAACACCGATGACTCCAACATGTATTATTTGATTTACTATACAGATTACTAGTTTGAATCTTACCTCTCCTGATGTTTTTAGAATCTCAACAACTATTCTGATGGTCCTGCAGTTTTACCCTTATTCATCTCCTTGAGTGCGTCTTTGACCCTAAAACTGTCAACGTCAGTAGCTGGTCTTTCCTTTGGGTAAGTTGGGGGTAATTTCTCTTTCTTTCAATCATTCTCTACATTCACCAATCTCTCATAGTAACATTCCAAGGCCTCTTCTTTTGGGATGCATCATTTCTAACACATCTTTCCCTAACATCTCAATTCACACTAACACTCTGCCTTGTCTGCCTTGCAATATGGAACACTTCATGTCTCTGATCTTCACGTCTCAAGACATTGGCAAATTTACCTGTCGTCTAGCTTCTTTCTTAGCTACTTGGTACTGGTCTCTGCTACCCCTATTTTTCCAGTTTTTCCATGCCTGTCTCTTGGCTTAATGGCTGTATCCACTGTGCTGTTCCACCACCAGGTCACCCTCTGTCTAGCTGGTGCTTTACTGCAAATCTCATCAGTAGTTCACAAAACGTTGTTGAGTAAGAATTTCCAGTTCACCTCTACGTTATATGCATCTAGCTTGTCATCTCTCTCATCAAATGCATTCCGCAAGACCTTTCTAAACCTATATTTAACCGAGAGGCCCTTTATCTTCCACACCCTCAGTCTCCATATTTTTCTGTGTGTCTTGTTCTGTCCTTTGTTTATTTTGATGTTACCAATAATTAACTTGTACTGAGCAGTGCATTCTTCTCCAGAAAGGACTTAGTATTTATTACAGTCTGTTTGTCTTGTTGTCTAACAAGTAAGTAATCAATTTGGTTTGTGTATTCACCTGATTGATATGAAATCAGGTGGTTGGCTGGTTTTCTGAAATTTGTGTTGCAAATGGTTAGTTCATTTGCATCACAGAATTCCAGGAATCTCAGCGCTTCTTCATTCCTTGAGTCATAACCATTGCCGCCATGAACTCTGCTGAATCTATATGTATATATATATATATACATACAAACGCACACACACTCACAAAAATACATGCATACATACAACATGTTCTCACACTCACGAATATATGCTTTCTCTCTCTCACACACACTCAAACACTTGTACATGTGAGCATACACTAAAAACTAAGATTGAAAAAAAAAATGAAGGTGAATAATGTTTGTAAAGTGTGAAGGAAATTTATCATGACTGTATTTTTTTCTCTCAGTCTACAGCCATTGATGTTCAAAAAAAGATAGCAAATGAAAGAAACTTGATTCACATTGCTCACAAAATATTAAAAAAAAAAAAGAAATTAAAAACATTAGAAAATATAAAATTTGTAATAAATGTATTTCTTTCAATTATGTTGTTTCTTATTATTGACTGATCAATCAAGTGATTGATTTCAAACACATTTAAAATTCTTATTCAATTTTCAACAAAATTAATCAGTGACTTGATAAAATAGAAATGTTAGTAAATTTATTTTAAAGCTTTAAATAAAAAGAAGAGATACTTATCACAGAGTGTTGGCCCTATACCACATCTCAACACATTCTGTAACATATGTAGAGACCTGTAACTCCTGGTGGAATCGTAAGGGTTCTGTAGTGATATTGAGCATGCCTTTTGCATTTCAAACCTGGCTGAGCCCATCCCCTCTTTAGGTCTGAATACAGCTGATTTCTTCCAGAGAAGCAGAGGAAGTGAGAAAGAAACATAGAGGAAGAATTGACCCACAGTACTTGAATGTTTTTTTATTGACCTCTAAAGCAAGCATGTCAAACTGAGGGTGCCCCAAGGGCCGCATGGGTCACATATGTGTTATCTGAGGGCTGCTGACGACAACTAAATTGTGCACATTACAACTAATTTTTAAAATCTTATATCACAAAGATAAAACATGCCCGCGCTGTAAAAACCTTTGTCTGGGCCGCAGATGTGCTTGTAAAGGGGTGCAGGTGTACTTGTAAAGGGCCGCATGTTTGACATGCCTGCTCTAAAGGACGAAAGGCGAAGTTGGCTTCAGTGGGATTTGAACTCAGAGAGCCAGATTGACTACCACAAAGCATTTTATCCAACATTCTAATGACTACCAATTTGATGCCTGCTCACAGATAATATTTTATATACCAAGCATCCATTTTATAGGCAACATCGTATTTAAAGAATAATGTTAAATGTTTCTTTATTTATGTGACAACTGGTATACATATTTTTATATCTTATATTTGTCGAAATGCTTGCAGGTCCATAGAGCTAAAGCTTATCCCAGTTTCACATTATATAAAGCAAGTGTATAACACTTCTACTTCAAAACAGAATACCAATCAAATCAGTGGCATATGGTGGGTAAATATTTGTCAGATCCAGCTTGATTGAAATATCATTAGGCATGAGGGGAATTTAAGAATTAAGAAAGCCCCAATTATAAATACACATAAACCCCTAATGAATAATAGAATGAAGCTACATAAGGCTGAGTGGTTTTAAAGAATGTGCCATACATGCAAAATCTACACACACAACATAGGAAAGATCCATTGAAGAACACATTGTTTTTTCATTTTTTTCATTTGAAAAGGTTTTGACCATAAAATATTATGATGAAATATACAGGGTAAAAAACACTTTTGCTTTATTTGTCATCCTTTACCTCAATACCACCTTTATATATATGCTTCTATCTACATGGTACCAGCTTTCTGAAGTTCTTATCACTAAATACTTAGGCATGTCTTCATATAACATAAATGACATGTAGAAATAGTGCAAAACTAGTATAATTAACACCTGTTGTCAATCTGTTTATCACAAGGTTTGAACTGTCTCATTAGACAACCCATCAAATTGAGATATTCAGATTGTCCTCCTTACAACATCTCAATTGATTCAAGATCTATTTGATGCATTTTGTTTACATTTGAAGTGTATATTTTTCATTTGCTTTCATATTCACATTTTCATCTTAAATAAACTGAAACCACAGCATTTATATTTTTTCAGAAAGTGAAACAATACTAGTTTGCATTATAGAATACATCTTTACTTTGGTTATTTTGAAAACCCATACAAGCTATTCATGTTTTTTATTCATATAACGAGTATGCAAATATATTTATTATTTTTTTTTATTTTTAAGTACAGGATTGCTCAGTTCTTTGAAGATACATCTTATAATAGCTCTAATGTTTTGCTCACTTGATCTGATTATCATTTCTTTTCAGATAAATGATGACAGGCATCAAGCTAACTCAGCAAATGAAAAGGTACACAATAACCATTGCCTTAACTGCAGAGCATAGTGATTTAAAGATTGCTTGCTTTCTGAATGTTGCACAGTCATTTGTTGTCAAAGTTTGTCAAGAGTTAGAAGCTGCTGATGGGAACTTTACAGCAGTAGACAAACATAAAATGCCTGCTAAGGGTCCTAATATCACAAGAAAACCAACATTTGTACAAAAAGTGCCAAAAGAACCAATAAGAACCCCCAAAAGTCAATTAATGCCATTGCTAAGGA
This sequence comes from Eledone cirrhosa, assembly GCA_964016885.1. Lineage (NCBI taxonomy): Eukaryota > Metazoa > Mollusca > Cephalopoda > Octopoda > Eledonidae > Eledone > Eledone cirrhosa. The sequence continues at coordinate 252,025,469 of OZ024742.1, forward strand.
GCTCAAGGTTTCAAGGCACACTATTGAAAGAATTGTGTATGAGGATATGTTATATGTAAAAACAAAAACAAAACACTTTTTACTGAACCACAAAGGTATTTAGCATTAGTACTTTACTGTAGTTTTCATACAAAAGAATTAACAGCACTGAGAATAAGGTACCACCTTAATTCTCCAAATAAGGACTTCCAGATAAATGCCAATTGAAATGTTTGTTTTAAGGAGGACAATATCATAAATAGAAAAATATGAACTCATGAACATGTGCATATGTTAACACATGAACTAGCATAAATAATTTGAAATGATATTGGATGAGATGTTCAAACTTAGATACAGAATTGTATATAAATATATCTTTTGATATAGCACTCTATCTAAGACCTATTTTATTTTGAAGAATTTTCTTTCAGACTCCCTGCTACAATTATACCCTTCTCAGATTGTTACACTGTGAGAATAACAATTGAAAGAAAGAAATGGTGGATTCACAATAGCATGAGTATATTATGTTTTTATCAAAGTACTTGAAATTTTAAACTTAGCTCATGCCCAAGCCCTTTTTCAGACAACCAAGAGTCTATAGATTTCAGGTTGGGAACCACTGTGCTAGATGAACACTGGTTTAATGTCTATGAGACAGATAAATTAAATTTGGTGCTAAAATACTATCAACAAGTCTATACACAATTTAACAAAAGATTAACTAGTATTTACAGTAATTACTACATTGAATGTCCTACATTATATACATAAATACATACATTACACATACACATAGATACATATATAAATCGAAAACTGTTAATTATTGAAAAACTGTAACAAATGAGGTGATAGAATTCCAAAGGATGGAGTTGATTTGCTTTGCTTGAATTATTCTGATATTTTGCATTGATTTAAGGGAAAATGTTTACATTACCAAGATTGCATCTTTTAGACATTGACTAAAGATGTTTCTATGAAATAGCTTCAAGACTGAAGCAAACAAGTTGCTAATGAGGACTCTTATAGACAAAAACACATAGGTATATAATATATACTACGTGTGTGTGTGTACGTGCATGTCAAAATATATGCTAGCATGGTCTGGACAGGGCATTTTGAGATAGAATTCTACAGCCAGATGCCCTTCCTGGTGCCAACTCTCATGTTTTCATAAGTATGGTATGTTTGTATTTCAGTGGGATCTCTGTTTATACAGTATGCTAACAAATATCATCACCTGTAATGATGAATGCAAAGAGATGAGACAAATAAACAGACACTAACAGACATGTGATGAGCTTCCTTACAGTTTCAGTCCACCAATTCACTCCCAGGATACTGGTCAACTCAAAGCAATAATAGAAAACAATTACTCAAAGTGTCACACAATAGGATAGAACCCAAGACCATGTGGTTGCAAAACAAATTTCTCAACCACACAGATAGGCTTACCATCATCATCATTTTTATGTCTGCTTTTCAATGCTTGCATGGATTTGATGGGCCCTTCTCAGCACAGCATCTCTCCACTCGCCATGCTCCTTCGTCATCTCCTCTGTGAGTCTCAGCAAATCGAGGTCAGCTCTCACCACCTCAGCCCAGGCCTTTTTTCAGTCTACCTCTATTGTAGCTTCCACCCACTGGCATATCCTGGCATTTCTTCACCCATTGATCATCTTTCATGTGCATCACATGTCCGTACCAACATAGTCTTTTCCCCCACACATCACCTTGGATTCTTCTTAACCCTTTAGCATTCACATTACTCTATATATACTATTATATTTTCTTGGTAAAGGCTTTACCTCACATAATATCGAATCTATGAGATTTTGAAAGTATTTACTTTAAGAACAATACCGTAACATCAGTTTGAGTGACCAGTTACAGCCACTTTCAACAGAAAGAGGTAGAGAATTCTGGCTGGTTTGAACATTAAAGGGTTAAACTCAATTTCTCCCTCAGTTCATCAAAGCTCTGCCTTTCTTTCACATTTACATTGTACATCCAACAAAGCAAGACTGCTTCATTTCTCTCCAGTCTATGCATGTCTTCTGCAGTCACTTCCCATGTTTCACTACCATGCAGCATCACACTTTGCACACAGGCATCATACAGTCATCCTTTTGTATGTAGGGAGAAACCTTTTGTTGTCAACAGTAAGAGTAGCTCTCTAAACTTCTTCCATCCTATTCTAGCTACTATGCTCTCAGACCAGCCTCCTCTGCTGCTAATTAAGTAACCTAGATAGCAGAAGCTATCAACCACTTTCATGGATCCTTCCCATGACTTGAAGAGGTTTATATCACTGACATTATCCCTTGATTACTCCTGTGCATCTTCTAGATAGAAAGTCCTCCGTTCCTGTTAGTCTACCTGTTATCCCACTACATCTCTTGTAGCCAAGATTTACATTGTGCACACTGCATGGGCTTTATGCCAACTCCTTTTCTACATATTGAGCAGGGTCACTTCCCTGATGGGATCAGGGTCCTATCTTCTTTCATACTCACTAACACTTTAGTTTTGACAAAGTTTATCCTCTGATCCTTTGATTCCTTTGATTCCAAATTCTGTTACCATAGACAGAACTTATTTCTAATACCTTTATGGATTTGGCTATAAGGACCAAATCATCAGCATTGAGAAGTCCCCATGGACAGCCCATTTTAAACTTCTCTGTTATGGCCTGCAGGACTATGATGAACAACAGTGGGCTGACAACTGTACCTTGAGTTCCTCACTAAACTCACTTTATGGACAGCTCCTCTGTACATGGTTTGCACTGCTCTCACAGCCATTCTTATATACCTAATTTCCTTAATGACCACCAGATAATGGATTGAGGTACTCTGTCAAAAGTATTTTCTAGATAAACAAAAGCTAAATATAGTGGGTTATTCTTAGCTAGGAACTTCTCTTTACAAGAGAAGTTCCTAGCCTTATAAAGAAGTGGGTATCTGTAGTAAGTTTCCCAGGCATGAAACCAAACTGCATCTCATCTATTTTGACTTGGTCCCTAATTAGTTGCACTATAACTCTTTCCATAACTTTCATAACTTGGTCCATTAGTTTTATTCCTCTATAGTTGCTATTTTCTAGAGCATCACCTTTGCCCTTGTAGCAATTTGTGATTATACTTCTGCGCTAGTCATTGGGTATGACACCATTCTGTATTACCTGATTGACTAGATGGGTTACTAGTTTGACTCCTACTTCTGATGGTGATTTTAGCATCACAGCAACAATCTCTGATAGTCCCACAGCTTTACCATTCTTCATCTCCTTGATTGCATCTTTGACCCTATAACTGTCAACTTTAATAGTTGGTCCTGCCTTTGGGTAAGTTGGGGGTAGTTTCTCTTTCTCTCATTCATCAATATCTCAGAGTAACATTTCCAGGCATCTTTCTTTTGGGCATCAGTGGTGCTAAGTGCACCAGCGTCATTTCTAACATATTTTCCCCCAACAACATCTTGATGTTGTGGAACACTTCACATCTCCGATCCTCATGTCTCAAGGTATTGGCAAATTTTCTTCTTTTGGCTTCTCCCTGAGCTGTGTATACCTGTTGTCTAGCTTCTCTCAGCTACCTGGTAATGGTCTCTGCCATCCATTTTACATGCCTATCTCTTAGTTTTAATGGCTCTATGCATTGTGCTGTTCCATCACTAGGTCATCCTCTGTCTGATTGGCACTTTACTCCAGCAACAAGTCTTGCCTATATCATTTCATTTTTCATTTCATTTTACCTCCGCTTTTTCCCTGCTTGCAAGGGTGGGACAGGAACTGATTCTGGCTTGATTTCTACAGCTGGATGCCCTTCCTAACACCAACCTCATTTACAGTGAGTGCTGGGTGCTTTTTTGACGTGGCACCTCCACGACCACTTTACAGTGGAAAGATATGGACTCCAGTCCCTATCATCTCATTTCTACAGCTGAGTAAACTGGAACAATGTGAAATAAAGTGTCTTGCTCAAGGAAACAACACATCACCCGGTCTGAGGATTGAACTCACAACCTTTCGATTACAAGGCCAATGCTCTAACCACTAAGCCATGTGCCTCCATCATATATATATATATAATCAACACACACACATATCATCATCATCATCATTTATTTTCCATGTTAGCATGGGCCAGGTGACTGTGCCTTGCTCATACAAAACTGTTTCTGGCTAGGTTTCTATGGCTGGATGCCCTTCCTAACTCCTACATTTACAGTGTGTGCTGGGTGCTTTTTGCTGTGACACCAATACAAACACTTTACAGTGTGGGCTGGAAGCTTTTTTGTTGTGGTACCAACGCAACTTTACAATGTAAGGGTGATGTGAACAGAAGTGGGTGGGTGTTGGAGGCGTGGGAGGCGTATGGAAGGGAGTATAGTGGTTAAGAAGTGCCTACTAGATGTATGTTTGAGTCCATGTGCATGGGAAGGTATGTCTTCTGTATTACTGCATATAGATAAATATATAAACACACACATACTAGAAGGTGTCATACCAAAAGATTGGTGCAGTAGCATCATTATCAACTGCTACAAAGGTAAAGGCGATGCACTAGATAGAGGAAACTATATAGGTATAAAGCTGATGCCCTCTTCCTTGTGAGGCAATTACAGGAAAAGTACCTAGCTAAAAGTAAGCCACTCTACTTGGCATTTGTCGACCTTGAGAAAGCCTTTGACAGAGTTCCACGTGCTGTAATCTGGTGGGCTCTTAGAAAACTAGGAGTAGATGAATGGTTTGTGAAAGCGGTACAAGCCATGTATAGGGGAGCAGTCAGCAAAGTTAGGATTAGCAATGAGTATAGCGAGGAATTTAGCGTACAGGTTGGGGTCCACCAGGGCTCTGTTCTTAGCCCCCCTCCTGTTCATCATAGTCCTGCAGGCAATAATGGAGGAGTTTAAGACCGGATGCCCATGGGAACTCCTGTATGCTGATGACCTCGCACTCATAGCTGAATCTATGGTAGAACTAGAGAATAAATTCCAAACTTGGAAGCAGGGACTAGAAAGAAAGGGTCTCAAAGTCAACATGACAAAGACTAAGGTCCTTGTAAGTAGACGAGAAAACAGAACCCAGATCCCCTCAGGGAAATGGCCTTGCTCAGTATGTAGGAAAGGTGTAGTTAGGAACTCCATTCTCTGCCCCAAATGCAAACAATGGGTACACAAGAGATGTAGCGGGATCTCAGGAAGCTTAATTAAGAATGTAGGCTTCACATGCAGCAAACAGCCACAGGAAACAAGTACCACCAATCTCTGGGAGGGCTCTGTAGAAACAGTAGACAGCTTCTGCTACCTAGGTGACCGAATTAGCAGCGGAGGTGGGTGTTCAGTACAATAACTAGGGTAAGAACGGGATGGAAGAAGTTTAGGGAACTACTACCACTGCTAGCTGCAAAAGGCTTCTCCCTCAGATGAAAGGCAGACTGTATGATGCGTGTATCCGAACAGCAATGTTGCATGGTAGTGAGACCTGGGCGCTGAAGGTGGAAGACTTACGTAGATTAGAGAGAAACGAAGCCTGCATGCTCCGATGGATGTGTAACAGTAATATACGTGAACGACAAAGCATAAATGATTTGAGAGAGAGACTGAGCATAAGAGGAATCAAATGCTGTGTGCAGGAGAGGTGGTTGCGCTGGTATGGACATGTGATGCGTATGAAGGATGACAGCTGCATAAAAAGGTGCAGAGCACTAGAAGTTGATGGAAACCGCGGAGTGGGAGAGACCCAAGATGACCTGGGATGAGGTGATAAAAGCCGACCTTACCCAATTACACCTCTCAAAGGCAATGAAGGCAATGACACACGACCGTGACCTCTGGCGTCACGCGGTAATACAGAGTACCCGACCTCCCATGGGTACAAGCTGAAGCATATAGACAATATTCCCCCTCCACCGCAAGGTGGTCGTGGAGGTGCCACGGCAAAAAAGTACCCAGCCCACACTGTAAATGAGTTGGTGTTAGGAAGGGCATCCAGCTGTAGAAATCAAGCCAAATCAGTTCCTGTATGAGCAAGGCATGGTCAGCCGACCAGACACTGCCCACAACAGGACAACCCGTCTAACCCATGCTAGCGTGGAAGAACGGACGTAAAACGGTGATGATGATGATGATGATGATGACACACACACACACATACATATATATATCATCATCGTTTAACGTCCATCTTCCCCGCTTGCATGGGTTTGGACGGGAGTTTTCCCACTTGAGGCAAGAGTGGTTGTCTTGCTCGCATAGGACTGTCTGGCGGGTTTTCTACGGCTGGATGCCCTTCCTAACACCAACCACGTTTACAGTGTGGACTGGGAGGTTTTTACCATGTTATATATATATATATATATATATATAAAATCAACATCATTTAACATCCATTTTCCCTGCTGGCAAGAACATATTATATATCTATCTTTATTTTATATAGAAAGGACTTCTACAAGACTAGAGCTGTTTCATTCATGGACTGTCCTGATGATTTCATATGAATGAATGAGATCCAGTTCTGTAGAAGCCATTTCTATACAAAATAAAAATGCTTATACTCTACCAACATATTGAGTACCTTCTTTATCTATGGTCACCTCCATATATTTATATACATATAGGCACACAAACTCCTACTAGATTGAGGTCCCCCACCAGCTTCATAACCTCCTTTTTTTATTGCGCTCTAAATTCCAATCCCCCCTCTGGCTACCAACAGATCATATCCTCCACCATCCTGCAACTCATTTCCTCCCTCCCACTGCTACTAATCTTTTAATACACAAATCCCGGACTCTCACCTCTACTTCATCTCCAAGATTCACAAACACAACAACCCTGGCCATCCCATTATTTCCTCTTGCAACTGTCCTATTTTCTCATCTCCAAAGACTTGGACACCATCCTTGCCCCTTTAATCCCCAACCTCCCTTCTCACATCCAGGATTCCAATCATTTATTCCAACTCTTTAACTCCTCTTTTTTCCCTCCTCGTTCCTCTCACCTCCTTTTCACAATGGACATCACCTCCCTCACAATGATGGCCCCCACATACTTCAACATTTTTTAGATTTACATCCCACCCCCTATTGTAGCACTTTCACACTTTTCCACCTTGCTGAGCTTGTTCCACCCTCAACGATTTTTCCTTTTCTGAGGAGTATTACCAGCAAGTTTCTGGGGTACTAAAATGGGCCTGAACTATGCCAACTTGATCATCGGCCATGTCGAAGCTCAAATCTTCTTCCAGTATACTGGATCTACCCGAGTTATAAAGCTGTTACATTGATGACTGCATCAGTGTCACTTCTCTCTCTCATAAACAGATCAACTCTTTTCTTTTCTTTGTTCAGTCTTTCCATCCCACCCTGACTTTCACTATCTCTGACTCGTCTGTCCGATTCCTTGATACCTCCCTCTCCATTAACCACTCTCACCGCTTTCTCATACTCTCCATCTTCTATAAATTCACTGACACACACTCCTACCTCAATTTCACTACTATAGAAGAGAGTAATTATTTAAAGTGCTAAGATTATTCTCTGCTCTATCATCTTCATCATCATCATTTTACATCTGTGGTAAAGGTTGTATAGGTTGTCACAGTCTGATATTAGATGGGTCAGGAAACCAATTTTTGCACATATTCCATATGTGGTATAGTTTCTATAACTTGATACTCTTCCTAATACCAACCATTTAATAGTATGCAATGGGTGTATTTTATTGCACAAATGCAGAAGATTCATCAAAGGTAAAAGAAAGTCAAACATTTCTAGCTCACATAAATTCACAACTTACATAGGCAACATCTCAAGCCATAGAGTAGGATAGTGCAATCAAGTGCTCAATAGATGCACATTTTTGTGGCCAGATGGATCTCTGAAAGCAATAGTATTATTCAAATGCATTAAAATAGGATGCTTTTGGTTAGAAGCATTGGTTTAATATTACATTGGGCTGGCTACATGGGCTGTAAATATATCCTAGTACAGTTAACTAGGAGCACATAACTCACTCAGTCCATCCTGTAGGCGGTTATGCTGGTGATGTGATGAAAAAGCACCCATCCCACCCTGTTAGATGGCCATTTTGGTGCCATGATAAAATACACCCAGTCCATCCTCAAAGGTGATCATACTGGTGAAACGACAAAAACCACCCAGTCCACCCTGTTAGATGGCTGTTTTGGTGCCACAAAAAAAAAAAAAAAAAAAAAAAGCACCATTCACACTGTAACGGGGTTGGTTTCAGGGGGAGCATCCAGCCGTAGAAACCAAGCCAAAATACAGATCTGTATGCCTCTGCTTTCAAACTTATATTTAAATGAATGTATGTATAGTATATTTGGTAATATACTGTATGTTTAATTAAAAACATTTTGAAGACCTTGCGCTATTATTTTAAAGTAGTGACTATGTCACTTCTTTTTTCAGCAAAGGAAGGGAGAGAAGCTGACAGATCTGTATGCATCGCTATTTCAGAGCACCAATCCTAATTTTTAATTTTTGCTGGACTGGCAATCGCTCTGTATAATCAGTTCCTGATTATTACTGGAATTCTATAAGAATCCAACCTCTATAATTTCGGCAGAGGTCGGCGAGTACGTTGCTCTGAGGAACACCAACAGTGTGAAACAGATCTGTCAGTTTCTCTCCCTTCCTTTGTTGAAAAAAGAAGTGACAGTCACTACTTTAAACTAATAGCGCAAGGTCTTCAAAATGTTTTTAATATAGTATATTACCAAATATACTATACATACATTCATGTATACATACAGTATATTACCAAATATACTATACATACATTCATGTATACATCGCTATTTCAGAGCACCAATCCTAATTTTTATATTTAAATGCTTTCTTGAATTGTTTTCACCAGTATAGAAAAATAACATTGGTTTTCATGGTAGCAAAATGAAACTACAGCAGTGTCAACAATCACTTAGAGTTACTCGCACAGTGTATGTTAAAATTTCAAATTTCAAGGCCACCTTCATCAGTTTCTCGAGATCTCTTTTTCCTTTTTATTTGACTAAGCATCAGCTACAGAAATAACCTTTAATGAAAAAAGTAAAATTTTGGAGTTGTACTTGTCTGACAAGTGACTTGATCTGAGACTGCGTGTTGAAACTAAAACAATTACTGTGTGGAAAAGTCATTTTAACCATTTAAAAACACAAAAACTGTTAACTTTATTTTATATCTAACATTTAGGAAAAGATGTGTATAAAGTAATGTTAACAGGTTTGATGTTTTTATAGGGTTAAAATGACTTTTCCATATTGTAATTGCAAAAAAGTGAAATTTACCTAAAATATGATTTCATTACATTATGTATATATTTGTTTCTTTTATGAAATCTATATTTTCTTATCTTACATATAAACAATATACCATAATAGAATGATTAGCAGTTCCAGCACAAAATATCTGCAAGAACTTCCACTTCAACTGTTGATATTCTAATGTAAGTTAGATCATGAACTATCACAAAAATACATTAAGTATCCAAATTTAGATATTTAGCTCGAAGCAAGAATTAACTGTGTGACTTATAAGATCCAATGGGGTTGTTCTGTTATAAGGTCAAATTTCAAATGAAAAAAAAAAAAAAAAAATAGTAATGAATTTTCACTTCAGGTAAGTGAAAAAAACAATGGATAAAAATAAAAAAAAATAAATCTATAATTGAGAAACAAAATATAACATTTTTTGTTTAGCTATTATATAATTTTTCTCATATAAAAGCATTACAAATAAAAAAACTATAAAAGCAAATGGAAAAATATTATTGGAATCGTCTTAAAATATGGCATCAGAAGCAAATGATCAATAGTCTGACATGAGTTCCTGGAGCTACAGACGAAGGCAAGAAAAAATTAGATCTCTCTCACAGAAAAAGTAATTTGTTTTTCTTTAGCAGAAAGAATTTAAAGTCAGCATGAAGGTGACTAGCAAGAACTACACAGTATGAAACTGAATCAACTAAATAAACTATAGCACCATAAATTAATATGATCACAACTTTTTCAAACTGGTCTCAATTAGAAAAGAAATTTTTTTAGTGTTACATATTTTGGTGAATTAAAGGTGCACTTTGGAAGATAACATATTGACTAGAATGTATTTTGTTTAAGTTTTAGTTTAGTTCGAACATGAGCTTTTTATAAGCACTATATTGCTGAAAATAGATATATAGAATATGTAGGAAATATGGGAAAAAAGGTAAAAAATAAAAGTCATATTAAATGAAGCATAAAAATATGCTATTAGTAGAAAATATCAATAGTAAGTATCCTTGTTAAGTACTATTAGTAAGCGAATTTTATGGCTCACTGGTTTTAGCACTGTACTGTAAAGAGATTTGATTCTAATCAATAACATTTCTATTTCATTTTCTTATAAACAGAAAGGATACATATTTAAAGATCTTTCCTTTTCTTCTGTAAACTACTAGATCAGTACCACTGTCACAGTCTATTTCCTTCTATAGAATAAAGGGAGTTCATTGAGTTTTTAAATATTATGCATGATTAGCTAAGTTCACAAATAAATAGTACTGCCACCAATAAATTCTCAAGATTTATAAGAAAATATATTGAGCTATATACATTAAAATATAAAGTCAATTTTATTTGCTTTCTAACTATTAACAGTTAACAAGTAATATTTCAGACTTGATGCATTTGCTTCAAGAATTTTATTTTTATGCACTATTTCATACATTTAAAGAAAGAACTATAGAAATAATCCTTTTCATTTACTTTTAAAATACTTTTAGTGTAAGAAATCCAGTTTGCTGTAAAATAAAAGTAGATACAGTGAGTTGGATTTCTATTGTTTTTTTTTTAATGTTCTATTATAATACATATTGAAGGCACGTGGCTTAGTGGTTAGAGAGTAGGATTCACAATTGTGAGGTTGTGAGTTCAATTCTCGGACCGGGTGATACTTTGTGTCCTTGAACAAGACACTTTATTTCATGTTGCTCCTTCTGCCAGGAAAGACCAATGGAAACATTGTTTCCTTGGTCCGATTTGACAAGTTCCATCCCACTCAGCAAGTGAATGAGGTCTGGGATCTTGTTGATTGATCAGAGTGAGAGCGATAATACATATATTATCTAAGTGACATCATTTTCTAGTATTAAGACAATGATAACAATGTTTTTGAGATTGACAATGGAAGAGATTTCTGAAAAATTTGTGGTTTGTTGTTTCACTAATGGAAGGATTAAGATAAGGAAATGGGAATTTTCGAAATTCCTTCTGTAATATACAAAGAATTTTCATTTACATTTTGTTTATTAAATAGAACGAATTGACAAGATTAACTGATCGGATATATACTGTAGACCCAACCAGAGAATCAATAATAGTGAATTCCATATCATTGAGACCATAAAAAAAAGAAAACAAAAATTAGACAAAATATTTTATGATTGGTGCAGTAGCATCATTGTCAACTGCTACAAAGGTAAAGGTGATGCACTAGATAGAGGAAACTATAGAGGTATAAAGCTGATGGACCAGGTCATGAAAGTAACAGAAAGAGTTATAGCACAGTTGATTAGGGACCGGGTGAAACTAGATGAGATGCAATTTGGGTTTGTACCAGGAAGAGGCACCACTGATGCTCTCTTCCATGTGAGGCAGTTACAGGAAAAGTACCTAGCTAAAAGTAAGCCATTCTACCTGGCATTCGTCGATCTCGAGAAAGCCTTTGACAGACTTCTACATGCTGTAATCTGGTGGGTTCTTAGAAAACTAGGAGTAGATGAATGGCTTGTGAAAGCTGTACAAGCCATGTATAGAGGAGCAGTCAGCAAAGTTAGGATTAGCAATGAGTATAGCGAGGAATTTAGCATACAGGTTGGTGTCCACCAGGGCTCTGTTCTTAGCCCTCTCCTGTTCATCATAGTCCTGCAGGCAATAACGGAGGAGTTTAAGACCGGATGCCCATGGGAACTCCTGTATGCTGATGACCTCGCACTTATAGCTGAATCTATGGTAGAACTAGAGAATAAATTCCAAACTTGGAAGCAGGGACTAGAAAGAAAGGGTCTCAAAGTCAACATGACAAAGACTAAGGTCCTTGTAAGTAGATGAGAAAACAGAACCCAGATCCCCTCAGGGAAATGGCCTTGCTCAGTATGTAGGAACTCCATTCTCTGCCCCAAATGCAAACAATGGGTACACAAGAGATGTAGCGGGATCTCAGGAAGCTTAATTAAGAATGTAGGCTTCAGATGCAGCAGCTGTGCTGGGACAGCAAGCAGCAAACAGCCACAAGAAACAAGTACCACCAATCTCTGGGAGGGCTCTGTAGAAACAGTAGACAGCTTCTGCTACCTAGGTGACCGAATTAGCAGTGGAGGTGGGTGTTCAGAACGGGATGGAAGATGTTCAGGGAACTACTGCCATTGCTAGCTGCAAAAGGCTTCTCCCTCAAAATGAAAGGCAGACTGTATGATGCGTGTATCTGAACAGCAATGTTACATGGTAGTGAGACCTGGGTGCTGAAGGTGGAAGACTTACGTAGATTAGAAAGAAACGAAGCCTGCATGCTCCGATGGATGTGTAATAGTAATATACACGAATGACAAAGCATAAATGAATTGAGAGAGAGACTGAGCATAAGAGGAATCAAATGCTGTGTGCAGGAGAGGTGGTTGCATTGGTATGGACATGGGATGCGTATGAAGGATGACAGCTGCATAAAAAGAGTCAATGGAAACCACGGAGTGGAGAGACCCAAGAAGACCTGGGATGAGGTGATAGAAGCCGACCTTACCCAATTACACCTCTCAAAGGCGATGACACACGACCATGACCTCTGGCGTCACGCAGTAATACCGAGTACCCGACCTCCCATGGGTACAAGCTGAAGCATATAGACAATATGCCCCCACACCCTCCCACTGCAAGGTGGTCGTGGAGGTGCCACAGCAAAAAAGCACCCAGCCCACACTGTAAAGTGGACGTGTAGGCGCCACAGAAAAAGCACCCACCACTCACTGTAAATGAGGTTGGTCTTAGGAAGGGCATCCAGCTGTAGAAATCAAGCCAAAATGAGTTTCTGTATGAGCAAGTCATGGTCAGCCGACCAGACACTGCCCACAACAGGATAACCCGTCTAACCCATGCTAGCATGGAAGAACGGACGTAAAACGATGATGATGATGATGATATTGAATGTCAGAAAGATATGACAGGTATTGATAAAAATATTCATCACAGAATTCCATTTATTTGATAAAGAGAATTTATAAGTTTTGGAAGATTTTGGCACTAAGAAAGTTTAGGCTTCAGTTCTCCAATACAGCATGATGTTTCATATCAAAATCATCATCACCCCTTATCATTATTATCAACATTACTGATACCATGTTCCATGCTAATATGGGTTGAACATACTAACCCTTTTGTTACTGAAATACACTGCCAATGTGTGTCCATTAATTTTGAAAATATTAAAAAACTTGGAGGAATTTAATAAAAAACACTAACCCTGTAATTATTAAGATTATGTTTGGAACATTACTTAACAAAATGTTCTTAATTAAAATTAAGATGGAAGGTTTTAATATAAAAAACATTTTAAAATGGACAGCTTTGTATCAGGGACAGTTTAAGACAGGTTGATATCAAAAGGGTTAATTAATACTATGTATGATAAAGATGTAAAGGTGCAACAGTGGTAAGGGTGTTGGACTTAAAATCATTATGTTGATTCCTGGACCAGCTTGTGTGTTGTGTTCTTGAGCAAAACATCTGGGGTATAATCCTTAAACCATTTAATATGAAAATGAAAAAAATGTAAATAATTACATCTAAGAAGCTTTCATCAAGAATATTCTGCAATTATTTTCTAGAATAATTGTTTCTACTTTTGGCACAAGGCCAGCAATTATCCCAGTGTATTACTGGTACTTTATTTTATCGATCCCCGTAAGGATGAAAGGCAAAGTTAACCTCGGCGGGATTATTGTTCAATATTGTCTTTGTAATCTTAAATTTTAGGAAATTATTATAAAGAATCAGAGAGTTAATTAAGTTTGGCTGAATAAATTTAAGTGATATTCCATGGAGAGGAGATTTAAGATTGTTAAGAATCTGCTTTCTTGCTATTGAAAAACTTTTACAACTGATATAAGAGACATGTTATTTCAGAAGAGCTCTGATCATCTGTGAGACATGTAACTTGAATTCAATTATATCCAGACAGAGAAAAACTGTAAAACCATTTGAAAATTTCACCTACTTATGATACAGAATGATGATTTATGATTTAATAGATTTTAATAGTGACAATATTCCAGTAAAGTTGTCAGTATTAGCAGCAGCCTCATCACCATCATTACCACCACTATTATCATCATCATTATCACTATTCTATATTTGCTTTTTTTGAAGCTGCATAGATTTGCCAGGTTGTTATACCCAGCAGCAAAAGAAAAACTGGCCAACTTTGGTGTTGTGCATGTCGAACTGGGTGCATTTTAACATTGTGCATTGTAACATTGACCCTAGAAACGATGTCTCAACCCTGCTTTAGCTTATATTTAAAGTTAATGTGCTCTTAGACAGGTAGCATGCAAAGTCCGTACATTATTCATACATTTCATTAGTGATCTGATATGGCTTAGCATTACTCACGAAGCTGAAACTAAAATTGTTTGTAATGGAAAATAATCTATATATATATATAACCTTATCATTTGCTTTTGCTGATAACATACCTCCTACTATCGTCGTTGACACCACTAGTGTCCGAGTTTGGTCCATCTGGTGCCTCCACGATGCTTGAACCTGACATAGCTTAGAAAGCCAAGTCAGGAGTGGAACAATCTTGGGCATTGATCACATGGCAGGGTGGGTGGTGGTCTTGACTGAGTTTGCTGGGCATTGCATTGCCTTCTTTTTACCTTTCTTCAGTCCTTCTTTTCTTGAAAGTGGAAAAACCAAAATGAATTTCTCTTTGCCAGGATGGATGGTTGGTGGCTCCTGTTTCCCAGTTTTTAGGGTTGATTCCTGATTGAAGGATGGAAGACTTCAGTGATGTTTGAGTCTGTGTTTTGGGGCTCCATGATGTTATTTGCCGTTGACAAATTCACTGTAGATGATCTACAGGTGTCTTGAAGGGGCCATGCAGGTGAAATGTCTTGACCACCAGGGGCAATGCTTGAGGATGGTAGCTTCAATGTTTGACATTTCCGAGCAATGGAGGTTTTCATTGTGGGTGCAACGACGGTCCTGCCATTTGATGTTGAGGATCTGCCAAAGCTTGGCTTGTTGAAAATGCTCAAGTCTTTTATATACAGGGTCTTGCAAGCATAAGGCCAGGAGGAGATGACAACAATGCAAAACCGTGAGTTTTGTTCAGGAGAGCCAGTAGCTGTTGAATACATGCTTGCTGAGTCTTCCGAAAGCCCAATAAGCAGATTTGATGCAGTGGTCAACGTGTCTTTCACATGTTCCGGACTGTGAGAGGGTGCTGTCAGGCTATTAAAATCATCGACAACTTCCAGAGGCATGGCTCTCGTGTTGATGGAAACTCCTGGTATTTCTTGTCCATATTCACTTCCATCCCAAAGCGATAATAGGCTTCGGAGATGAGAGTTGAACAGCGCTGGAGGTTGGCAACAGATGAAGCTGAAAGGCTTTGTGAATGTCCCAGAAGATAAAGAGAAGTGCTTTCTACTGAAGTTGTCTTGCACAGAAGATCATGTCCATCATTCCACATAATTGTCCAAAGCACCACATTGAGATTCTGGGAGGACTTCTTTCACAACATACAGAAGATGATCCAGAAGAATTCTGGCAAAAATTTTGCCAGCAATGCTGAGCAGGGAGACACTGCAGTGGCTGTTGCACACCAACTGGTCTCCTTTCTTAAAGATGGTATCCACCATGTGTGAAGAGCTCCAAGCGGATGTTGTCTGGACTGGCTGATTGTCCAGGTTTCATTTGTTTGATGTCACCCCTAACTATATATCTTAATTAATTACCAACACAAGCATTAATTATATACAAATTAGTATGTCCATTTCAGAATAATACTAAGAGCGAATGAGTATATGAGGGTTGCCTGAAAAGTTCATATGCTCAGGCTGTGAAATCTTGCATACATTAATTTCAAATCTTCTTATTAATAACTATATTGTTTCTTTTCAGAGAATCTGTTGAAAAATAAACCTCATTAGGTTATTCCATGAGAGTATCTTGGTCAGCATATGAATTTTTCAGCCTATTAACTTTTCAGCTGACCCTTGTATATACTCATCAAATACATGTTTCCATGTAGTTGATTGGATGATATACATGTCTTCTGATGAGGGTTCAATAAAATCCGAAATCGATTAAAGATGTTTATCAGTTTTTCAATTTACTGGGAAATTTGTATTTCCTGGCATGTTTACATGCCTACAAATTAGACATGTATATATTTATACATGTTGGGGCAGCCTCAGTTACATACTCTGTATTTATACAAATATAACTTTATCATACACTTCTTACTATATATATATATATATATATGTTTGTGTGTGTGTGTATATATTTATATGAGTGTGTATATATATATATGTGTGTGTGTGTGTGTGTGTATATAAATATATATGTGTGTGTGTGTGTGTGTATATAAATATATATGTGTGTGTGTGTATGTATATATATATATATATATATATATAATGTTGGTGCCATGATAAAATGCTCCTAGTCCATCTTGTAAGGTGGTAGTGTGGGTGCCATGATAAAATGCTTCCAGTACATGCTGTAAAGTGGTTGGCATTAAGAAGATAATCTAACCATAGAAATCATGCCAAAAATATAATGCATAAGCTTGACGTGGTAACTTGATTGGTTGAGCCTCAGAATCTGACAACCTGTCTAACCCATGAAAGCATGGAAAATAGGCATGTTTTGATGATGATATATATAGTAAACCCATAATTAACTAGTGTATTGATTAATGCTGAAACTCTTTTCAATTGAAGGTAAAGTAAGGGTCATTTTTATTGTCCTTAATGTTAAAAATCTAATATAGTGTACATGAATGTATGATATAAAATTATTCTCAGATAAGATACACCCAACACACTCTGTAAAGTAGTTGGTGTTAGGAAGGGCTTCAAGCCATAGAAACTATGCTCCTAAGGGTTGAGAGGGCAAAAATGTACCCACTATACCCTATAGTAGGAGAGGCAACCATACAAAGAAACCATACTGAAACATGTCAAGAGGATACTTCAGTTGTGTCAAAGGCACGGCAACTCCTCCAGTGTTGGTGACCTATATGATAAAGACACCTACTACAAGACACAACAACCTCCCTAGTGCTGATATCATAAAATGAACCTAGTGCACCTTGTAATGTGCGGGAACATATATAAGTGAAATGTGGGCCCCCAGCACTGTCTGAGAGGTCAGTAGCTCTGATTAAGTACTGACTAGGTTTGTGATGAACACTCCAACCCTTGCTAGCAGGGAAAATGGACATTAAATGATGATGATGATAATAATCCTAACCTTCATATTAAAAATTAGAGAAGAAGACTAGCCTTGCACAACAATGATATTTTTTCTTAATATCCAACTGTGACGACTGTTTTGGCTATAAAACTCTTTGTTTTGAATATTCTAATATTCAAGTGTAACAAAATGCTTCACTCTGAAGTTAAAATGACAGATTTTTCTGTTTTACCAGGGAGATAACAACTTCCAATGCACATCAGTCTTTACATTTGAAAGTTATGTCACTAAAATGTGCAATCACCAAGAACTATTTGATTGTTTGGGCATATCAGAGCAGAGTTCTGAATGCTAAGATTGAGATTTGACAGAAACAAACTTGAAGTCTACAAATCTTTAATTCAAATCATCCTCAATCCAATTCAGATTGCTATCCCTCTAAAGTTGATAAATTATTAAGCACTAATCTTGAAACTGAACAGGTTAGCTGATTGGGATAAACAACTTAAATTTAGTGAATTGATTGGAGAATTGACACAGTAAATGTTTGGCTTATAGTATATTATTTACAATCAGCTACAGCTGTCCTAAGAAGCAGCTTGATTGAAAATGGATGGGCATCGCAAATGTATAAATATGACCGAAACCCTCGCCCAACATCCTTTGTTTGAGATGTTGCAACTATCTGAAAAGGTTTCAAAAGTTAAATTGAACAACCAACTAGAACAGCATTGTTTGCTGCTGCTGCAGTTGTTGTTGTTGTTCATTCTATTGAGAAAAATATATTAGTGCCAACACATCAGACTATAAAGAGGCAGTGATACTTTTGGCTATGTAGATTGCAGGAACGAGAATGAAATCTCTTGCCCGAAAGGCACAATACAAAACTTCAGTTACTGGCAAATAACCAGGACAGTGGCAAAACCTGTATGACCACCAGAATGGCAGAGTGAATGAAAAACTGTTAAAAACATTGTTTGAAAATGCTGTGAATAGAATTTAAAACCTTTGACCTATAAAGTTACCAGAAATTAGAGTAGTTTAAATTTCAGAAGTTGAAAACAATAAATATTTCAAAATAGCAGTAATTGTGGAATATTATTTTGATTCAGAAATTGTGACAAAATTTGTGAAAAAGCTGCAATAAAATACAAAATGCAGTTTGATATGTAACTGTTTGTTACAGAGTCTTTAACAACTCATTTTAAAATGATAAACATTTGTTTTGTCTTTCATTTCTAGTGATGCATATTTGGCTGCTATTTCAAGCATTATACATACTTGCGTATTTGGTGGTGGCGGGGTGGGGTGGGGGTGTCCTTTTAGGAATAAGGAAAAGTTTTCCACAAAATTAAAACCCATATAAATAAGATTGTTCATTATAAATTAGATTGTTGACTATATGCTCTAAAGGCATTGTATATCTTGGTTTTTAGAACAGATACATCATATCTCTGTCTTTGCAAAGAGATGACTAAAAAAGTTACCATTACAAAGGGCATCCAACAGTAAAGCACTGCTTTGAAAAAGTCACATCTATCTCATGCTAGCTTTGAAGTGGTTGTAAAAATATATCAAAATAAAACCAAATAATTGTATGGTATTAAAATGATACACTCAATAAATTATTCTTTATAAAAAGACCAAATTGTTATTTTGAATATGATGCATATCAAGCCTCTATGTAGTCACTCAATAAGTTAAAAATAGCAGCCAAATTTCCTTCAAATCATGCTCCACCATCTTAAAGACACATTGGATATATGCATGGAACAAGATAGAAGGGTATTGGCTGAAACGTCAGACCTGGAGCTAAACAGTAACAACTATCTAATAATAATAGAGGTGTATATGAAGGCATATATAATATATTCATGTATAACAAACATACGGAAGTATTGCTATGAATATTTTAAGCTGTGATCATGTCGCAGCTATTTCAGTAACCATGTGAAAATGTTAGACACATATTTTTACGTGTCATCAGTGATGTTTACTCACTCAGTGCTGAGATAAGAATAAGCTATAGCTTTTTACAATATATATATATATATATACATACACATGTGCTTACACTCCAGCAGTGAAGATACAGAAGCAGAAACATATTAAAATTAAAATGTATTTCCTTAATGGCAAATGCCTAACAATTAGCAATAAGCAGTCAAGAAGTTCTAAGTTTCTCATAGTTTATGTTATTTAGAAATAATTTTTAAAAGATGCTTAACCCGATTGAATTTTGTAACTTCTGTCTTAATATATTTCTTTCCTGATCCAATTATTGACATTGAACATAATATACAATGTGAAAGAAATGTAAAAAAATTATTTACTAAAAGCCATCTTTTATCTGCCACATTAGTAGTTGATCAAGCAGATACATTTCCAAATACAGATTTGATGTTTTAAATTTTAACAAGCTTATTTAATTGCTCAAACTGAATAGGCATTTTCAAAACGGAATCAAATTCTTTCAAAATCACTTTAAAATAAAAGTTCAAGCATTCCTGAACCTATGCATCGTCCAGCTTGTACAAGCATAAAAATGGTGATGATGATGGTAGTGGTAGTGTGATAACAATGATAGTGGTGGTGGTGGGATGATAGCAATACACTCAATATCAGTTGAAAAACTGTATTTCCATGGGCAAAATGCAGCCTGTGTGCTGCGTGCATCCGATTTGACTTTTTGAATGACATCTAATTTCAAAATTGCTTTGAATTTTTTAGTAGTGCAGCCTGTCTTTTGATGAGCCATATCCTATACAACCCACTACTTAAAAAAGGTTGCCCATCCTAGCACCTCAGCAAAATGGACTAATTTCCTACTATGAACTTAAACAAATTTTTAAACATGTTTTTTTTCTCTTAGTCTCCATGAATACTTTTTCAGTAAAGAAATTTTTAATAACATTTTTCATTTTTATAAACATTTCTGGTTGCAAATTGGCAGCCATTAGAATGTTAGGTAGAATGCATTGCAGAATTCATTTCAGCATTCTGAGTTCAAATTCCACCAATGTCAACTTTGCCTTTCATAATTTTGTGGTCGGAAAAATAAAGTACCAGTTTAGTACAAGGGTCAATTCTTCTATATATCTCTCTTTCTCACTCGTTATCCTTCTTTGGAAGAAATCAACTGTATTCAGATGTGGAGAAAGGATAGGTTCCAGCAGGTTTAAGGTACTCAAGAGAATAAATATCTCACTATAGCACTAGTACGACTCCATACATACATAGATTTATATCTACCTTTGCTTCCTTTATAGCGTCATCAAATTTTATGTATTCCTTACATATATTTTCTATCACAAAAGAATGATAACAATAGGCATTTCCATTCCTATAAAAGTATAGGCTTTTAAAATCATGATGTGTGAATGTTTATATTGTTTGATCATTTTAAAAGGTTTTGTGTTTCTGGTAAGGATCAAGATAGTAAGACATTTTTTTGCCTTGTTAGATTACAAAAGTAAAGTATTTTTAATTGAAAAGTATTAATTAAATAAATTTAATAAAATTACTGATATATTTTCCATTTTATTATCATTGTCATCATCATTTATCATCCGCTTTCCTTGCTAGCAAGGGTTGGATGAGTTTTCACAGACTGGGTCAGTACTGAAGCAGGGCTATAGACCTCCCAAACAGGCCAGAAGCCTGCATCTTGCTTACATACAGTCCCACTTTCGGCCAAGTGCATTTTATCATGGCACCAGCACTCGAGTTGTCATGCCCTTGATACAACCCTTTGTCTGGCAAGCTTTCTATAGCTGGATGTTCTTCCTTTCAAATTCTAAATGTACTCAGGATTTTGTATTGATAGCGACTTCCCTAATTAATTTGTATAATTCACAGACATTGTAAAATAGATATACATGCTGTATGTTTAAAATAAATTGGAGTATAGATTAAGATAGATTGGAAAATAAGACAAATTTAATTATTTAACTAATCTCTTTCTCCCTATATATATATAAGGAATTAGTATATCTACCAACATATATATATACAGATGCATACCTATGCTAGCAAATATATAGGTTTTGTCTTAGTAACTTTGTGGTTCAATGCAAGGGGATGCAGAACAATTATATGAAAGACGTAAAATAAGAAAATTATAAAAATTAAATGCTCCCATTGTTGTCTAGTAAAGTTAGACTTTGTGGCTTTTCCAGTTTGTCAACTGGAAATTTGGGATGTAATCACAAAATTCATTAAGGGCTGCATTCTTGCCTTTTGGGGGTTGATATATACCTTTCTGTCTCTAATTAGTGATTCACTGTTGTCTTCTTTTTCAAAAAATTGTTCCACTAGTCTGAGTCTTCTTGCAGAAGTCTGAAATATCATCTTCAATTTCTGATATATTTGGTTTTTGAGGAGTGGGTGTAAATTTTAGTCCTTTACCTAGAATGTCTATTTGGATGGGTGTTAACGATTTTTGTGAGAGATTGATTATTTTTGGTTTCTCGTATCCTGGTATCATCATCATCACTGTTTTACGTCCGTTCTTCCACGCTAGCATGGGTTAGACGGGTTGTCCCTATCATCTCATTTCTACAGCTGAGTAAACTGGAGCAATGTGAAATAAAGTGTCTTGCTTAAGAAAACAACACATCACCTGGTCTGAGAATTGAACTCACAACCTTTCGATTAAAAGCCCAATGCTATCACGTGCCATCACATCTCTCTAAGAAATGGTTGTTAGGATAGGGTTTCTCTATATTATTCCTACTGTCAGAATTTTTTATGTTGCAGTTTTTGTTATTATTGTGTATATCCATATTGTACATATTCAGTTCCCTGTACCTGTTCAGACTGAACTAAAGTCAACACATTTCTTGTTTCTTTGATATATATATATATATATATATATATATATATATATATATATATATATATATATATATATATATATGTGTGTGTGTGTGTGTGTGTGTGTGTGTGTGTGTGTATAAAGGTAGAAGTAGATATTGAAAGAAAACTTTTGTAGGAGGAAATTCAATCAAAATTAATTCATAAGTAACCTAACTCTTATTTGACAGAAAATATTTAAACACGTTTGTTTATAGTATTTTTTATGTTTATAGTTTATAGTATTTTTTATTTTTATGTTATAGTATTTTTTAATAGTTGATAGATTGTTGTGAAAATCTGCAGTATTAGAGCAAAGACTTTAATTTCTAACCTGATGCAGTCCAAGTTTCATGTGGTTGAGGATGTTAAGAGTTAAAAGTAATTAATAAATTCTGGACAGAATGACAGAAACAATGTTGAAACAATGTTGAAATCACTGAAACATATCATATATAACTTTCTTCCCCTATGCAAACTATGAATCTAATTTGATGAACTAACACTGATAATAATTAATTTATATTAATGAGAAAAATATAAGAAACACTATATTAGGTTTTTGACCTATGTCCAAACTGCATCACAATAGAATCCTGCTAATTACATGAGAGTTGAACTAATTAGCATTTTCAAATGTTCTAAAGAAATCTAATTTTTATTCCTTGCGGATATTTTTTTAATGTGAACTGAAACTTTTGAAAATGTTCTAATTAATGACTAATATCAGATTGATTCTGGCTTATTTAATTATTAATTGTTTAATATTTCACCTAATTTAGATTTTAAAAAAATGTTCTTTTAATGTTTATTTTACTTTGACTGATGAAAGCAACTGAAGCAGGTATAAAACATAGTGTTGGGACTTTTTCTATCAGAAACTTATTTCAGAGAAACATTTTTACAGATATTATTAATTAAGAATTCATTCATACAAAAAAATGAATAGTTCAAGACAAACAATAGCAATACTTCAGCAGTTTAAAAAAAAAAAAAAAAAAAAATTAATGATAATATTGATGATAATAACAGTAATTGTTTCTACTTTTGGCACAAGGTCAGCAATTTTAAGGGAAGGGGAAAGTTGATTAAATTGACCTCGGTATGTTACTTTATTTTATCAACCTTGTAAGGAGGAAAGGCAAAGCTGACATGGGTGGGATTTTAACTCAGAACATAAAGAGCTGTAACTGTATGCCGCAAAGCATATTATCCACTACCCTACTGATACTACAACAATTATACACATTCTTCTTCTTTGGGGTAACTTTACTTGATAGGGTGTGTAGCTTGGAGATCAAGAAGTCAATCCAAGTAGAGCCACTACTTCTCCACATCAAGAGGTCACAGCGCCAGTACTACAAACATGTGGTTAGAATGTCTAAGGAAAGACTTGCTTGGTTGATCTCACTTGGATCATTTGGAAATGAATGCTTCTGATAGGACCCTCTGGAAGATGTACCCAAGGACTCTGCCCCTATGACCTCAGGAATTATAGACACATAAACTAAAGTTCTAGCACCACAAAACATGGCCATTTACATATGATATAGTCAATATAATATATCATATTTACTTATTTTATCAAAGCTAGAGGCTAGAAAGTGAAGTCCAATGGAATTTAAAATCTAAGTCAATTATTCTGTTTCATTTTTTTACAACACCCCCACCTATAATAACCCACCTATAAACACCCCACCTATAATAACCTACTGCACAGTTTTCTTAATTGATATTAATACTTTTTCCCATAAAAGTATATACCATACAACATGCATTATGTACGAACTTGCTTCTCATAAGCTGATTAACTATTGTTTAGTTTTTACTTTGATAATTATGTATTACTTCTTAGAGAAAAAAGGATATAGTCTTCACTTAACTATACTAACTTAAGTGAAATGTTTAAATTAACTTTTGTAAGATTCAAACTTAGATCTATGTGGTATTGAATGAACTAAATACCACCACCAGTTAGCAACTGAAAGAAAGATTCATAGAAATGGTAAATCCTATTTCAGGTTAAAGTTATTAATGAATATATATATATGTATGTTTTCCCTTAGTTTTCTAATAAATAAATTTCCAAATTTATCATGGAGTGTAAATGGCACTATGTCTTAAACCATAATGATGTACTAAAAGAGTTCAAATTTCCTTCATATTGTTTCACAAAGAAACATAGATAGTTAAAGGTGAAAAAAGTAAGGCATCCAGAAGCAATGCAATATGAGAGAAAAATCAACAAGGAGAAAAACATGAGAGAACAATACTATACAATGATGATATGTTAGTTTAACACTTGATATAGTGGGAAAAGAGTTTTAACGTTTATGACATTAGTCCTTCATCAGAAGATAGAATGAAAGACAGAAAAAGAAATAGGAAAATAGATGAGATTAAGAAAAGAAAATATATCCAGGAGGAAATCAAGTGCAGTTAGCCATTTTGGCAATCATGTATTAATAAGTAGCTAAAACATAATGCAATTTTAGAAATGCCCCCTGAATGCAATGTTCCAAATAAAAGTACAATTTAACCAGTTGGATACTAAACTGCCTGATACCACTCCTTGTTCTACAGTTCAAAACTATATATTTTATAGTGTTTATATTTATCCAAAAATATTCAACTAGAATTTTAGGTAATGACCTTTGTAAGTTATAATAATAATAATAATAATAATAATAATAATAATAATAATTGTTTTTACTTTAGGCACAAGGTCAGCAATTACCCAGTACATTACTGGTACTTTATTTTATCGACCCCGTAAGGATGAAAGGCAAAGTTAACCTCGGCGGGATTTGAACTCAAACCGTAAAGGGACGTAACTATGCTAGAAAGCATGGCTAATAATTATTGTTTCTACTTTTAGCACAAGGCCAGCAATTACTGGTACTTTATTTTATCGACCCGGTAAGGATGAACGGCAAAGTTAACCTCGACGGGATTTGAACTCAGACCGTAAAGGGACGTAACTATGCTGAAAAGCATGGCATCCAACCCTCTACCGATACTGCCAATTCACCAATAATAATAATAATGCTTTCTTTATTAACCACAAGGGTTTACACAAAGTAGACATTAAGGACAGTACAGGACAATACAGGACGGTACAAATGGGCATTTCTGCGTGTAAAAAAACAAAAAACAGAGGATGTAACAAAAAAAGAACAATGAAAAATTCCCCAATAGGGGGGAGACTTCCGAGGGCCATCGTGAAGAAAGCCCATTAAAAAAGCCACGGTGACCCTGACCACCAGGGCAAGTGCCCTCTCCCAGTTTTCCACCTTCAATTTACAGGCACATACTCAGAGTAGGCCCATTCACTCGGGCCATTCTTGCCTCTCTCACCCATCTTTCAACAAAATGCTGGGAAGAGAACACTTCCCTCTCTACGCTGATTTTCCTTTTCAAATGAAATTTGAAAAAGTTAATCAGGGCCTCACCGAAGAGGTAAGTGCTCGTCTTCAGCCCTTTCAGACACGTCCACCATACTATCTCTTTCACCATGGCCACCAGGCAGATAAAAACTTCCTGCCCTTCCCGGCTAAAGGAAGCGGGCGGGGCAATCTTCACGATGGACTCAGCTGATAGCCGGATCTGTCCTACACGCGACAGCAGGTGTTCGACATAAACCCACAAGTCAGCAATGGAATTATTGTGTACAGTGCTCAGATGCACTACAACTCATCAAAGGTGCATGTATAGTACATAGAATAATGTACAAATGTCAGGAAAGTGAACAGTGTATGAGTCATGATATACATGTGTGCATGTGTGTGGAGGAGGGATATCAGGTATAGTGTTGGCAAAATTCAGGAAACATGGAGATTTTAAAGATGCAGAGTCTCGGCAGCTAACAACTGATGCAGGTAGTTTGTTCCAAGCTTCAGCAACTCTGAGCATGAAAAATTGTTTCTGAAAGTCATGGGAGCTGTTCCAATCATTAGAGGGTTAGTGATATTATTAAATCATTTCAAATTCTTGATTATTTCAAAATTATTTGAAAATCATAGACAGTGTGTTTCCTTAGAAATATGGAAAAAAAGCAAAAAAAAAAAAAAAAAAAGCAAAAAAAAAAAAAAAAAAAAAAAAAAATATATATATATATATATATATACTACTTACGAAATTGACAGATGAAGTTATAATGATAGAATGCTATTTTGCAATGATAGTCATGCCACTGCCAGTTTTCCTTTTGCCGGATCAAGACACAGTCTTCAAAGAAGTCCGTTATGTCTTTAGGCTCACCAGGAGCCCAATAGCTCCATGTCACTGCTTCACCTAGAATGGGTAAATAAAAAAGATTAAATTAAAAAAATAATCAGACAATATTGATTTGAACCATAAACTAAAAATTTAATATGTGTAAAACTGGAAAACAGGTATGTTAAAATATTGAAATATAAAGAGATGTATGTACAATGTGATGGCTATGTGATATTAAATGGTAGTAATGGTGAATAACAGATGACAAGTGTGATGAGGTTTAACAGGGTGTAGGGGACAATAAGGATGAGAATGGTTACTAAAGAGTGATGGTGGAGGGCTTGGGTATGAATGGCTCAGGTCACAACCATACATAGGATGTGGAAGATGAGGGGGTACTATGGGCATACTGGGCACTTTGTTTTGTATCAGTTGATCTGTCTTCTCCAGTACTGCATGCCACTAATCCTTACAGCCCTTTGTCATTTCTGTTCCGGTATCGTCCCAAGTATAAGATTTGCTAGTGACAAATACTTCTTACTAAGCTGTATTTTTATAACTATTATATCAGTCTATTATATATTTATTCCTACTTTTGGCACAAGGCCAGCAATTACCCCAGTGCATTACTGGTGCATTTTATTTTATTGACCCCGTAAAGATGAAAGGCAAAGTTAATATCAGCGGGATTTGAATTTAGAACATAAAGGGCCATAACTATGCTGCAAAGCATGACATCTGATGCTCTACCGATACTGCCATTCTATCATGTATATTTAGATGTAGTTTTAATAATTATTATATTAGTGTTATCATATTTATTTAGATGTAGTTTTAATTACTATTAAATTAGTCTGTAACTGATAATCATGATGCAGTAGGTGAGGTATAAATATGTTTTGTTATATTTGAGTTATTTTTTTAAGGCTGAAGTAGTTATACTTATGTTCAATAAAAGATAATGTTGCAGTACCCCAAATATAATCCAAACTTTAATATTTTCATGTAAAAAGCGTGCATTATCTTAATCATTAAATTTAATAAGTCTGCAATAGGCTTCAACATTTAACTGAAATATGATAATTAATGTCCAGTAATTAATAAATGGTATATTATTATCAAATATTGGCAGAGGATTAGCAATATTGTCAGAATATCAGACAAAATTGTCAGAACATTAGACAAAAGTTTTGAAGTATTGGTTCCAGGTCTTTATATTCTGACTATAAATTCTGCAGAGGTCATCTTTGGTGATAAATAAAGTGAAGGATTGAGGGTGATTTAATTGAGTAACCACCTCCCATCAAATGTCTGGTTTTGTGCCTATATTAGAAACAATTATCAATTATTTTAATACAAAATATTGTTCCTCAGATGAAAGGTGTGTCCAAATACATATTTTGCATTTGGTTTCAATACTTTCTGTATCTGAGACAAACAACATTCAATTATGCTGATTTCAAATATTGTGGATATATCAAATACCATATGTTAACAACTGTTATCAACACATATTTGCAATTTTTCCATTAGGAATGAATATTTCTAAGCTCAGTAAAAATTTCAGAAAATGTGTACTTGTGTATAATATGTTGGCATGATATTGCTCCTAATTTTAGTACAAAATTTCTTGTATCATACATGAGAAACTACAGTAATTTCAAAATGTTCTCATGGAAAGTAGAAAAATTAGACCATTTTCAGCATTCCACCCCCACCACAGCTGTAGCTGTCTGTTATGTTTGCCTGATGTCCCCCTTCCATTTGAAAGGTATGATAATTTTAATTTCACCTCACTCCTTTGGAGAACTTACAGCAGACATTCCTGAATACTATAGAATAAAATGAAATCTGTACCCAAATAATAGAGTAGAGAAGCTAACTAAATACATGTGGTTGATAAGATTAATTAGCATTTTTACTGGCTGTATCTGGCTATAATTTTCTCATGTCTTTCTGTTCAAACCTGCTGCTCACACTGATGTTAAGGTATTATTCTCAAAATAAATAATATCAAAATCTCATAGATTCGATATTATGTGAAATAATTATGTGATGTAAAGCCATAACTATGAAAATATAATAGTAAATATAGAGTAACGTAAATGCTAAAGGGTTAAAGTAGAGAAATATATAAAACTTGCAGAATAGTTGACAACAGACAGAAAACTTTTAGGTTGTGAGAGTTAGTACCAGTTAGTCCCTTATTTTATTCAATATTTATGTTGAAGCAGGAATCTATTATTATTAGTACCCAAATAAGATACACAAAGAAGAAATTCTACAGCAGTTAAATGGTATAACATAAATCCTAGCAAAACTAGTGCAGAATTAATAAGTTGAATTTTCATTTTCACAAGGAATATTCCCTAAAGATAAAATTTTAACTTAAGAGAAAGGTTAAAGTGCAGCAAATCGTTCAACAAATGTAAGCAATAGAAACATTGATGTCACATAGTAATTTGTTGACCTGTAAAATTATTTGACTGGGCCCTAGTTAGTGTGCTATGAAAAATCTATTTGCACATGAGAGTAGTTAATGTCATATACAAGAGGAATCAGATGTAGTGTGCAAAAGAGAAGACTGCTCTGGTTTAGACATGTGATATGTATGGATGAAGAATGCTGGGTGAAGTGCCAAATGATGTCATTCGAAGGAAACTGCAGTAGAGGAAAACCAAGAAAAACCTGGCCAGAGGTGGTAAGAACTGATTTTAAAATGCTGAACCTCACAGAGGAAATGATGATGGAATACATTGAGTCGAAGGAGGCTATACTGGACAGGACCTGTTCAACCTATGCAAGTATGGAAAAACAGAAGTATGATGATGAAGAGATTTAAAACAGAGGTAAGACAACAAAGCAATTAGGTTATAAGGAGTAAAAAGTTGAAGTAGATGTCCATGAAAGTAGACCTGTCTTTATTTTTGAAAGCTTATGAAGAATTTCAAAAGTATGTGGCCATTAAAGTTAACTTGGATAGCATCATAGAATCAATATACAAACTAGAGGGAGGGATCACAACCAAGAATGCTAGACTAGAGACTAGTTACAATGTAACAACTTCAAGGAAATGCTCATGCTTAATTACAGAAAAAGAACATATAATATACTCAATAGAATTTCTAGAGTGCAACCATTGAATGTACAAAGGGTTATAGCAGTATTCCGGGTATATAGACAAGGCCTCCGTATTTCATGTGGATCAAATGCAGCTGGTGCATGTGACTGAGTACCTAAGGATTGAAGACGATGGACTACTAAAGTGACTCTCTGGAGATGTCACATGAGGGGATGTTGTATATTATTTGGAAGTGACAGGTGATAGTTGTAGTGGTGACAAGATTGATAATGA
The DNA here is from genome assembly GCA_964016885.1 of Eledone cirrhosa. Taxonomy (NCBI): domain Eukaryota; kingdom Metazoa; phylum Mollusca; class Cephalopoda; order Octopoda; family Eledonidae; genus Eledone; species Eledone cirrhosa. Next base: position 252,055,368 of record OZ024742.1, read on the forward strand.
TGATGATAACAATGATGTGAAGGATGAGGACAGAAGAGAAAGAGACACTCCTAGTATCACAAAGACCAATATCAATTATTAAATGAATCAATAAACAAACATATAAGCAGACACATTAGTGAAATTTGCTAACTGAATCTCTTTGATTCCGTATTAACGAGACTATGATAGTAATATCATTTTGCAAAGTATTTTTCAATAATATATTATATAACAAATGTTTATGTTCATCTGCTAATCATCAGAAGTAAATTGACAGGCTGTCTAGCAGTAACCTTATAATTATTATTTTAACTTATAACAATCATTACACTTCTTAAAAGAATAGATAAAATTATATTGGATTAAGTGGATATCATTTCTACATACAATTTTTCTTCCTTGGCTCTACATTTCATAGATCCTATGATGAAAATCCTACCACAGAAATTCAAAATAGGAAGAGTAAAAGAACTACTAAACAAAATGTGAAATAGGAGCACTGCAGAGTGCTACTGTACAATTTATGCTATTATTATTTATCTACTTGAAGTTCAAATCGGCCAAGGTTATATTTGCCTTTCATCCATACGGGGTCAATGAAATAAAGCACCAGTAATGCATTGGGGTCAATTTAATCAACTTTCCCCTCTCACCAAAATGGTTGTACTCGTGTCTAAATCAGAAACCATTATTTATCTAATTGAAGTTCAAATCCACCAAGGTCAGTTTTGCCTTTCATCCTTACGGGGTAGATAATATAAAGCACAAATAACACACTGGGGGTCGATTTAGTTGACTTTCCCCTTTCCTTCAAATTGCTGGCCTTGTGCCAAATATAGAAATGATTATTTATCTAATTGATGCCAGAATACATACATGGCTGTAACATTAGATAATTCATTTGAAATGTGTTTTTTTATAGTAACTTCACTGAACTAAAGTAAAAATCTGTAACTGAACAATGAAATCTGATTGAATAAGTCTAATAGGATACCAAAATCATAATAGTAGGTATTGGTTAGTAACCAAATGAGCTTTGCTTGAGAAGATCCTCAAACAAGGTAGTCAATCAAGAAATATGAAGTGACATGGCATATCCACCACACAGGATATGCCACACTTTCATTCAGGGCTAGGCAATATTTTGTTGTTCAGTTCCAGATCAGCCCTGATGGATCAGCCTAATGAACATAGGCAATCCAATATAATTGCATCAGTTTTTTCTTCAGCAACAGTGTACTTGGTACTACATTATCTAATGACTCCTTTCATATTTTAAGATGGTAAAAAATTATTTGAAATAAATTAGGTTGCTATTTCTAACAGATTGAGCAATATTAGCAATTATCAATATAGTTATTGTGTGATAGATTCAGTAGTTATTATAATTTACTTCAATTTATAATTCATCTAGCTGTTATAGTATAAAGAAAGATTGTCCTTCTTTGATAATAAAATAAATTAACTCTCATAATAATAATCAGAATTAGGTGAATTTAAAAAAAATTGTATGTTGGCTTGCAGCCAGTCGAGTTTGTTTTGACTGTATTCCCTCAATAATCAAGAAACCAAAGCTAGGGATCAGACGATCTCTCCAAGTGATATTCAAAGCCACTTTTAGCATGTGAGTGTATGGGAACCTTTGTCCAGTATCAGATATCATCAAAGAGCATAGAGTTAGATTTGCAGGGCATTGCTGGAGAGCTAAAGACGAAATTGTCAGTCACCCGACCAACCTTGCCTCAAGTGGGACAACTCCCATCTAACCCATGCTAGCGTGGAAAGTGGATGTTAAACGAAGATGATGATATATATATATACTAATAAGACTGCATAATTGTATCCCTATGTTTATCCTCTCTCTCTCTATATATAATATATATATATATAATAAAAACATTTTATATATTTAAATGTTTGTTTAAAATATATATATTTTGAAAAGCTAATAGAAATAAACTAAATGGGGTGGTGTATGAAAAAGAAACAAAAAATGAATTGATAAACAAAAAACAACTTTAAATGAAAAAAAATAGTAAACCATTGCTTTTCACCAAAAGGAAAAAGGAATATGATGTGAGTAAATAACTTATGAACATAACATATAAGAATTGTTAAGGTTAGCTGAGGCAGCAATGATTTTCATTTTCTTTTTAATGTATTGTTCAATTTGTTTATTTAGTAATTACTTCATAAATTTGCAGTTGTAAATCAAAGTAACAAGAGGAAAAAAAGGAAGAGGCCAATGTAAGCAGAAGGGAGTTTCTTGAAATTCTGAAGAGCAACTTCATAAATGAATAAGAAAGTAGTTCATGTACAAAAGCAGAAAAGAGATGCAAAACAAACAATGCTTTAGGCGAATGAAAGATAAGCAACTAAAAAAATCATTGAAACATATGGCATTAAAATCAATCTTCTTTTGTGTTTTTCCCCCTCTAAACAAATAAAGAAAAGGTCAGGGCTTTTTCTTTATTTTGATATACAGGAAGTCCTCAATATATATGCATTTGACATATTTAACTCTTAATGCCTGAACATTAATTAATAAACATTCATGAAAAGTAAAAATAGAGCAATATGACTGCATCACATTAAAAATGAAAGTCTTTACTCCAATATTGTAAATTTCTAACAATGACACCATTAAATGAATTTAACTTCAATTTTGCTTAAAAGTTCTTATGAAAGGTTTGCATTTGTGAAATAAGAGAATATTGTATTATATTTTTTATTTTCTTAAAATTGTATGTAACAGTCAATATGGGAAGAAAAGTGAGTTTAGAGAACTTAAGTTATTTACTTATAATAGTCTTCAACTAAAGAATTATCATGAAATATTCATTACTACAGAGTGGGACATAAGTTCAGAAACAAATTTTCAAAATTTGATTTCTAAAAGTGTTGTAAGTATATCATTAATCTTCTTTTATTTTCTGGTTAAAACATTAATCTATGTAAACATATTGGACTTTGTTTGAATATCTTAAAGAATTTCAAAAGGTCGTCCAATAGAGAAATGATACTCAAACTTCATCGCGTAAGGAGGTCAGATTCGGATATTGTCAAGTTACTTTCGGTTGCAAGGTCTAATGTTTGGAAAGCTGTGAAGCATTTTAAAGAGCAAGATTTGTTGGATAGACACAGAAAAGGAAGACCATGAACTAAACTGACACCTACTCTCATTAAAGCCATTTTAGAAAAGATAAGAAGAAATCTGAAAAGGTCCATGAGAAAAATGGAAAAAGGGGTCTGAGTAAGACCTAGAACAATGAAAAGGATCATCAATGATGACTTGGGAATGTCTTCCTTCATCCTGCAGAAGACACAGACCCTTTCTGAAATGACAAAACAAAAAAAAAAGCCTCGATAGAAGCAAGAGTTTGTTTAAAGAAATGAAACGTGGCATGGCAGGGGAAATTGTCTGGTCAGATGAAAAGATTTTCACTATTGAACAGACACACAACTGAAGAAATGATCAAGTCATTGGAAAAAAAAAGCATCAGTAATCAGTGTTGACCATAAAATCAATGAAACCAGCTTCTATTGTGGGCTGGGGACCTGTTACATCATCTTGGAAGTCTCCTCTCATTTTTGTGGAAGAAAGGACAAAAATCAGCTCTCAATCTTACATAAACGGTATTCTGGAGCCTATGATTGCTTCTGCAACTAATCATTTTCACAATGATTATCTGTGAACCTTCCAACAGGATGGAACCACCTCCCATTCAGCAAATGTCACACAGGCTTGGTGCAGAGACCATCTTCCAAGGTTCTGGTCAAAAGAAATGTGGCTTCCTTGTTCACTTGATTTGAACCCCTATGGATTTTTCAGTATGGTCTATCCTTGAAGAAAAGGCCTGTTCAAAAGTCCATAAGACAGTTGATGATTTAAAGGCATCTTTACTTAGCATTTGGAAAGAAATTCCCCAAGAACTGTTGTGTGCTTCGGTGAAAGATGTTCAATGGAGGTTAGAGGCTGTTATTGCTGCAGGTATAACTACATATATGTTGCTGGTCAATAAAGTTAGTAGTTTTGTTATTAAAAGCATTTATATTTGCTTCCAATCTTATGCCCCACCTTGTATAATAACTTTGGAGAATAGAGCAGGATGTAAAGTATGGTGGTGAAGGATGAAAAGGAACACAACAACAAAACAGAATGAAAGAAGAAAAAGAAGGAAAAGAAGTAGAAGTTGGTGCAGCAGTGTTTCCTTGAATGCCAAAGATCTAAAAAAGGTTCACATTTTCTATTTTTGAGAAAAAGAAAAAAAAAAAACTTGTATGGGATAAGTATTAACAATTTCTGCAGAAGTTTACTTTTAACCAGTTTGGTACCAAATCATCTAAGCATGGTTCTATGATACAAAAACTGTTTATTTAAAAACAACAACAAAAAAAAAAACCCATCATAATTTTATGTTAGATGGTTTCAAACACCAGCTTAATAATGAGAAAGCTAGTTATATAAGTAAATCCCTTGATATTCTTTATTTTCAAAATTAAGTGAAAATCATAAAAAATATGGCAACCACAAAAAAAAAAAAAAAATAAATAGAGGGATGGAAAGCATATATAATTCTAACTCTTAATGTATATATATTTGTTTCGACTATTGGCACAAGGCCAGCAATTACACCCAGTGCATTACTGGTACTTTATTTTATCAACCCCGTGAGGATGAAAGGCAAAGTTAACCTCGGCAGGATTTGAACTCCTACCGTAAAGGGCCGTAATTCTAGGCTGCAAAGCATGGCGTCTGACCCTCTACCAATACTGCACATCTGCCTTAATGTTTATAGAATGTGAATATAACTGGGCTCTTTATAATTCATCACCTCTACCTTATTCCCACTCATACATTTTTCACATGTTTCCTTTATTTTCCTTTTATCTTTTCTTCTTTATGCTTTTTCTTACATTTTCCCTCTATATGTATTCTTATTTATCTCCACCGGATTGACTGGGATATCAATTATATGATTATCTAATTATTACGTTCTATACTTTAAATTTCACCTGTCATTTTCGTTAAGATGCCAGTTTTTTTTCTAGCCTGGCTTCATAACAAATTAATAGGCTATCTATTCTCTGAATAACTATCAAAATTTAATATCCAATTTTGAACCCAATCTCTATTACAAATATACACATCAACCCGTTTGATATTATTTTTAGTATATTTGACTGATGTCTAAATTTCTAACTTGTAATTTTTGATCTGTAATTTTATTTTCTAATGAGAATTTATATTAACAATAGCATTAAGTTAAATTCTCTCTTTGTGGTAATTCTCCTTCCAAAAAACAGGTGGTAGTAACATACACCCATACATAGAATTCTGTTGGACACTGAAGCTCGCAGTAAACAACGACTCTTTGGCTGAATTGAACTCTCTGTCGCGGTATCGCGTTGCCGGCTGAGGTGGTGGGGGACTGGTGGTTGTGGAGACTCCTCTAGGGTAGAATTAATTAGGGTGGTGGTTAAGTGGTCAACTTCCTTCACCTCTGCGTCTGTGCAAAGCAGTCAGGAAGTTCTGAAGTTCACAAGGGAACGGACATCCCAACAAAAACAATTTTTTTTGTCCGTTCCCTTGCATCCAAGACTACCTTGGAAATGTACCCTTTTACTCAATTTTGCTGTCTGATGAAATCTGACTGATTAATGAGATTTGCACCTAGAAAGTTCCCCTCACAACTCAAGATTGCAAGCTCAATGCTCTAACCATTAAGCCATTTGTCTGCCTGCCTACATACATACATACATATATACATACATACATATACTTAAATATATTATTACAGACAATGCGAAAACAAACATTCAATGTGCTACTCAGGTAAAAAAAAGAATTATGAAGTAAATACTTTAACTTGTAGTATTGTTACTTTATAATATTCCAAGACATTTAAAAAAAAAATGTTAACAGTATGCTAAAACACAATCTTAAGAATATTTTAAGTCTTCAAGACCCATCACAACAATTGTACAAAATATCAGTGGGAAAACAACAATAACAGTATTTCATGGTATTAATTCTTGCTTTATAAACTTAGAGGTTCAGACCTTTTGTTGAATAGTTCTACAATTCTCCTTTGACCAAACAGCTATTATCTTCTCAGCACACTTGCAAAGTAATAGCACAAACAAATAACATTCTCTCAAACTATATACAAAATAAAAGATCCTTTCACAAACAAATCAAAACAAAAATTTCAAGCCTCAATACTTCTCAACTAACTTCAGATAACAAAATATAGTTTCGATGAAATAATTACAGACACATCTAAGAAACATATTCCAAAAGACAACATAAAAAAATATAATTCTAACTTCAAAACTGAACTAGCTAAACTAATGAGAACTAGAGATAACATTAAGCACAATACTCCAGTATCATATGAAATAAAAATGAAACATCAACAAAAATGTAAGCAATAAGAAATCAGAGAACTGGCAATCATTACAAAACCAATAGTAGAAACAGCTTAGAAAACAATTAGTATCAACAACTTAAACTTGTGGCTTCGCTGATTTACATGTTGCTATAATAAATCATCAGGACTCTCCTGATGATTTATTACATATGAAATACTTCTAGTTATGTAGAAGTCTTTTCTATAAAAAAATAAAGATGCCTATACTCTAACATATTGAGTACCTTTTTTAACTGTGGTTACCTCCCAATATACACCAAGAACCTTCCTATATCATCATCATCATCGTTTAACGTCTATCTTCCACGCTAGCATGGGTTAGATGGGAATTGTCCCACTTGAGGCAAGATTGATCGGGTAACCGTGTTGCGCTCGCATAGAACTGTATCTGGCAGTTTTCTACTGCTGGATGCGCTTCCTAACACCAACCACATTTACAGTGTGGACTGGGAGCCTTTTTATTGTGTTTCCTACACAACCACATAACAGCATGAACTGTGTGTTTTTTTGTTGTGACACCTACACAACCTATTTAGATTGGACTGGATGTTGTGGTACCAACATAACTGTAAAGAAAGGGTAATGTTGGTGGAAGTGGGAGGATGGAGTAGGGGTAGTAGGTTGAGGTGTATATTTGGTTAGGAGGGGCCTACTGACTGTAGGTTAACTTTACATGTAGGGAAGGCGGGTCTTCTGTATTACTGCGTGGCATCAAAGATCTCGATCCAGTGACATTGTCTTAGAGAGGTGCAAGTGTTCAAGGTCGGATTTTATCAAGTCGTCCCAGGTTTTTCTGGGTCTACCTACTTCGTAACTGCCATCAATTTTGATCGCCCTGCACTTTTTTTTATACAGCTGTCGTCTTTCATGCGCATCACATGACCATACCAACGTAATCTTCTCTCAAGTAAACAGCATCTGATCCCTCTTATTCCTAATTTCTCACTTAGTTCATTTATGTTTTGCCGTTCATGTATATTACTATTACACATCCAATGGAGCATGCATGCTTTATTCCTTTCCAACCTGCGCAGGTTCTCTGCACACAATGCCCAGGTCTCACTGCCATGTAACATTGCTGTTCGTATACAAGCATCATATAATCTGCCTTTCATTTTTAGAGAGAAACCTTTTGTGGCCAACAGCGGTATTAGCTCTCTGAGCCTTTTCATCCTGTTCTAACTCTGGCTACTGTACTTTCAGCCACCACTGCTGATTTTGTCACCCAGGTAACGGAAAGTGTGTATATATATATATATATATATATATATATATATAATATATATATATATATATATATACACACACATACGTTATATATATAATATATATATAAAAACACACATACAGTATATATATAATATATATATATATATATATACACACACATACATTATATATATAATCATCATCATCATCATCATCGTTTAACATCCATATTCCACGCTTGCATGGGTTTAGACGGGGGTTTTCCCACTTGAGGCAAGAGTGGTTGTCTTGCTCGCATAGGACTGTCTGGCGGGTTTATATATATATATATATATATATATATATACACACACACATTATATATATAATATATGTATACACACACATATAAATATATGCACACACATATATATATATATACTCACACATATATATATACACACACGTACTGTCGCTACAGTGCCGGCTGCCTTCCACGCCATGCTGCTCTCAATGAGATCATAAAGCATGGCTTGGAAGCTGCAGGCTTCCCCTCACAGTTTGAGGTGGTGGGGCCAGACTGAAGCGATGGCAAAAGGCCAGGCGGCATTACTCTTCTCATTCCACCTCTCGTCTGGGATGTCACATGCAGCGACACATTCTCCAGCGGCAACCTGGTGCAGTCTGGGACTAATCCAGGCTCTGCTGCACTTTAGGCTGAGGAGAGAAAACTCTCCAAATATCGGTCCCTCTCTGACAGGTTTGTGGTCGAGTGCGTAGCAGTGGAGACTTCTTGTGGCTTTGGTCCTAGGACCACCTCACTACTCACCACCATCAACATGGAGTTGGATACCTGCTGGTGTGAGTCTTGTGAGCTGGAATGGCTCTTCCAATGCGACTCCCTCACCATCCTCTGGGGGAACACCTTCTCTATTCTGTCCGGCATGGCTGCCAGCTCATGGGCCTCCATTTGCTTATAATAGTGAGAGATAGAGGCAGTGGCAATGAGAATATATATGTATATATTCATATGAAATATCTTACAGCATTCAATTTGTCTAATCGAGAAAAACAAGGTAACATCTATCTATATATATGTGTGTGTGTGTGTGTGTGTAAAATAACTTACTCTGAGTTGTTATAGAATAACTTACTCTGGGCTATTATGAGATAACTTTCACAAAGCTGTAAAGAAATTACTTTATGTGACTAAAAAGCTACAAGGTAACACAGTTTTGAGAACGTCATTTCATAGCAGTTCAGAGAAAGCAACACTTCTTTATAGGTTATTGAAAGTAATTTCATTACACCTTAGAGAAAGTAATCTCTTTACAGCTTTGTGAAAGTTATCTCATAATAGCCCAGAGTAAGTTATTCTATAACAGCTCAGTGAAAGTTATTCTATAACAGCTCAGTGAAAGTTATTCTATAACAGCTCAGTGAAAGTTATTCTATAACAGCTCAGTGAAAGTTATTCTATAACAGCTCAGTGAAAGTTATTTTGTAACAGCTCAGAGTAAGATATTTCATAACAGCTCAGAGTAGTTATTCTATAACTGCTAAGAGTAAGTTATTTTATAACAGCTTAGTGAAAATTATCTCATAACAGCTCAGAGTAAGTTATTTTATAACAGCTCAGTGAAAATTATCTCATAACAGCTCAGAGAAAGTTATTTTCATTTCTCATTTGATAATGGATAACGAAATTGAAGAAAACGAATTTGAAGACATCATAATTGCTTTAGCCAGAGGGAATCGGTTAATGAGGCTGAATGTGGGGTGGAAGGCTATGACTGTTCTGAAACGTTTCCAAAGGGCTTCGATTGGAAAGAGAGAGAAGCTTCATCACTTCCTTTCTCATTTCACATCAAGGTCTACTTGTGTTACAATGAAACATCAATGTGTAACTGTAAAGTAATGTCATATCTACAGCTTCATGTTGCAAAGACCTGTGCTGACTTTTACCCATTTCTTGAGTCAAGACAAGAACTTGTGAAGCTATGTTACTTCATTCTAAAATTTAAAAAAAATCAATATTAAAGTGAAAGGAACTAAATCTCACAACAAATTCCAGAGTGAGAGAAATCTTAGACATTATCAATATTTGAGGTATTTACAAATATTTTTGATTTCAAGTTACAGAACAATCATATAAGCATAACAGGAAACTTGTAATCCAACAATATGAATACCAAAACCAAATACATCTATAGGCACAAATGAAAAGCATGTAAAAGGGATCAAACACATTAACTTGCCTGGCCTCAGGACCATAACTCCTGATGTAGTCATATAAGTGCTGTTGTAACATATAGTGCAACTTAGGCACTTTATACCCTGGCAGGACACAACCCTCTCCAGGTCTGACTACAGCCAATTTAATTATGGAGAAGAGACAGATAACGATAGATGTGTCGATAAAGAACAATTCCAGTACTAGATTGGTACTTTAAAAGGATGGAAGACAAAGTTAATCTTGAAAGAATTTGAGATTCGAAAATTGGCAGGAATGCCACAAAGAATTTTGATGATCTAACAACACCATAGTTATAAGAAGCCCTATCTCAGAGAGCTGGACAGCAGAAGGTCTTCAGAGAAGAAGCTCCTCTCATGTAAGTGTTTTCAGCTCTTAATTCCCTACACACTAAGAGGGCCAGATCACATCCAAGTCATGACACTTGGGTGCTCTTCTGTTGACACGTTTTAACCACTTGGATAGCAGGGACTTGTACACTTAAACCATATGGAGATCTATTTTGTTCCTCCTCAACCAGATCCACTCTGCTATCAAACATATTTATATGCTTATTTCAAATTTCTTTTCAACAAGAAGTTATTTTTAAGTGATGTACTTAAATTTTTTTATATTAGTGGTTCTTAAATAATTTTTTTTTATTCACCTCCAAAAACTTTGGTGCTCACACCTCTCAATATAAAAGTATGCTTTCTTTTAATTTGCCTCCTAAAATGTTCAAATTGCTTCCCAGTTTTATAAGTTTATTTATGCAATCACCACAAACAATCACTACCTGGTTTGGTTACAAAACAACCAAAGACCACAACTCTTTTTAGAAAGTTGTTCTTACTAGTTAGAAAATTGTTGGCACTATTTTCCCCAAATTGCATAATACATGTCATGTTCTGTACTCAATGCAGGAGTATCTATATTGATACCATCCTATTCAGGTTGCAGAACTGACATTTTAGTCTCAAAGAAATATTAACTAGCCCTTTTAGGAATAACCTTTATCTTTCTGAATGATCAATCAACTGCACAAACTTAGCATCTTATATTATGTAATGTTTCAACTATTTAACTATGATTTTTGTGCTATGTTATATCGTCTGCAGGGTTTATTTTAAAAAACATTTAAATTGCACAAATTTCTGAGGCAGGTGCCATAACCTATTTTAGTCTGAAGGATTTTTAATGGCTATTTTTAACATTATATAAGAGTTTTAAGTCCTTTAGGCATCATTGACCATGTAACCATATGTAGTATTTGACACAAAATGTAAACTTAATGCACAAAATTAGATTTAGAACACATGCAAGAATCAATTGCACAATAAAATATTCACTAATCTTCTGTATATAACTTTTGAGATCTATTAAGGCAGAGTTCAATGTATATACAAAACTACTGGATAGGATAATACAGAAATGGCAATTTCAGTTCTGTTTTTAAAATTCTAAATTCACCTAACAAACATTTTATTACCCATCATAATAACACTAATAAATAACAAAAACCATGGAAATCTAGAAGATACAACTACACTAAAACCAAACTAAAATTTCACCAAGGCCACAATCAACAGGTCTAGTACATTCCTTTGCATTCCATATAAGTATATTTAAAAAAAAAACAAAAAAAAAAAATGCTGTTGACATAAACTTTCAAACTTCTTTCTCAACATAATCTAAACTATATGTTGGTATATTTTGTCTCTTTTCTTCTCACATTTATAATTTTATATATATATATGGAGGCACATGGCTTAGTGGTTAGAGCATTGGCCTTGCAATCAAAAGGTTTTGAGTTCAAATGAGTTCAATTGTTGTTTCCTTGAGCAAGACACTTTATTTCACATTGCTCCAGTTTACTCAGCTGTAGAAATGAGATGATAGAGACTGGGGTCCCTATCATTCCACTGAAAAGTGGTCGTGGAGGTGCCACGGAAAAAAAAGCACCCAGCACTCAGTGTAAATGAGGTTAGTGTTAGGAAGGGCATCCAGCTGTAGAAATCAAGCCAGAATCAGTTCCCGTCCCACCCTTGCAAGCAGGGAAAAGTGGACGTAAAATGATGATGATGATGATATATATATATATATATATATATATATATATATATATATATATATATATATAGAGAGAGAGAGAGAGATGGGATGTAAAAGAGAGATATAGAGGAAGAATTGAACCCAGTACTGGACTGGTATTTTTTTTTTTTATCGGCCTCAGAAAGAGGAAAACCGAAGTTGAACAGAGCAGAGTCAGGACGAATACTGCAAAAGCATTCTGTCCGACATTTTAATGATTCCGCCAATTCACCATCACTATGAATACACTGGAGTCAGGTTATATAAAATTACAACAGAAATATGAAATTAGCCAAAAGTAAGAGGTTTGCACATGTTCTGAGTTGATAAAAAACTAGAGGTGTGATGTGTTCTGGATTCCATGATAGTATATTATAGAGATTTGAGAATTTGTTTGGAAAAAGTACCCTTGCCTTTACTTATGTTGAAAAAATATAAAAGAAAAATGGATGATAAATGCAATAATTGCTTCTACTTTTGGCACAAGGCCAGCAATTACCCAGTAGATTACTGGTACTTTATTTTATCGACCCCATAAGGATGAAAGGCAAAGTTAACCTCGGCGGGATTTGAACTCAGAATGGCAAGGGCCGTAACTCTATACGTCAAAGCATGGCGTCCGACCCTCTACCGATACTGCCAATTCACCGCCCTTGATGATAAATGCAATAATTGTTTCTACTTTTGGCACAAGGCCAGCAATTACCTAGTGCATTACTGGTACTTTATTTTATCGACCCCGTAAGGATGAAAGGCAAAGTCAACCTCGGCGGGATTTGAACTCAGATCGTAAAGGGACATAAGGAGATTGCCTTGGGCAAGGAGGGTCTACTTCAAGTAGATCTAACAACAGGGAGTGAGGGGGGGGGGGAGATAGAACCTACCATTGAAGTTGACAACAATAATAGTCACGGGAATGATTAAGAATATGAAAGCAGCTAGACCATCAGTAATTACTACTAATATACTTAAAATATCTGTCTGGCAAGTAGATTGCATGTTAGTCACTGATAGAGTCAATCTGGTAAACATAAGACTGAGAGATGGCTTAGCAGTATCCTGAACAAACACCAAGACATCTTTAACTGGATGTCCCACTGCCTTTTAATGCTTCAGTCCATGATAATTTTGATAAAGTGTGTCTTAATTGACATATTACCCAACACTGCATAGTGAGTACAAATTAGTCTGATATAATAAACAAAAGCATTTCAAAGCCAACTTGTTTGACACATGGGTTACACTGAAGCATTGGTTTAGCTAGCTATCACCTTCATGTAGCTACTCAAAACCAACAAAAAACTGAACATCATACAGCTAAAATGTTGATATATTTTCAAAAATATGATATACAAAGAAGAAAAAGAAATGGTAGAAAATTATTTATTTTAGTTTTAATCTCAAGGTGATGTGACTTTCCTTATTTTTAATTTATTTTATGATTTGTTTATCAATTATTGACTACGATACTTATTCATAAGGTTTATAATTTGCAGATCAAAATTGATTTTTCAAAATCATCTATCACGCACATACTTAGATATATACATATATATACGATGATGATACATACATATACACATACATACACACACACATATATATATATACACACACATACACATACATATATATGCAAACACACACAGTAAACTGAAAACATTTGACAAAACTTTATAGTTAAACCCATTCAAATTTTTTTGACAGTTGCAGCATGATATAAAAATATAAGATAACCTCTCTAACACTAAAAATCTGAAATAGTGGCAGGAATCTATGTTGAGAATGACATCAGTGTTATTTAGTAAGTACCTCTGAAGAATCTTGTGAAGTAGGGTGAAAGAAATCAATATCTCTAGCAATCATCAACTACATACAGGTCATTACATATAGAAAATCACTGATATTTCTGTGCAAGTTTTTCAAAATTGAAGTGATCACTATAGGAGGTGAAAAGAATTTCTTGTTATGCTTCAAGTAGCAGCTATCTGAATACATGACTACTATTTAACAACAACAAAACAGTTTTCCTGAACTAACTACTGTGAATACTGATTTTTTTTCTTTTTAGTTGTATTCAAATTATTAAAACTGTTTTAGTAGGGAGGCCTAAGACATTGGTACATATATAAACAAAATCAATTTGAACTCTTAATAAAAAGGTTTTTATCTGAAATGTTTATATAAGAACTATAATGCAGTGATAGGCAGAAAATTGGCAGAGTTATTATAACATCGGATAGAATGCTTTGTGATATTCAGTCCGGCTCTCTCAGTTCAAATCCTGCAGAGGTTAACTTTGCCTTTTACCCATTCGAAGTTGATTAAAAAAAGTACCAGTCTAGCATTGAGGTCGATTCTTCTTCTATATCTTTTTCTCAGTTTCTTTCTCTCACTCTGTCCTTCTCTCAAAGAAATCTGCTGTATTCAGACCCAGAGAGAAGATGGGCTCCATCAGGTTTTAAAAAATGCTCTAGAAATGCTATATGTCAATAAGGCATCCCTACGACTCCCTCAGGAGTTATGGGTCCATACAATACGAAAATAATGCAATAGTAAGCTCTTGGAGAGTAGTGTTTACAGTTAATATTCTATTTTTGTTTGAGTTGTTTTTCATTTAATTTACCTCTCATACCTGTAACTTCTGTTTATGGTTAATAATGAGGAGAGGGATGCACTATGCACAGCTAACTTGCCTTTTACACACCACATGAATGTGACATTTTTATTAGTGAGTCAATTTGGTTGTGATGCAGTAATTATAGAGCATATTTATTTTATTTAAGGTTTATAAAATAGATCTGCATTATGCCTTCTTGAGTCATACTCAGTCTGATAGCTGTATATGAAACTACCAAGCAATTAAAAGTGCAACTTGATTCATACACCACATTCCTTTTCCAGATAACATTTCTAATACACAATCGTTTTCTACTTTTATAAACATATTTTCAAAGTTTCATTAATATTACATTATACCAAATGTGGACAATTCTTTTATAATGTGTTTCCTTGTCATTTGGACTAGATCATATTTTAGTCAACAGAAGCTATATTCAGGTTAGAGAGAATAATTCTAGTTTAAGGGAAATTGGCAGTTTGGAAAACTTCCAAGTTACAGAAATACATTTTGAAAGTGAAATATGACTGCTGCATTCATCATCCTCACTGTCATTGTTTTAACAGCCACCTGTTTGTGCTGGCATGGGTTAGATGAGTATACAGAATGGAATATCACCACTTATTTCAATCTTGTGTCATCAAATAAGGTCATTTCTCACCTAGTACTGGGATTCTGTGACTGTTTTAAATTAGTATATTGGAATACTCTTCTAGATTGAGAACTATTCTGAAGATTTGTTCTGTAATGAAACCCAGTTACTGAATATATCATCAATAATGAATAAAAATGGGAAGAAGACACATAACTGCTGAACAGCTATACAAAACTCTATGGCTTGATCAACTCTCTTAAACCATTTGTTTACACATAGCTTTCTTTGCACCCATAAAACTGAAGTGCATAAGATCATGCCAAACACCTTTTCTAGATGAAATTTCATCAATAATGTTGATCAAATAATTATATCCGTGTTTTGGTATTTGTTTATTTACACTGATAAATATGTTTTTAATATAGTGATGATGAGAATTTATTTTTACTCTGGAGCTTTATCAGCTAAAACTCTTCATAGCACGGCTAATTACATATAAGAGGATAAATTGGCTCACTGGATAGATTTTACAGGTAAAAAGCAACTGGCAGGAGACCCAGGGGTAGATTCCAAGCAAGATTGTTGGATAACATCCATGAGCTCAGTTGGTCTTGCTTAGTGATCCAGCCCAATCAATGGAGACAGTTGTTTCTGACAGGACCCACTGGAAGGCATGATTGAGGACGCTGTCCCTGCGACCTTCCCTCATGTGGGTGAAGATGAAAAAGAAGATAATGATTTGAACAGGGATTATTTTAGAAATAATATTAAGGAAATTTTAGAACTAGTATTTCACAAAAATTTTGAAGCAAAGTTAAATGTTGTAATCAGCATATGTATAAACAGTAAGTTACTTTGGCTTTTTCAATATTATGATCATGCTGTGGCTTTTTGTTTCTATAGTATTGGAGTTTTTATTATAAATGTTAGATAGACAGTTATATAAGCGGGGATCAAATGCATAGTAAGATAATCACTGAAATGGAATCCATTTTCGTTCCATAAAAAGAAATAAAGTTTTTTTTTTTTTTTTTTGTATGAGGATGTTCAACCAATGAGAAAGGAACTAAATGATCCTCTCTTGAGACCATAACCTAATTCATCCATTAAGTTGTGGTGTAAAATCTTTCATTTCTTGGAGATAGTTATGCTCTCAATAGAATTCTTATTTTGTTAATGTACACTTCCTTGTTCATGGCTAAATATTTAGATAACTTTGTTCACAAGCAATATTAGGATACAGATAATTTCTTTAACAGTCTAGACAGACTTTTCATCTAAGCTCATTTTCCCTCACTTTCTCCAATTTCCTTGATAACTACTTGATCAAAGTATAAGGGATTTACTTCATAATATCAAAAATTAACCCTTTATTTAGCATTGATTCTTTGATTTTAGTCAGATAGCTTTTATTGATTTTGTACATTTTATTCCTACAAATTGTTTACTTTGTGGCTACATGGTATATATTAAGTTATTCGTTTCTTATATAGGCACAAGGCCAGCAATTTTTGGGGAGGGGAAGTCGATTAAATTGACCCCAGTGCATGACTGGTACTTTATTTTATCGACCCAGTAAGGATGAAAGGCAAAGTTAACCTCGGCGGGATTTGAACTCAGATCATAAAGGGCCATAACTCTAGCTGCAAAGCATGGCGCCTGACCCTCTACCGATACTGCCAATCCACCACCCTATATATAAGTTATTATTAATAAACTAAGCACGGTGGATTAATAAGTTATTATTAATAAACTTAACACGGTGGATTGGCAGTATCGGTAGAGAGTCGGACACCATGCTTTGAAGCATAGAGTTATGTCCCTTTATGATTTAAGTTCAAATCCCGCCGAGGTTAACTTTGCCTTTCATCCTTACGGGCTCGATAAAATAAAGTACTAGTAATGTACTGGGTAATTGCTGGCCTTGTGCCTAAACATAGAAACAATTATTAATAAACTTAGTGGCACATGATAAAATTTTCATAAAAAATATGTCACCTCAAGGTTACAATGATAGACTTTGAATAATAAAAATACAATACTTAAAGTTAATGTTTCCTCATTGAAATATAGAAATTAACAGCAGAAATATATTTAATAACATATTACACTATTCTTTTAACAAAACAAAATGTAATAGTGTAATATTAATTTCTACTAACTCTACCAATCCACTACCTTATAATGTTATAATATTAAAATAGTGGACCAGTACCAGTGTCAATAATGATGGCAATATCATTGAATGTATTTACTTTTTAGAGACCAAGAATGGAATGTCATATCCCAGAATTACTGGATATGTTAATAATTATATGAACTGGTATATTTGTGCTTTGATACATTAATGGTTTGCATAAAGGAAACCCTCTTTATGTTGGTTACTAACATGTGGAAGGGATTAAAGTTAAGTGATATTTTAATAATTTATTTCTATCATATAATTACATTAATTGTTTCTACTTTAGGCACAAGGCCAGCAATTACCCAGTGCATTACTGGTACTTTATTTTATCGACCCCCGTAAGGATGAAAGGCAAAGTCAACCTCGGCGGGATTTGAACTTAGATCGTAAAGGGACGTAACTATGCTGGAAAGCATGGCGTCCGACCCTCTACTGATACTGCCAATCCACTTACATTAATTGTTTCTACTATTGGCACAAGGCCAGCAATTACTCAGTACATTACTGGTACTTTATTTTATCGACCTCGTAAGGATGAAAGGCAAAGTTAACCTCGGCGCGATTTGAACTCAGAATGGCAAGGGCCGTAACTCTATGCGTCAAAGCATGGCGTCCGACCCTCTACCAATCCTGCCAGTTCACCGCCCTCTGCCAATCCACTTACATTAATGTTCAGCATATATATATATATATAAATCATCAGGAACTCCCTGATGATTTCTCACGAATGAAACAGTTCTAGTCCTGTAGAAGCTCTTCCATATTAAAACTTTTATACTCTGCTGTGTATTGAGTACCTTACTTACTGTGGCTACCTCCGATTCAACCCGGAATAACTTATATATATATATATATATATATATATATACACTGAACATGTAATCATATATATATATGATATAGAAAATTAAATATATCAGTAACTTTGCAGAAATACCTATTTACAAGCACAAATGTAGGGTTAGAAACCCAGGAGCTAGTGATTTGAAAGCAAACTTATTGTAACAACATGACTGAGATAGGAAATACATTGTGTGTATGTGTAAATTTTAAAGAGTTATAACAGTGAAGACTGAGTATGTGACCAGAAAAGTAGAAAAGTAGAAGCAGACAAAACTGGATGTAAAATGATGATGATATATATAACCCCCCCCCCCCCCCCCCCTCCACACTCTCCCCAAGTGAGAAGCTAATAACACCATAACACCATGTACTATTTACTCCTACATTTGTTTGTTATTTCGAACTATATATATATATATATATATATATATATATATTTATTTATTCCAAACTGAATTGTGAATTGTATTGAAAATAGGAAATTAAATATTTTTTAACTGCAACTTAATGTTCCCTGTTCTAATGTTATTCTTTTATTCCATTTTTTTAATTCATATTTTATGAATAGTATTAATCTGAAGTGATTGCTTCTACAGCAGTTGTACTTATTGTAAACTTACTTTTTTGTTATAAATTTTATAAATTATATATATTGGAAGTGAGTAAATGTAAACAATAAATTATCTATCAAAAGCAATGCAACCATTTGTAGTTATTTCTAGTCTAGAGGTATTTAATACGTAGACATTAATAACACATCATGAAAAAAGTAAAAAAAAAAAAAAAAAATATTTGTATGAATTTTTTTTAACACAGCTTGAGAAAAAAATTTCCAAGCAAATATGTAAACTTTCATGAAGTATTTAATACTCAGTATATTGTTGACAGTATGCACATGTTGAATATCTATAACTTGTGCCTTCATTTTACATAGAACATTTAGAATATTTTGAATTGAGATTTTGTATGCCCAGTAGATAAATCACAAGCTCGTTTTTCAAGGTGTATTTCCATGGAAAAAGCTGCAACTTATATATGAGTCAGTGGCAAAAAAGGGTGGGGAGTGGCAGAGGATGTAATGGCTCCTGGCATCTATATCAGGGCAAGTGGTGAGGGCAATGAACCAAAGAGTCATGCAGGTTTCTCCATTCAATATAGCTACTGAGAACAGCTCCCACTTATATTTTACAAGCATTCATCCAAAATCTGCAAATCAAACCCAAATCAAAAGGCTGAAAAATTTATTAACTCAAAATTCAAGCTTATGCTTGGACAAAACTTATGTGACTGATTTTATATTGATTTGGAGTGTTTATTTCATGTTTCATCTATTTTTACATATCTAAAAGGTATTCTTTGGTTACATTTCTCAGTACTAGAACCTGCATTTGAGTTTTAGGGGCATACAATCAAACTCACCAAACTCCTGCACACCACTGACATGAGTATATCTGATAATTCACAAAACACCAAGAGCTTTTTTTTGTTTCATAGGGGAATTCACTTTTAAAATTACATTTTAATTTTAAAAAATGTATGACTCAAAATAACCAAATTTGTACATAAAATTTAATGCAATCAAGTAAAATATAAAAAAAAAGATTTTCTTTATACTCATGTTATAGCCTCTCACTAATCACTCCATCCACATCACTCAACTTCTCACCAACTTTAAATGAGTTATCACCAACATACCTTCTACTGTTTAGTTATATCGCTTTACAGTGTGAGCTCAAATCCCACGAAGATCAGCTTTGCCTTTTGCCTTTCATTGTAGTGGACTTCATAAAACAAAGTGCTAGTCAAATACTAAAGTCCATATAAACAACTGTTCCCTCTCCATGAAATTTCTAGCCCTGTGTCTATTAAAGAAACCATTATTGGGTGGACTAGCAGAATAGTCAGAGCATTAACAAAAATACTTTGTGGTATTTGTTCCATCTCTTTATATTCTGTTCAAATCCCACCGAAGTCAACTTTGACTTACATTCTTTTGGGATCAATGAAATAGAACCAGTTAAGTACTGGGGTTGATATAATTGACTTTCCTTTCATCCTCTAAACTGCTGGCGTTGTACCTAAATTAGAAACTATTATTATTACTGATAGTGGATTGGTAGAATCGCTAGAGTATCAAATACTTTTCAGTATCATAACAAAGCGATGTAGCGAAAGCCTAGAGATGCTTCTGCATTTAAGACAGAGCCAAGTTGAGGTGATATAAAAGGAATAAGGGTATTATTTAAAATTCAATCAAAAATATCTGAGTCACAACAAAGAAAATTATAAATATGAGCAGCTTTAGAAAATTAGGTAAAATACAATTAGGGGACAGAAAAAAGTATTTCACCTGATTTTCTAAAGCTGTTCTTATTTATAGTGATTCTGTGTTTAGATATAAAATCGTTAAAATGCCTTGATGAATTATAAGGTTTGTTTACTTCCAGCTCTATCCACTAAAGCTATTACAGATAGTGCTTTATTTGGACAGAACAAAACTGTTGCCAGCTGCCGTTTGGCATAATGGTAACACACTTAGTCGGAATTCAAGAGATTGATTCTCTGTAATGGCTGCTGACTATTTTTCCCTCTCTCTAAGGGTATTTTATCTGATTTTCTAAAACTATTCTTATTTATAGTAATTCTGTGTTTAGATTCCAACATTTCAAATTTCAAGTCGTCCAAATGCTTAGATAAATCATAAGAAAGAAAATTATATCAAAATGATGAGAGACTGGATTGACACAGTTGTCTTATAAGGATTAATAGTGTTTAAACAACTCAAAAGGTATAGGTACATTTACATACTTATAACTGCATAGCAGATATAGATGCATCAGTGGGATAAAAACGGTAACTATAAAATTTCCACAAAATTATTTTAGAGCTACATTATTTATGTTTACCAATAAATTCATTTTTAAAAAACAAATACTTGAAATAAATCAAAAGGTTTTAAAGATGGCCTCCATTCCCATAACAAACAGAATGAGGATCGACTTCTGGAAAATAGGGGTTCTTATATATGTACATGTGAAGCATTGGGGTCATAATTGTGAGGTTGTGAGTTTGATTCCCAGACCAGCTGGTGCATCATCCTTGAACAAGACACTTTATTTCATGTTGCTCCAGTTCACTCACCTGTAGAAATGAGTTGCAACATCACTGGTGCGAAGCCTTTGCCTTTCCTTTAGACATCATTGGTTACATGAAGAGGGGTGACTGGAATGCATGGGTTACTGCAGATATTCCATAAGAAACACCTTACCTGGGCTTGGGTCATTGAGGGGAACTTTCTAGGTGTAAAACCCAAGGTCATTTGTGACCAAAGAGGCTCTTTACTCATAATACATTGCTGCAGAGAATAACTCAAGAATATACCTTATGATAAAACATTCTGGTCCTGCTTCACTTGATACAATAAAACCTTATCAAACAACAATGTTGCAATAATTGTTACATGTTTATGAATTTACTTTGTGTGGATATAATATGCAACATAAAAGACTTGGAAATTAATATCAACATAAGTGTTAAAATGTTAATAATTGTTTCTAACCTAGACACAAGGTCAGACATTTTGGGATGAGGTCTGTTGATTAAATCAGCCTCAGTAGTTTACTGGTAATTTATCAACATTGATGAAAGACAAAGTTGATTTTGGCAGGATTGCAAAGAACTAGAACAAAT
Source organism: Eledone cirrhosa (assembly GCA_964016885.1). Classification (NCBI taxonomy): domain Eukaryota; kingdom Metazoa; phylum Mollusca; class Cephalopoda; order Octopoda; family Eledonidae; genus Eledone; species Eledone cirrhosa. The sequence continues at coordinate 252,077,229 of OZ024742.1, forward strand.
ACCACAAGGCAATTTGTCTGATGCTCAAATGATTCTGCCACTGTGAAAGCATATTTATTGGCTATCAAATGTATCCAAGATAGGTGGCAAAATGGCAGAGTTGTTGGAATGTAAGATAGAGTGCTTAGCCATATTCATCCAGGCTCTCTGTGTTCAAAACTCAGTGAAGTCAACTTTGTCTTTCATTCTTTCAAATTCAATAAAAGGTATTAATCCATTTCTGGTATCAATTTTTCTCTATATCATTTTCTCATTTCCTCTCTCTCTCTTTTTTTTTTACAAGAAATCAGCTATGTTTAGACCTAGCGAGGGAATGGGCTCCACCAGTTTTAAAATGCCAAAGACATGCTGTATATCACTATAGTACCACTACAACTCCACGAGGAGTTATGGCCCATACAATATATCCAAGCATTTCATACCAAAGTTTTGACAACTTAAAATCTGCAAATATTCTTTGCATAACACCAATTTAACAATATATATTTTTTTACCTGTTGTCCACACCCATTTGCCTTCATGATCTAAATCACTTGCACCAATCCAGACACCATTACTGTTCCAGTCAAGTTCTTTAGAATTAAGAACATTCTTCAAAAAGTCCATAGTTTCCATGTCATGGATGTGTACAAGTTCACCACCAAGCCACCAACAATATTCACGAGCCTCCCCCCAGTATTTCTCGTGATTTATGAATACATAGCAACTATCCCGAAATGTTGCCAAGTAGTGATGACTGCCAACCACAACATCAGGGCATTGGTCTGCATGACTTTCAGCTGAAAAATAGAATAAAAATGATATCAGACTCAACATTATAACAAACAGAAAAAAAACCTTTCATTTTCAAAGATTTTCAATAGATATTAAGAAGATAATTAATATTGGTTTCTGCTTTAGGCACAAGGCCAACAATTTTGGGGGAGGGGAAAGACAACTAAATCGACCCCAGTGCATTACTGGTACTTCATTTTATTGACACTGTAAGGATGAAAGGCACATCTAACCTCAGCAGGATTTTAACCCAGAACGTAATGGGCCGTAACTCTACGCCACAAAGCATGCTGTCTGAGTAACATCTTGCAAAAACATTAAAGCATGTTGAATAACATCTTTAGCTATTCTCAGAAACAGGCACCACGTGCTTGAAGTAAAATCTGGTACTATAGTTCTCTTTGACCAATATACTTTTGCGTTCAATGTATTAGGTTTCATAGATGTTTGTAATCTCATTTGCAAAGATTCTTTAATTGTTAGTAATGCATTAATACATGGAGAACATTGGCAAATACTGGGAATAAATGAACCAAGCATACTCCATGGTAATGTTAGTGTACATAAACAAAGCACAGGTGGAGTTGAGAGAAAAACTAGGTATAAACAGAATTAAATGTAGTGTACAAGAGAGAAGATTACACTATTATGGACATGGATGATGATTGGGTGAGGAAGTGTGAGGAGTTGCAAGCAAAAAGAAGATATGGTTTAGGTAAACTGAAAGAAAAACTTGCATAGAAATGGTGAAAGTTGATCTCAGGATGTCAAAATTCACAAAGGAGAAGACAAAAGAAAGAAATAGAGTGGAGGGATGCTGAGCTGGAGAGGTCGCAGCTAATTTATGGAAGAATGGAAGAATAGACATAAAAATGATCATGATGATGGTGAATCATTGTAATAATGCTATTTTAGAAATGATTTAAAGCTTCTTGTAAAGCAAATCCACAGATAATCATTTTATTTCCTTTTGTGAAATGCTGCACAGAAGCTTAAAATTATTAGACATAATCTGAAAACACTAAAAATCACTAATGAGTTGAGAAAAGGCAATGTTAACTGAAATAAAACAGTAGTGGTAGTGCAAATACCATATAATCAATGCTAGCATGATAAAAGATGTAAAAATTATATAATGACAATGATTTTCAATGTTATAAAAGAAAAGTTCAAAATGTGGATTATTGTTTTAACGCACAACAGCATCTAAACCGACCTGAATTTAAAAAAAAGTGCTTGAAAAAAAAAAATTATACTACTATAATTGCTTGTTAAAAATTAATTTCTTTCTCTCTAAGAGCCTATTGTTTCTAGTTACAATATTGTTAAGCACACCCCAAACTACACACAAGGGAGTAAATATTACTTTTGATTTCCTTCCTTCTTCCTTGAAGTTATTGAAGATCTATATATCGATCAAAATGTAACTGACAGTTTTCATTTAAAAAAAAAGTTTCCCTTAAAAATCAAATATCTGTTTGATGAAAACCTTATTAAGGTAATACATTTGTTTAAAAACTAAAATTGTTATATTCAATTTATGTTCCTGGTGTATGAGTCAATAATGAAATCTTTGAACATGAGAATTCCATTCACCTTAGTTCTTTATGAATCGTACCAATGAAACATATTTCAGTAATATAACCCCTTTGATACCAAAACACCTGAAACCAACTCTAGTTCTATGATACTCAGCAATTCATTTTAAAATGCTTATACCTATCTAAAAACCTTCACCATAATTCTATGTAAGAACTTCTTTTTATCTTCCAAACACCATTTTAATAATGAAAAAGTTGGTTATATTACTTCCAAATTCTTCAAAATGCTTTGAAAATCATAGGCAGTGTATTAGAAATATGGTAATTAAAGGGTTAACAAAAGATTCGAAGCTTGTTGCTATTCATAAAACTTGGATTAGAAAGTATTGTGTGTTGTAGACAGGTCAGACACATGTAACTAAATTAGAGTATGAATCATTAACTGATATAACTGGATGTAAAATAGGCTATATTTGGCATGTTACCTCTGTGAATTGTTGAACTACATAACCTTTATATTTGGTCAGTATTACCAGAATGAACTGGAAATACCCAACAGTAATTAACCTTTTTGATATCAACCAAACCACCTCTGGTTCTCTGAAACAAAACCATACATTTAAAAGTGTTCTCATTTAAATTAATATTTTCCAACACAAATGGATATAAAAACCTTTTGATAAATTATGTTACAAATACCATAATAATGAAATAATAGTTTTAGTAAATCCATCCAAATTCTTCATTGATTGATTTAGATACAGTGCATTCTATTGGAAATATGGAAATATGGAAATGAAAGGGTTAACATATAAGTATATATTTCAACTACACCTATGAACAGAAAACTCACTGTTTGTATTTTCTCTTTTTTAAATATACCATATATATATATATTGATATATTTTGGTAGGGTCATGCTGCCAATAAAAACACATGAACCTGTTGATTTTCACTTCAGTTTTATCATTACTTAGACAACTAATCCATTCCTCAGTTGTTTAATTGTCAAAGCTCATTTGACGCACATTATGTGACCTTTTCAATGACTAATCTTGCTCCTGTGTATCCTCTTTGTTCTGATCATGTTCTAAATAATAGTCCGAAGACATGATGGTGTAAATAGATCAGAACAAAGGTGACTTCAGAAGGTTAGAAAAAAAGGGAGGGGATAGCTGTTTTATATCATGGTGTATATGAAATGTTTAAACATTAACTGGTTAACTCACACTACACTGCCAGCCCCTACTACACTAACCATTTCTTTCCCACATATTTCTCTTAGTCCACATCCATCCACAATTCACAACTCCTTAAATATATATATACATGGAGGCACATGGCTTAGTGGTTAGAGCATTGGCCTTGCAATCGAAAGGTTGTGAGTTCAATTCCCAGACTGGGTGATGTGTTGTTTCCTTGAGCAAGACACTTTATTTCACATTGCTCCAGTTTACTCAGCTGTAGAAATGAGATGGTAGGGACTGGGGTCCATATCATTCCACTGCAAAGTGGTCGTGGAGGTGCCACGGCAAAAAAGCACCCAGCCTACACTGTAAAGTGGTCGTGGAGGTGCCACGGCAAAAAAGCACCCAGCACTCACTGTAAAGTGGTCATGGAGGTGCTACGGCAAAAAAGCACCCAGCACTCACTGTAAATGAGGTTGGTGTTAGGAAGAGCATCCAGCTGTAGAAATCAAGCCAGAATCAGTTCCTGTCCCACCTCTGCAAGCAGGGAAAAGCGGACGTAAAATGATGATGATGATGATGATATATATATATATATATATATTAAACCGATATTCTAAATCCAATATATTAAATAATGTTCATCAAGGATTTCATTATTAAAAATTGCCATTAACCCTTTTGATACCAAGCTAAATGAAAACCTCTTTCTATGAAACAAAACTGTTTATTTTTAAAATGTTTATATTAATCTTACAACTTTCCATTATCATTTTATGTGAGAAACTTTAAGTTATGCTCCAAACACCAGCTTAATAATAAGAAAGTTACCTCTCTAACTCCCTCCAAATTCTTGATTATCTTTTAAATTATTTGAAAATCATAGTCAATGTCTTTCGTCAGAAATATGGTAATGAGAAGGTTAACCCTGTTACTACAGTATTTGTAATGAAACACATTAACTATGTGTTTCAGGTAATTTAATAAGTTTTTCATTTATAAGCTGATATTTAGAACATTACTTAACAACATTTCTAAAATAAAGTTTGTTTAATATGAACAATTTTATATCATAGATCCAAAGGTGGCTTTATTTGGTATCAAAAGAGTTAAATCAATATTTTTCATTATTCAATGATTTATAGACAAAATATGCCTGTTGCTCAAAGGTCATGTGTAACCTGTTGCAGTTTTGGTACTCATGAGTTGATTTTAGTGCATTTCTAATGACTATTTTAATGAATTTCTTAATAAACAATGCTTATTGATTTTCAGAATATATGTTATAATTAGTGATTGCACTAACACAACATGATACAGAATAAAGATGTGTATAAACCCAAATACAATATATTTATGTATAATAAATATATACATTTAGTTTAGCTGTGATTATATTAAGCTGTGATTATATTACAGCAACCTCAGCATTGTGGTAAGAGCTAAGTTATTTCTGTTCGTCAGCACACGCTCACTCCTAGACGCCGAGGTCTGAAAGGCAGCATTGTCTTATACTTTTTGTAAACAAACAGTTATTGTTGAAAGTGTATTTACATAAAAATTTATTTATTATAAACATGTAAGCCTTTATTATTTATGTTATAATGTTTCTATGGTTTAGTCAGTAGGACAAGAGCAGCACTCCTTATATTACAGGAACTCTGAGATTGGTGCAGGGAGAGGGGGCAAGCCTGGTTCAAATGCATGCATCAGTTTAGACTTTGTTAGTGGTACCTAAGGGATAGGTGCTGGTGTTAAAACAAGTGACAGATTATGTCTACCACCTAAAGTATCAGTGTCTTTGGCTTCATGATCCACAACATTGTTGTCCCGATTACAATTTCAACCTAAACACAGGTAATGTATAGAAAGGATGTAAAATATTAAATAGAAAATACAAGGTGGAACTAATATCCACAACTCTAAGGACAAGTCGGAAATATTGGTTCAAAGCTTATCTGATAGAAATTTGAAATAATGTTAGACTCAATGCAGATAACTGTGGAAAAAAAAGTGGACAGAAACACCTGCAGGAAGTGAACCCTGCATCTCTCGTGAACTATTATTTATTAGAAAACTGCCTAGTTTAAACATTTTAAAAATTAATACATTGTAACAGTTGTTAATAGGACCTAGTTACAACCTGACAACCTCTGAAGTTTTGGTGATCTATATGATAGATGCACCTCTGTAAAGTGGTTGGTGATAGGAAGAGCTCTAGTTATAGAAAACTTGTCAAATAAATGGTTAAGATGACTCTTCAGCTGTGTCAAAAACATGACAACTTCCCTAGAGCTGGTGACAAAATGCACCCTGTGCACTCTGTAAAGTGCAGGAATGTATGTAAGTTAGATGTGGGGGCTCCCAGCCTATCTGAAGGGACAGCAGCTCTGATTAATTATTGACAGTCTGTGACAACCTATCCAACTCTTGCTAGCAGGGAAAATTGGTGTTATAATAGTAGGCTTTTCTTTCTTAATGGACATAAACTTATTGTATTTTGCAATTTTCATCAGCATAATATATTGATGACAGTTTCCTTTGGAAATATAATCTCCCTATTGTTGTTGGGATACACTGTTTAATTGGCCTGGCAACCACACTATTCAGATATATATCAACAGTTCTTATTCAGATATACATCAACACGCCCAACTTAATTACATCTACAGTACAATTCATGACAAGCTCATTATAAATGCAAGCTTTCAGAGAAACTTTTGGCAAAGCTGTTTTCAAAACATCACCATTTACTTAAATGGTGATGTTTTGCCAAGAGCTCTCATGGGACATTTTTTTTCTTTCCATTTTCCCCTTCTCCTGATATTTGGTTGTAGCTATTTTATTTCCCTTATAACATTAATTCTTTTTATAAAAAATAACAATGAACATTATACTTTCAATTCATCAGATTAACACCCAATTAATATATTACTGATGATAAATAATGAAGTATTATGTGATGATTGACACTATATTTCACACATGTGCTAAATATAAAGTTGATTAAACATTTCAAAAATATTTCCCTTAAAATAGTCAAACTTTATATCTAACCCCCAACCTGCTGTAATGATTTAGCAGAAAAATATTAAAAAATAGCTTTGTTAATTCGAATTTTTATAGTATTTTATTAGAGGGGAAAAAAAAAAAAAAAAAAAAAAAAAAAAAATCACTGTGAAAATTTGTAGTATTAAACTAATTAATATGATGCGGTTATAGTGTTGTTTTATACTTTTAAAGAATGTCTTGGTAATGCGGTTTCATATAGTTAAAGATTTTAAAAAGCAATGTTCAATCAGTGAGGAGTAATTGGGCTAAAATTGAAATAGAATTCATGATGATCTTTGAAAGTTTGATAAAACAGAATAATCCTATAAGACAGGGTTCTCAAAACTTTTTAAGAAAGAGCCATATATAAACTAGGGTGCCAGATGATTAAATGCCTCTATTTGTTCTAGCTCACTGAATTCAAATTATGTCAAAGTCAACTTCGCTTTTTATCATTTTGAGGTGAATAAATAAAGTACAGTCCAGTATTGAAGTCAATTCTTCCTCTATTTCTCACTTCTCTCTCTCCTTCTCTGGAAGAAAACAGTTGTGTTTAGACCTGGAGAGGAATTGGCTCTGCCAGGTATAAAATGCCAGGATGGCACCATTATGACTCAACTCTATCAGGAGGTAACGGCTCTTTCTTTTCCATATAAAAATGTTGAGAGTGTATAGAGCTAGATAAAAAAAAAAAAATCCCATATAGTATTGTTGATTTCACCATTATTTATTTGCTTTCATCCAAATGAGCCTTTATTTTCCAAAATAACACTACCTCATATGCCAGGAAGATGACATTTGAACAAAATAATCAATGACTTCTCTAAACATATTTCTATTTTTAAAAAGTAACTTTTTTTCAGCCACATTCCATCGAAAGTGTGTTTATTTTAATTACATGTCAGAGTGAGCAACATCTATTATGTAGCACAGGGACAAAGATAAACATTTCTTATATTAGCTATTTTTGGTAAAAGAATAGTGACATGTCAACTTATTTATGTAGTACTTCCAACATACTGAAGTATTATTAAAATTATTATTATAATTATTAATATTTTTTTTTATTATTGAAATAGGTAAGACTGAATTTAAAATATGTAATATAATCCCCATGGGCCAAAATGATAGCTCCCCTTCTATTAAAATATCTTATAACTGAAATTCTAATTTAAAAAAAAATGAATATGTTGAAAAATATACATTGGAGTACACACATAAATATATATATATATTAATAACCATTAGTGCTGTATATTTATTATTTATTTTTTATTATTCTAGTTGCATAGATTAGATTATTTTTCCCCAGCATTATGTTAGTTCAAATATGGAAATTTAAGGGAAGATCTTGGAAAAAGCAAGTTAAATAAAATGTTAGGCATAGTAAATGTTAGGCATAGAATTTTAACAACTCAACTATTTCTTTATGGTATCAGCCACATTCAATGCTTACAGGGTATGAATTCTAACTCTAAAATAGGTCAACACACTTTAAAGAAGACCAAACCAGACAGACAATCTTTGAGTTATACAGAAACTTATTAAAACAATATTTTCATCCCATGTCGAGTAAATAAATACTTTTCCAAACCCACCACACGATCATGAAAGAAAGCTACACATAAAAGATATATGTGATAAAACAAAATTTATATTAAGTGGTATCCTTAGAAGATTCCATCCATTAGAAATCAACCAAAAGAAAGACAAAAATAAACTCCATACATTTACAAACTACCTTCTTATTTAACATTTTAACAAGATTATTTAACAAGACAAGAAAAAAGAAGAGAATTTAATAGACAATAGAGTAGTTTTATAACAATGAAGTATGACATGTTGAAATGTAAAATAAGCATAGTCTGAAAGGCAAGAATAATAATGATGCCTTTTAAAAAAATATTGAGAAGAAAGTTATTGAAACTGTGTACAAACACACACACACAAATAAATATGCATTGTGCAAGTTTTTAATATATTTCTAATTGAACGTTATAGTATCTAGATATACACCTATATATATGGCACTGGTATTTAGCTTGTCTAATAAAAATATTTGTTACTAAAATAGCAATCCTATTTTGGCAGTAATGATAAGCTATATATTACCTTTTGCTTTGATTATAATAGAAATCATTATTACTGGAACAAACAAAAAACAAAATACCAAAAATCGTTATTTTGTTTTTTACATTATATGATTATTGGTAATAATAAGCATGGTGTTTATTAATGAAAGAGTGCAATAATAGGCGTTATATTATTCGTGCTAAATGGAAAGTTTAATAAGCAAGAGATATTTAATATAAAGTAATAAATAAGAGCATTTAGACAACAAAACTGGCTACTACTGTTACACCAGCAGTATCTTAATGCTAACTTCATCAACAGAATAAAATGGTAATATGTATTTGGCAATAGGAGCCTTTTAAGAAAATCTACATTATTTTTCTATCACCACCATCAAAAATGTACTATTTCTGTTACATAGCACTTTCCCCTTTATCCAAAATATTTTTAGAGTGTTTATGCTTGAATAGTTTTGATATCAGCTCATGAGTTTGCTAAAAGTAGATTTCAATAATATTCAATTTGGTTGTTCAATCTCTTTCGTTTTGAAAATGGATTTCCAGCTCTAGCTGGCAATAAACAGATAAATAAACTACAGAAAATACAATGAATAAGGAATGCACCTTATGATCCAGCCTTGTATGTGTGCACCACACACAAGCAATTGTGAATCAGATTCATTTCAGCAGGAGGGAAGGGGAGGGGGGCTTCTTTGTTTCTGTTCTTTTCATACTTTTGGATGAAACAGATACAGTGAAATAAGGTCAAACTGCAGACACTTGATCTTTTAATTTCTAATTCTCAAATAACAACAAGAACAGCACCAAACAGTATAGATATATACATGTAAAAAAAAGAATCAAGATAGTAAAAAAAAAGAATAGAAAAATTAAGATTTGTTTTTCATTAATTTCAGGAACAGAAATCCAGTGACATCATCAACATAAAATGTTATTCGTAAATGACCAATTATTGCTACTGTTGCTGTAATTGGTAAATCAAGTATGTGAAGGTCAACAGTGATATACAAATGCTGCTAGTCTTGTTTACCACACTACTGCTACAAATCCCTGAAGGAGCTGTTTGTTTTGAGTAGGATTTTTAAATTTTTATTTTCTTAGAAATCTGAATCTGTAATCTGGTTGTTGTTTAGCCCTAGGCCAACTGAGATCAAAAAGATCCATGGTCAAAGGAATTCTAACTATGATTATCCCATATTTATTAAGATATGATATATCTACAATAATATTATCTAATGTGTCCTTCCTCTTTTTAAGACAGCAGAGTGGAAGTGTGGTAAGTGTGTTGGACTTACGAACATAATGTTGTGGGTTTGATTCCTGGACAGGGTTATGTATTGTGTTCTTGACCAAAACATTTAATTTCATGTTGTTCCAGTATACTCAGCAGGATGATGAATTGGCAGAATTACTTGAATATCAGACCAGATGCCTTGCATTTGCATCTCAACTGACTTTAAACCCTGCTACGGACTACATGGCTGGTAAACATAATCCCTCATACGGTCTACATGGTTGCTAGACATAATTTCTCATTTACCCTTTGATAGTATTTATAAGAGTCCATTCTGTTGCAAGCATTTGGATAATTTCTTCCATGTTAGGATACCTCCTTCCCTCAGAGACCCTGAAAAAGGTAATCAGAAGTGCTCTTCCCCACTAGACTAAACATAAAAGAAAAAAAGTAGCAGCTGCACACAATGCCTTTTGGTCATAAGACTTCCTCACTGGTTTAATTGTCTAATTAAAACAGGGCATCATGTAGCCATCCAACCTGCAAAAATGTCAAGTGATTTTTGCCTGGTGCTTTGGATATGATATAAAGAAATTTAACCACGAGCAGGTAAAAATGGCAGGAGTGTCTATGACTTCCTTAATCAGGAATGATCACACAGAGGCAAAAGAGCTTAAGCTTTTGTTTTAGGTTCAGCCATACCAGACGGATCTAGGCATGTGATGGCAAACCAGCAATGCTTAAAGCCAGCAGTTATATTATGTATCTGCAAGACCCTGAGCATTTCACTTTAGTTATATTCATGATCATCGTTTAACATTTTTTCCCTGCTAGCAAGGGTTCGCTTGGTCTACATTGATCAAGTCATTATTGAAGCAAGGCTACTGACCTCCCAGGCAGGCTGGGGTGGGGGGAGGTTAGGTGTCTGCATCTTGCTTATGTATTGTTTTACTTTCTATCAAGTGCACCAGCACAAGAGAGGATGTCATGTCCTGGACACAACTAATGTGTCTTCCCAACCCTTTACTTAGCAAGCTTTCTGTGGCCGGATACCCTTTCTATCACTTTACAGTGTGTGTTGGGTGCATTTATCATATTAATAAAGTATATTTCTTTACAAGCTATATTTGCCCTAGCCTTTTCATTAGATAACAAATGTGGTGTGAAGTAGAGAGACTTACACACATGATCAGATGCAGCTCGTCTATAAAAAAAAAACCTTGCTTAAGGTTGTGCCTTGGAGATGAAATTTCCAGATAAGATCTTTAGATTCACAAGATATATGGAGGCCTTACAGCTTACATCCTGCACTGTTCTCTACCACATTCCTCTGTCTTCAGTCAGTATGATCCACTCATTCATCATACAAATTCCTTTGTTTTTGCTCTCCAAAGTGTGATCTTTACAGAATTTTCCCTGTGACTAAATGTGCATTCACTTTAAAGTTTATTTCACAATTTTTCCTCCTTTCACAGAACTTGACCAATGTGTTTCTGCCATCTCTTTCTCCTGATGAATTAGTTAAATTACTTGTATTTTACAGAAGAAATTTTGTGAAGTACCAATTTTCAAATTCATTTTTTCTTGTTTTCTTGATACCTTTCAATCTTACTCAAGGTATTTGAATTGAAAATGCAGTTTTATATTTAGTGTATTGGATTGGCAGTATCGGTAGAGGGTCGGACACCATGCTTTCCAGTATAGAGTTATGCACCTTTATGGTCCAAGTTCAAATCCCGCCAAAGTTAACTTTGCCTTTCATCCCTACGGGGTCGATAAAATAAAGTACCAGTAATGCACTGGGGTAATTGCTGGCCTTGTGCCAATAGTAGAAACAATTATTTGGTTATCTATACAACTTCCTAGCATCTTTCATAAAAAAGGGAACATACTGACATCTTCAATCTCAGATAAACTATGTCAGAAAAGATGAGATAATCATGGCTTCAATGCTTTTGATCATAAGTTTGCTCCATCAAAGTTGACAGGAGCTAAACAAAAAAAATCTTCCAAGAAAAATGAATTGGTCTTCTTCATGTTGCTGCCTTACAATACTTGCCATCATTTTTGCTGACAAGGTTAAAGCTGGTTTGATTTTTTTCATACATATTCTTGAATTTTGAGAATATTTCAAATTTGTTTTTAGATTATCTGCAAAATGTAGGTATATGTCTATTTAGCAGCAGCATCATCATCAACAAGGGCAAAGGAGATGCTTAAGACAGAGAAAACTATAAAGACATTAAGTTGATTGACCAGGTCATGAAGGTCACAGAAAGAGTTACCACACAGCTGAGTAGGGAGAGAGTTAACCTTGATGAAATGCAGTTTGGATTTGTGCCAAGTAAAAGTATCACAGATGCTCTCTTCCTCGTGAAGCAACTGCAGGAGAAGTACTTAACTAAATGTAAAACCTTTCTACTTAGCTTCCATGAATCCCCATTCCATTATCTAGTGGGTTCTTAGAAAACTAGGAGTAGATGAGTGGCTTGTGAAGGCTGTACAAGCCATGTATAAAGGAACAGACAGCAAGCTTAGAATTAACAATGACTTAAGAATTTAGTGTGCAGGTAGGAGTCCATCAGGGCTCCGTCCTTAGCCCTCTCCTGTTTACTATTGCCCTACAGGATATAACAGAAGAGTTTAAACCTGGCTGCCTATGGAAATTTCTGTATGCATATGATCTAACCCTCATAGCTGAATCTGTGGCAGAATTAGAGAAGAAATTCCAACCTGGAAGCATGGCCATGAATCAAAAGATCTTAAAGTTAACTTGTCAAAGATTAAAGTCCTAATATGTAGAAAGGAAAATAGGGCCCAGAACCCCTCTGGGAAATAGCCTTGCTCAGTGTGCAGGAAAGGAGTAGGTAGAAATTCCATCTTATGTCCCAAATGCAAGTTATTGGTACATAAAAGGTGTAGTGGGTCACAAACAGGCTATCAAAGAACGTAAGTGCAATAAGCAGCAAATGCACACAGGATACTAGCTTCTTCAAATACCTTGACAGCTCTGTAGAAATAGTCAGGTTTCCATTACACGGGTGACCAAATAAGCAGTGGAGAAGGGCGTTCTGAAAGTACTGTAGACAAAGTAAAACCGGGGTGGAAAAAGTTCAGGAAGTTACTACCGCTGCTAGATACAAAAGGTTTTTTTCCTTAAAATAACGGTCAGATTGCATGTATATGAACAATAATGTTGCATGGTGACTTGGGCATTGAGTGCAGAGAACCTGCGAAGATGGGAAAAAAAATGAAGCTTGCCTCCTCTGATGGATGTGTAAAAATAATATACACAAATGGCAAAGCGTAAATAATCTGAGAGAGAAATTAGGCATAAGAGGGATCAGATGCAGTATGCAAGACAGGAGATTACGTTGGTATGGCCATGAGATGTGTATGAAGAATGACAGCTGTATAAAAAAAGTGCAGGATCATCTCTCAAAGACAATGACACAGGATCAAGATCTTTGGCGTTATGCAGTAATACGGAAAACCTGCCTTCCCGTGTGCATGGACATACATCTAGTAGGCCCTCTTAATCACTATTCTCCCATCCATACACCTCCCATGTCCAAACACTCACCACCCTTACACTGTAAATTTGTCATGTTAGTATCACAACAAAATGCATCTAGCCCAAACTGTAAAGTGGTCATGAAGGTATCACAACAAAATCACCCAGTTCACACTGTAAAGAGGTCATGTAAGTGTCATGACAAAAAGCTCCCAGCCCACACTGTAAAGTGGTCATGTAGGTGTTATGACAAAAAGCTCCCTGTTCACACTATAAAGTGGTTGTGTAGATGTTACAACAAAAAGCACCCAGCACACTGTAAATGTGGTTGGTGTTAGGAAAAACATCCAGCCATAGAAACCAAGCCATAGACAGTTCTGTATGAGCAAGACACTGTCACCTGACCCAACTTGCCTCAAACAGGACAACCCGTCTAACCCATGCTAGTGTGGAAAATTGACAAACAATGATGATGATGGTCTTTAAGCAATTGTCAATAACCAGAGAAAACATAATGAATCTCTATTCTAGTACTTCTATAGAAACCCATTCACCAAATTGAACAACACACATTATTTTCATATAAATCTTTGATAATGTTGATTTGAAGTGGGGAGGGGGACACTATAACAATCGAGAATTCTCCATAATCTTGATAAAAAAAAATATCAAAGATCTTTGGAAATCATCCAAACTTAATATCATTATTAAATGTATTTTTTATATGCTTTTTCAAGATTGCTAGTGTGATGATGGCTTCTCAGTTGGAGTCCTGGAATTTAGCTTGAGCTTTTCAGAGTATTTTATTGACTACACAACTTACTTTACTTTGTTTAATATAATTTAATTTTAAGTAGGGTGAAAAACATTACTTATTTCTTCTCTTCTAAAAACTTAGAACTATGTATGAGGCAAGGTGTCACTTTGAATTAGCTGTACACCCACTTCATACGGGTGGAATCCACAAATTCATTCATCTTTCATATTAATCTATTTTTTTGTTGTTTTCTTTGCACCTTACCACCTTATTTAAGATATTTAAACTGAAAACACAGTTTTATTTTTACAGTGTGTGTATTATTTCTTTTTTTATTATATCAAGAGGAATAACATTTGCATGAGGATGAAGGTTCTTCTCTGAAGACATGCTGCTGCCCAGCTCTTCTGAGAGTTTCTTACCACAAGACTTTCAAGGTATTTATTATTTGGCTATCTTTAATATTACTCTCCTATCTCTTTGATCACCCTACTGTACTTTGATCCCTCACTAAACAATTCTCTTCCATTCCTAAATAAACATGATCCTTCCCTCCTATGTTTTTTATACAGACATCAACCTGCTGATGTTCAAACTGATCATCAACCATAGCAGTTTCAACTGTCAAGGTGTGGGAATTAGGACTTGAAAAATTTAGTCAAAAGGTGATAGGCAGTACGAACTTATGGTAAAACCAAAAAAAAAAAAAAAAAAAAAAAAAAACCTTTGGTATCCTAATAAAGATAAAATGGCAGAAAGTAAGATATTTGTATGATTTTTGGTGACCGAGTTTCAAAGAGAATCTGGCACATGTTTAGGTGAGAATCAATATCCACATCTTAAGTAATTTAGACATAAGAATAGCAATTTGGGGAAGAGGAAAGTTAGTTAACTTGATCCCAGTACTTGGCTGCTTATTTTATTTTATCAATCCCCGGAAGAAAGAAAGGCAGAATTAACCTTGGTGTGATTTGAACTCTGAACATAAAGAGATGGAGTAAAGGCCAGAAAGTCTGACACTCTAGCGATTCCGCCACTCCACCAGTCTATCAATATTAATAACAATAATAGTGATCTAATACTGATGTTTTTTTTATAGGTTAGGCAGAAGGAGCAGCAATATTTATAATCCTGTTCAGAGCCTCCATGACTGGATAGAGGAAGGAAGGTATCCTAAAATCAAAGACTTGGCCTGAATGTTTGCAACAGAGTAGACTCTTTTAAAGGCAACCATGGGCTAGGTGGTGGTGGTGCTAAACCAAGCAACAGATTAAGTCAATCACCCAAATAGGCCACATAGCGATTTGAACGCAAACAGCTGAAACAAATATATCAAAAGGACCCTGTTCAATGCTCTAATGATTCCACTAGTCTGCTACATTAGACAGGTACTTTATCTAGAAGGATGAAAGGTAAAGTTGACCTCGGTGAGATTTGAACCCCGAATAAAAGATCTAAAGTCTATCTTAAGCCAGAAGGCTCGTGCTTATTCCGGTTTCATGGCATGAAGTGACTGAGAGTACAAGACTTCCCGCTGGACAGGATGCCAGTGCATTAAACCCTCAGCTATTGTTGGTACTCATTTTCAGCTGAGTATACTGGAGCAATGTGAAATGAAGTGTTTTGATCAAGAACACAACACGCAACTCAGTCCAGGAATCTAACCCACAATGTTATAATTGTAAGTCCAACACCCTTAGCACTAGGCCATGTGCCTCCACGCTGAATACAAGGAGCAAGAATAAATATTACAACGATCTAATGATTCTGCCAATTTGCTGTCAGTCCAACATTATTAACTTTGCCTTTCATCCTTACGGGGTCAATAAAATAAAGTACCAGTATTACACTGGGATAATTGCTGGCCTTGTGCCAAAAGTAGAAACAATTATTAACTAAAAGACTCTTTGGATGGAGAAAGTGAATCCCTGTAAAATCAAGAGAGAGAGAAAACAAAATGTCAAAGTAAGAATTTTTATGAGAAAGCAGTTGATTCCAATTAACTAAGCTTCAAATCTGTTTGCTGACTTCACATTATTTCTTATATCAACTACTAGATAATATTTCAAATCAAAGAATCTTTTGACAAATGAAGTTGGTGCTGTCTAAGAATTTGACAGTTCTAAGAATAACAGGCAAGCAATGAAAATTTAATTAACAACTAATTTTAAGTTCTAAAGTAAATCACAAATCTATTAGGGTGTTTCTTAGCTACAAATCACAAAGTTAATTTAAAGTTCAGCTTTAAACATTGACAAGATACAGACTACTCTTATAATACCAACATCAAATTTTATCTATTAGTACATGCTGTATATAAGAATTTTGTCCCTGGAGTGAAGTAAAATTGAACCTGAAAAAGACAAATATTTCTTTCTTTCTTCATTTTGATAATTAAGCTGTGAAATTGAAATTAATATAACTATAGCAATGAATATAAGTACAATGACTTAGTAATGTAACTATTACAGTTATTTTGGCAAACATGTCTTTCAAGCATTTACATTCAAATTTATTTTGAACATATGAAGCATTTCTTAATGGCTGAGTGGTTAAGAAGTTTGTTTTGAAACCAGTTGTTTTGGGTTCAGTCCCGCTGTGCAGTAGCATGGGCAAGTTTCTTTCACTATTACCTTGGGTTGACCAATGCCTTGTGAGTGGAATTTGGTAGACAGAAACTGGAGAAGCCTATCGTAAGTGCGTGTGTGAAAAGTAAACAAAAAAACAACAAAAAGAAACGATACAGTGCAATGAAGATATGTGTGTGTGTGTGTGTGTGTGTGTGTGTGTGTGTGTGTGTTTACATTTGTGTCTATCTGTGTTTATATCCTGTAACACAAAAGAGATCAATAAAGTATGTATCAGACTACTGGGGTCAATATGTTTGACTAAATCAAGGTGGTGCCCTAGCAAGGTCGATGTCTACTGACTGAAACAAGTCATATCTGGGATGCCTTTTAGGAATATGGCAGCCTCTAGTGTGTGTGTATGTACCTTCTGTCCATTAAGTTTAATTTGTTTACTCCCATATATCCCAGATATATGTTAATTTGTTTACTCCCATATATAGGGAGGGATTGTTGAGTTCAATTATATTATAAGTCTAAAATCTGTCTCACAACCCGGAGGCTCATCAGGCCGGTGCTTATTCCAGTGTCCATAGCATTAAGCAACTGAAAGTACATTAAGTCCATCGTAGAGTTAAACCCCCAGCTATTGCTGGTACTCATTTTCAGCTGACTATACTGGAGCAACATGAAATTAAGTGCTCAAAAACACAACACAACCCAGTCCAGGAATTGAACCCATGACATTATGATCATAAGCCTAACACCCCTACCACTAGGCCATGCCCATTCTCAGTGATATTAATGGTGTTTTATAGTTTAGGGTTACATGACCATCATCAGTGCCTACAAAATTGCTTTGGTCTTATTTGTAAAATATTGCTCCATATTTCACAATCATTTTGATATGAAACCGCCCTTGTTTCTACAATAAGCTGTTCATTTTAAAATGTCTAAAAACCTTCCAGTGTAATTTTCTGTAAGTACTTTTGTTAAGTTATGTTCCAAACACCAACTTAATAATAGTTTCTGATTTAGGCACAGAGCCAACAATTTTTGGGGAGGGGCAAGTTGATTAAATTGACCCCACTGTATTATTGGTATTTCATTTCATGAACCCCGTAAGGATGAAAAGCAAAGCTAGCCCTGGTGGGATTTGAACTCAGAACATAAAGGGCCATAATTATATGCTGCAAAGCATGTTGTCTGACGCTCTACTAATTCTGCCAATCCACCAATAACTTTATTATGAGAAAATTTGTTATATTACTAGATTTCTCCAAATACTTGAATATTCTCAAAATTATTTGAAAATAATAAGCAGTGAAAAATCATAATAAAAGGGTTCATCCCAAAAGTTTGTTCTTTGATAATATGGATCCATTTGACTACTAATTAACCCTTTAGCATTTACATTACTATTTATACTATTATATTTTCACAGTAAAGGCTTTACCTCACATAATTATCTCACATAATATTGAATCTATGAGATTTGGATATTATATATTTTGAGAACAATACCTTAACATCAGTATGAGCAGCTGGTTACAGCCAGTTTAAACAGAAAGAGGTGAGAGAATTCTGGCCACATATGGCCGGTTTAAATGCTAAAGGGTTAACTAAATCAGCCCTGACTATAGGACAGACACTCATAGCAGGTAACACGGATGTTAAAATGATGATGATGATGATATATATATATATATATATATATATATATAATATATATATAAATACATATAATTATTATTAAGGCCAGTTACTACAATGGAGCCATACCAGGAACATGTTTTGCTGGCCTGGAGGATCAACTTTTTCAACCTGTACTGGTGGAAATGAACTGGAAATTGCTTAGTTTATATATATATATATACATACATACACATACACGCATACATAATGATCCACAAATGAAGATTAAGTTAGCACTAGGAATGTAAAGAAAATTGGCAAAAAAGAGTATAAAATTTACCAAAAGTAAAAAAAGAAATATATTTTTTATTCAACTGAAATATCTTCTTTATTCATTATATATATATTATTTGGTTTGATATAAATTATTGATATATTGATAACCAAACTGAACTTGTCAGGTTGTGTTGGCAGCTAATAAAAAACCTAGGGAAGTTTGATTATAGCTATCCATAACAAGAGACGAGCAGGCACCGAATGGACACTAGCAGAAAAATCATACAACTAGCTTTGCAAACCAATGAAGAAGCCTCTATGTGGTCGTTTGACTTGCTGGAAATAGCAGTCGAATCTTACCACATGGCATCCTTTACAACATGAAACAACATTAGTAAACCTGTTGTCATTTTATGTGCTCAAATGATTAAGTTTATGTACACTAGTAACTTTTCTGCTTAGTATATAAAATGCTAAGTACTATCACACTTACTATGAAAAGAGAAAGAGGATATCTGGGTTTCAATGCTACTTTCATTGTCTTTACAATGGTGCAGTTAACACATATCATATTGCACCACATGAAAACTTATTAGTAAGACATTCTTGAACATTACAAAACAACACTATGACTGTAACACATAAAAAAATAAAGTCTATACTAGATGCGTTCCTAACTGCAGGTATGGAGGAGGACTTCTTATTATGAAGCTGGCGGATTGTCTGCCAGAACACTTTATTTGCTAATCTGAAGTTGGATTCCAGCTTAACTCTACAGTCCTCCCATGTCTTAACTTTGGACGCCTTTACTGTCTCTGCTGCGATTCTTCTTGCCTGCTTGTACTGCAAGTGCAAGGAGGAGGACTTATTTTCAAGCCAAGCTTTGTAAGTCTCCTTTGCTCAGATGGCATCTTTGACCTCTTGATTGAACTAAGGGGTCCTCCTGCCATCCAGCACCTAACCAAGCCTCTTTCGCCTGCAGCATTTAACAGCTGAAGCAGAAACTGCTGCACTGAACAATCTGCACTCTGTCACAACATCCTCAGTTTGCTCAGGGAGTTCTCTGAATTTGGATGCAATAGTATCTGTATACCTGGTCTTGACTTCCTTAGCCAATGATGTTTTCCATTTTATCCTGTAGGTCACCCTGGATCTGCCAGTTTTGTGTGCTTCCTGGGCTTTAGTTGGTCTCAAGCTGCTGATAACTAGATGGTGATCAGTTTAGAGCTCAGCCCCTCTCTTAACACGAACATTCAGCACATAATCGAAGAGATCAGAGACAATCGTCATTTACGTCCACTTTTTCCCTGCTTGCAAGGGTGGGACGGGAACTGATTTTGGCTTGATTTCTACAGCTGGATGCCCTTCCTAACACCAACCTCAGTTACAGTGAGTGCTGGGTGTTGTTTTGCCGTGGCACCTCCACGACCACTTTGCAGTGGAATGATAGGGATCCCAGTCCCTATCATCTCATTTCTACAGCTGAGTAAACTGGAGCAATGTGAAATAAAGTGTCTTGCTTAAGTAAACAACACATCACTCGGTCTGAGAATTGAACTCACAACCTTTCGATTGCAAGGCCAATGCTCTAACCACTAAGCCATGTGCCTCCTATCAAAATCAATTATTGATCTCTGTCTCCGATTCCCCCTTATACCATGTATATTTATGGATGTTTCTGTGCTGGAAGAAGGTGTTCATCATAGAGAATCCATTGCTAGAACAGAAGTCTAAAAAGGCCTCTCGATTTGTATTTAGATAAGAGTCACCATTCCTTCCAATCACTTCTTCGCATGCCAGGTGGCCAGTGAAGTCTCCCATCAGTCTTAACTGTATCTAACACTGCAGTGACTTCACCAAGGAAGGATCTGTATTCAGACTCTTTGTTTGGTGCATAAACTTGCACCACCTACAGAGACCTATCTTTCAGCCAAAGCTTCAAGAGGCAAATCCTCACTCATAATGAGATCCAGTCGATAACACATTCTGACAGCCTGTGCAGCCATTTTTGGTGCTACACATGAATAGAGGAGTTTTTAACCTCTATCTAAATCTACAGTACCAGAGCCATGGAACTTTGTTGAGGAAACCAGGTTGCAATTGTCATGGTTTTGTCCATTCCAGACCCTCTTTGGGGTCTTGGGATATGCAATCTTGTAGTGTATATCTTGCTTTTTTAAAATAGATACACTGTATACCTGTGTATTGTAAGAGGCAACTAAAAGAGTGGGTGTGAGGGAGAGCATCTGGCTGCAAAAAGTTACTGCAAACCATCCTGTCCAAACCCATGCCAGCATGGGAAAGTAGACATGATGATGATGATGATGATGATAGTGTGCTGGCTAACTGCAGCATTCCATATTGCTAAAAATAGCAACTAAATTTCCTCAAATTTACACTGTACCATCTTTATAAAAAAAAAAAGAACATGCTAATTCGGGACATGTTTGAAAATAAGATGGATGGTCATGGCTGGGAACACTCTGGTCATAACAACAACAACCAATCAATGGCATTTATTTACAGCTAGGTAGATTAAGTCATAAATTAACTATATTGAGCATGTAAGCAGTTGTCATGGCTAATACATCATTGGTTTAGCTGGCCTCCTATGAGGTTGCATTGCATAGGAGGGTTTTTAGATATGTTAACCCTTTAGATATTAACCTGCCCCAAACCAGCCCTGGATTTATGAAACAGAACCACTCATTTTAAAGGGTTTCTATTTAAACAAAATTGTTCTATCATAACTTGATATGAGAACCTTTCATTAAATTATGATACAATTAATGATATAATTAATAATTTTTAGTAAACTTCTTCAAATTCTTGATTAATTAATTCAATTACATCTCCCAAGCGAAACTGATATAATATTCATCTCCAAAGGGAAACTGATATAATATTCACCTCCAAAGCGAAACTACTGTAATATTCACCTCCAAAGTTAAACTGGTGTAATATTCACCTCCAAAGCGAAAATATTTTAGGACCTCATTTATGTAGAATTTGGAGCTGGTGAAAACCAGCAAAATATAAGCTGAACCCCTGTTTTACCACCTCAAATATAAGCTGAACCCCTGTTTTACCATCAAGTTTTTTGTCACATATTTCTCAGCTTATATATGAGTATATACTGTATGGATAGACAAATTATAAACTGAATTACTAATTTACTACATAAAACATAATTGAATGACTGAAATTCAGTTTTCTGTTTCTATTATTATGACGTACTATTAATTAAAACACAAAATAGTACACTATTTTATCTGACTATATACAAAATATTTGAATAAAAGAGTAAAGGTATATATATATGTAGCGAAATCTCTTTGCACATACTGACCTCCAAATGACATATGGCTGCTATTTCTCTTTATCTCAGTTGGCGTCAGTAGTCTGGAGAGGCTGGCTAGCTTGAGGTGAAGTGAGATAAGTTTTTCTTTAGATCATTTGACTCTGGTTCCTCGGGAGAGAAGCATCACTTTGACTTGCTGAAGCAAGTAAGTAACTGAGGAAAAAACTTTGGCACTGTCGACAAAGGCCCGACAGCAATTCTTCCATCAGCACTTCAACCACTCACAGAATCATCTGTCTCTTCATATAGACAACACAGAAGCCTTTTTTAAAACACTATATTTATTTGTGAGTGCTACCATCAAACTTTATATTTTCATGATTCGAAGTAACCATATTCTTTTTCCTTTTTGCTGAAGTGAAGTAAAGTTTTATATATAAACAAAATTATTGTATTTGTCATGTTTATCACTATCTACATCAAACCAAAACTTTGCTTCATATATATACATATATATATGTTCATCCTATCTATTTAAGATATCAGTATATGATAATGCTAGCTTACTTTATAAATGATTCAGTTGATTTTCCTTTTTTCTTGGTCTTTAGTTTTTTTAAAATAGCTATGTCAGCAAATATTGATGATGTGATAAACTTATGACACTAATTGATTATCTTTTATGCAACAGTTAATGGGTTAAATAAACTTTATGAAAAAAAAAAAAGAAAGCAAAACCAAAAAAAATTTACATTGTGATGATTTATTTTCAATGTAATTTCCTGATTTTATGGTATTTATTTCAGTTGGAGGAAATGCTCACGAGAGTTGCTCATGACAAATACTATCTATGTCTGAATCCATGCCAAATGTTAGCTTAATTTACTGGTCAAATTTGAAGAAGTTCCAACATTAGTTGCTTTTTCATGTGCCAATTCTTATTTTCTAAACTTTGACCTATGTACTATTTACTTCATTGTAAAATAAATATATTCTTCACACACAAAAAAAAGATAGATTCCAGGTTAGCAATAGTCTGTCTCACAAATGAAGAGGAAATATTTTGAAAGCTGGCATGTGGGGAATACTCAAAAGATGACTACAGATTTTACACATACATATCTATACAATCCAATCCAGGAACCCCTCCCTGGTTGATCTCCACCACTTTCTGTTTGGTTTTGGTCATGTCAGAGTGTGTCTGTACTCACCAAGCTTGACCAATTGCAGGTTAGTGAGGCTATTTAACCCATAGTCGGGATTAGATTTAGACCTTGGGGGCGAGGGCCTTCATACACAAAAAATTATGATACACAGCAAACTTCCCAGTTTTACATATCAAAATTAGATTGGCGTAAGTAATTGAAAATGAAAAGTTCTACATACAGGTATTAAATTAAAAAACTAACCATCCTAAAACTAAAAAGCTCAGCTGAGGGCACAAATAAATTGCTACGCCTGATGCTGGTGGGGCCCCCCACTGCAGAGGGCCTGGGGTAATTGCTCCCATTAAATCCGGCCCTGCATTGTTTCTGAAGAGTTCAACTACTTTTTTAACAGCTCTTGCTTTTTGGGATACTGGGGCTTCACTAAACCTCCTCACCAAACCAGGGTCTGCTGGGGAAGCCGGTTTAGTTACCGATCACTCGACCATAAAGCAGGTTATACTGAGTTACATAGTACTAGTAACACGCAGAAGCCTGACATAACCATACATATCTATGACATATTATTATGCACATCAACATCATCATCATCACTGTTTTACATAATTTTCCATGCTAGCATGGGTTGGATAGGTTGTCTCATTCTGTAACTAGACATGTCAAATGGCTTCACTTACATGTTCCAGTTTGGTATGGTTTCTAAACTTGAATGTCCTTTCTAATGTCAAACATTTTACAGCATGTACTGGGTGCATTTTATCATGGCATCAGCACTACCACTTTACAGAGTTGGCTGGGTGTATCTTATCCTAGCACTGGTACTACTATTTTACAGAGTTGACTGAGTGCATTTTATCTACCATTTTACAAAGTGGGTTGAGTGTATTCTATTATGGCACCAGCACTACTATATTACAGAGTGGGATCCCAATGGTAAATTCTAAGTTGTGCTACTCAAACTATTTAAATTTTTTGCACTATTTATAATTCCACAATAAAACATACCCAGTACACTCTGTAATAGTTGGTGTTAGGTAGGGCATCAAGCTGTAGAAATTATGTCAAACATTGTAATGCACAAGCAAGACACATTGTCCAACTCATCTAGGATGGCAGTAACTCCTAATAAGAACTAACTTGAACCATAAGGACTCACTCAAACCATGTCAGTATAGAAAGCAGACATAAAATGATGACAAGTTATTTGAAAACCCAAAGTATATACATACTGTGCGCACATGTGAGTGCACCCACATACAAACAAATATAAGATGTCTCAGAAAAGAATCAGGACTGGGTTTACAAAAAATATTTCAAATCCAAACTACAAGTTTTCTCCTCCGAAATAATCCCCTTCAAGTCTAACACACTTTCCCATCCTTCTCTGCCATGCCTCAATCATATTCCAAGGATGTTCTTCCACTTTTGAAGTGTCCATGCCACTTGAAATATTGCATATGGCCCATTGCCTCATCACTGTAAGCTTGCCAAAGCATGCGCAATGTCTCTGTAGCAAACTTCTCAAGTTGAATGCAAAATTTCACGTTGGCTCTTTGTTCCAACTTTCTGTTTGTGATAAAAATCGCAGGCTATAGCATACACGTGATCACAATAACACAAATTCCACAATTTGTGAAGTGAACACAGTGATGTCACTCAGCATACTGGCGCATGAAGGTTACTGCTAGCTCTCACTGTGAGCGCAACCATGTATTGCTATCTGTTGGCATGCTACAGTACTAGTCTGGAAACTTTTTGATACCACCCCACATATAAAGAGAGAAAGAGATAGGGATAGATTAAGTGACAGAAAGATAGATAGATAATTAAATTTACATATGTTAAGTTAACTCTTAATATCCTGTATTGCATGAGATCATGTTACCAAGACATTGTTCAACAGTACAAGACAGCACCATGACTGCATTGTATTATAAATTAAAGTCCTTAGTTAATTGCAAACTTTCACAATGATCTGTCCACAAGCAATGATACTTTAAACATGTGAATTAAGAAATCAATTTTTAGAATTTCTAAGCTAGTATTCATCAAAAACAATTTCATGGTTTAACATCAAATAAAATTGTGTTTGCAGTTTGTAACAGAACCTATTTTCTCCTTTCTACAGTGTGGATTAACAAAAAACAAAAAAACAAAACAAAACAAAAAAAAAAACTCTCCTGATAGTCAACTGGCAATCTGAGATATCTGCTTCTAGCCTCAAGTAACATTGGTGCAACGACAGAAAATTGTGAAGAAAATTTCAGTATTTCTCTCTCCTTATATAATTATATATTTAGGTGTTTAATAAAATTTTACCGTTTTTATACCACAAAGCTTTGACTAGTTCATAATAAACAATTATTTTTGCTGGTATTTCCCTCTTAATTCTTTGAAGTTATATAATTGCTTCCTAACCCATCCTACTAATGTGCTTCTTTTCTTTTTTAACACTACCAACTGGAAGAATTCAAGACTAATAGCTTTTAATCTAATTATCCATCATGCCAAGCAATCCTGAAGCTTAAACTGTCAAAATTTTTCAATCTATTTATTTTATATTTATGCAGCATTTCATGTCAGTAATTCTAAATGTATTTCATCAATATGAAAATAAATCATTGAATATTTTTTTTTATAAGAAATTGTGTAATTCAAGTTTAAAGAGAAGCAATATAAACTATTTTAAAATATTGATACTGTTCTGCCACAATTAATACCAAGCCAGGATCCAACACACTTTTTTAAGTTAACTTTTTTTTACGAAAAAAGGTTCTTGTGAAATCCTTTGATTATTATTATTATTATTATTATTATCTGTAATGAACTCATAAGATAGAGCTTCTTAGTGTTTTCTTGTTAACAAGGTCATATTGACATTTAATCCTCATATTTTACATCACATTAAATCTAATAGACAATTTACAGCATCTTTCTTAATTTAATTAATTTAGATGTGTTTTGCACAGCAAAATAAGCAACTATATAGATATTTAACCTAAACTAAACTTTAATCCTTTCATTACCATATTTTTAATGAAAGTCACTGTCTATAATTTTCAAATAATTTTGAAAATAATCAAAAATTTGAAGGGATTTAGTAAAATAACTAACTTTTTAAGGATTCTTACTTATGATGGAAGGTTATTCTTTTCAGATAAATATAAATTTGACACGTTAAAATAAACAGCTTTGTATAATAAAACCAGAAGCAGGTTTGGAAGGTTTAATATCAATAATGTTAAGTGTTGAATACCTGAATTAATTTTACTTTAGCATACATCAATACTCCCTATTTAAAAGTTCACTTGAATTAGAGAAAAGTGTCCAGAAAATGATAATACCCATATCACTGTATCTACCCATCTAAAAAAGATGGGTCCTTTTTAAAAAAGAAGTTAGTATCAACATTCCAGTTAAACTGAATTAATTCTGGGGTGATAAAAGTTGAAGTTGATAATAATGCATTTGAACCTTGATCAGTGCTATACAAAACAGGGTACACTAAACATCTGAACCGTGATTAGTGAGATAGAGAACAAGCTACACTAAAATACTCAGTCATTTCCATATAGAAGATATTAATAGAATTTTATTTATATGAAATCTGTCATTTTCAAAACCATTTTCCTAGATGCATTAATCTCTTCACATAAGACTTAAAATTTATTATTTCGGCAGTTTCAAAAATGTTCCCTAATCAAAAATATTAATAGGAAAGAAAAATCTATGACACACATACACACACACACACGTTCTCTCTCTCTCTCTCTCTCTCTCTCTCTCTCACACAGACACACAACTAAGTTATCATTACATTGAATCTGTAGCCCAAAACAAAGTCTGCAACCCAATTTTAATTCTCAGCTGGAACCACTTCAACATCATTAATGCTCCTGGGGAAAGACATGAGTATTACAACTCTTTTTTTCTTCTTTATAAATTTGATGGTTTGCATTTGATAAAAATCTCTGTGCGTGTATGTGAGAGAGAGAGAGAGAGAGAGAGAGAGAGAGAGAGAGAGAACTACAGAAAATTTAAAACCCAAGGAAGAAATATTTGATATGGCATTTTTTTTTTTTTATCTCAACTCTATTATAAATTCTTACTAAAAGAAGGGGGAAAAAAAAAAATCCCCCAAAATTATTACTGCAAGAAGAAAAAATTAATTTAATTTTCTTTATTGGTTACTTTTTCCACAAAACTACAATTTCAAATTGGGGGAATTTTTCCTACATTTCTATACATAATCATGTTTCAGACTCCACCCTTAATCAGTAAAACTTTTATCAGCGAAACACAAAAGAAAATGAAAAAAATAATTGAAAGAAGAAAAACAGCAATATTTTTTTTATATCAAGGCAAAAATCACAAAAAATTTATATTTTGGTCTCAAAGTACTTTCTAAAGTGAAATTTCATTACACTTAACTAAATCTGGAGGAAAAGGAATTTATATTTGGACACTTATACTTACTAAAATACAAATTTTATAACTTGCTGTGTGTGAGTGCATGCATGTGATCATGTAGGGAGTGGGGATATCAATGATTTCTAATCCAGACAAGGCCAGCAATTTTGGGAGAGGGGCAAGCCAAAGTTGACTGTGGCAGGATTTGAACTGAGAACATAAAGGGCCATAGCCAGATGCCTCAAATCACTTGGTCTGTCTGAAGTGTTAATAATTCTGCTAATTCACCACTCATGTAAGGGTGGCACATTAATATAATATAGTATTTAACTCTTGAATCAAAAGGTCAAAGAAAAATATTGTTCTTCAAAACAAATCTGTTTTTCTTTACTGTTGTTGTTGTTGTTTACCTTGTTGTTTACTGTTAGAGTAGGTAGACCAATAAGCAAAGACATTTATAGGTTTACGACCAATATCTCTTATAGATCTATGTTAAAAAATATTCCAGCTGTGACTATCCTGTCTTTGTTCAGATAGTGCATCTAGGACCACATTATGCAATGTGTCCTTCTTATTAAGACAGTATAAGGTGATTTGAAAAACTTAATTAGTACTATTGACCTCTCAGATAGGCTGGAGGGGCTGCATCTCACTCACACAGCCCTGCACACTACTATCCCCCAACAACTTTACAATTCGTACTGGGTACATTTTAGCATGGCACCAACACTAGGGAAGTTCATGCTACTGACACAGCTGAAGAGTCCTCTTTAGCATGGTTTCTACAGCTGGTGCCCTTCCTATCACCAACCATTTTACAGAGCATATTTGGAATGTTTTATCATGGTAAAAACACTAGGAAGATTACCAGACCTTGATTCAACTGAAGAGCCCTCTATAAATAACAATATGTGGGATGTGGAAGGAAGGGTAGCAAGTTTGATGTCATAAGTGTACTACAAGTGCAGCAATAATATTTTTTTGCATGCTACCTTGGAAAAACATGCCTAAGATTCACCACTCTTGCTAACAGGTAATTTAATAATGTTATCATATCATCAGCATTCATCAGCATCATCATTTAACACCTGTTTTCCTGGTTAGCAAGGGTTGGATGAGTCTTCATAAAGCAAGTCAGTATTCAAACAGAACTACTGACCTTTCAAATAGGCCTACATCATGCTTAAATATGTTTCCATGCTCTATTAAGTGCATTTTATCATGGCATCAACACTAGGGAGATTGTAATGTCTTTGACACCATTGAAGAGTCCTCCTGAATTTTTGTTTGGCAGATTTTCTCTGGTTAGTTGATCTTCCTACCACCAACCACTTTACAGAGTGTACTGGGTGCATTTACCCTCTAGATCACCAACACTAAAGCAGTTATGTCATTGACATACCTAAAGAGTCCTTCTGACCCATTGTTTGGCAGGTAAATAATTAATTAAAACCTCAACAGATTAAAATAGTGGCTCAATATCAAGGAAGTAGTCTATTCTGAGATATTTATATATGTAAGCAACCTGTGAGTTTTCTTTAATTTGATTTAGCCAACACAGGCAAGTCCATGCTGGAGCACTGTCTTCGGAGAGATTACACAAACATTATCATACAAACAAGAAAAATAAATTAAATTTATCAACCTCATTCCCACACCCTTTTTCTGCATGTTAATTCTGTGTAATATTGCATGCAAGACCTAATTCAAAACAGAATATTCTGATTAAAAAACGTAGCAATAGTAAATAAGGAAAAATATATTATAGCAGGAAACAACCTATTTTTGTCTTTTTTGTGGAGGAACTTTAAATATATACACACACTCTCTTACATACTCACACATATACACATAATCCCTACACCCACCCTCACATGCACTCACAAACATATATATACACATTCACATGCACTCATACACATGCATTCACACACACACATATATATATTTGTTATTTTAATGTATGCTTCATGATGCAAACCAATAAATAAATAATTCTATCAAAAGAAAAAACAAAAAAATACCAAAAAAAACAAAAACAAACAAGAAGTATGCTGTGTGTGTGCTAGTAGAGAGATTCACATATTTTGTAGCATAGAAATTTTGGAAAGGAAGTGAAATTATGTGGTATCTGAGATGTAGGAAGAATGGAGGTTGGATTTACTGCTAGAAAGACGAAAAACAGAAGAAAAAAAAAACCTTTAAAATATACAAGAACTACCTTGAAGACGTCATTTGATGCCTTCACTTGCCATTTTAAGAGAAAACAACAACAACAAATCTGATAGAAAATAGATAATAAAAAAAAATATTCAAATAAATAAAGACACACAGTTTGTAGTAAATTCTATCAAATTGACATGAAGGTTTGGAAGTGAATGGTTGTGTGAGAAGGAAATGAAATTAACTCAAGTTTTAGAATGCTAACAGTAATATCGCAATGACAGGAAGAGACAGTTCTTAAAATACTTCCTTAAAAGGGATAATAATATTAATATTAATAATAACAATAATAATAACAACAGCAACAACAACAACCACATATACTGATATCTACATCTTAAGATTACAACGACGTGAATGATCGTGTAGGTAATAGTCATGATGAGAGAGATGATATTGATGACTACAACTAAATGTATGGCCGATTTCAAAACATTAATTCATTTTTAGATATTACAAATGATATATTTCTTTTTAGAAAATAGATTTTTTTTTTAAAAGAGCCATATAATCTTTGGAGTTTGTTTCAATAAAATTAAAAGTTATAAATATTGGTGAAACTATTAAATTTTACTTGTTGGATGTCTCCAAAAATATATACCAGTTGTTATATTATCATATAAAGAGGGAGAATAGTTGTAGAGAAAGCTTGTTGTTATACACAATACAAAATATTAAAGGCTATCTTTATAGGATATCAACAGTCTGTATCCTCTCACTGATATTCATTATGTTTTCGAGGTTAACTTTGCCTTTCATCCTTACGGGGTCGATAAAATAAAGTACCAGTAATGTACTGGGATAATTGCTGGCCTTGTGCCAAAAGTAGAAACAATTATGTTTTCATGGCTATGGTAAACTGGCACCCAACAGTCCAGTTTCACATATACATTATTGTAAATATACATCAATGAGTGGTATTGTTCACCACAGCAGGGAGGAAGGCAGCTTTCAGTCATGGTCGGCTATGTTTTTGCACCTAGACAGTTCCTTTCCAAAGCACCAGCCTGAGCAAAGTTTTTGGAAGAAGGCCAACAATCGCCCATGCATGCCTATCTCCTCTCTCCATTCCATTGATATTGTCCAAGGGAAAAGCAAAGGCCAATACAGCTTGTCACTAATGACATCACAATGTATAAATACATTATATATACACACTATATATACTATATATACACTGTATGTGATGCTGTCCAAAGAAAAAGTAAAGTTCAATATTCACCAGTCATGTTACAATTCATTTTTCTCCAGCAGAGTGAACTGGAGCAGCATAAAATAGTGTATTGCTCAAAGACACAATGTGCCACTCGGTCTGAAAATCAAAATCACAATCTCATGAGTGTGAATCCAATGCTCTCACCACTAAACCACTGTAAATACCTGTAATACTGTTTAACTGATCTCCGTTTCATTGGATGTCTATAAGTTGGCTTTACCAGACAGCTTCGTTTTAGATATATATATTATAAGACAATCCTCATGTGATAGACCAATGGTCAAGCAAGCCACAGAAATCAAATACATGATTTTTCTTTCTTTTGTTTGTGAGATGAGGTTGGATAAAAGAAGCATAAGAGTACATTTTAAAATCAATTAGGAAATAATTTAAAACTTTGATAGTTAAACATATACGGTTGTTGTTTGTCTTTTGGAGTGGAAGATGACGATGATTTCAATGATGGGTGGAGGATCTGGAGGTGACTGGTGGGGTCAACCTAGGCCCAGAAACCATGCCCACATTTGGGTAAGTGCTGCAGTGGATATGATTCATGCCTTGTGCACAAAGTGCTTCCTCTGAGCCTCTGCAATGCGTGTTTTCTGCTGCACATGCTGCCTTGAAGATTTTACCTCACCAATTTGGGTGATCCAGGGCAAGTGATTTGTAGACTTTGCAACTAGCAAATAGTTTTAGTTAATCATTCAGAAAGTTGGTTAGTTATGAACTTTTTGCTGCCATATTTCTAATGAAAAACAGTGCCAATGATTTTTGAACAATTTGAAACATATTCAAGTATTTGGAGGGATTTAGTAAAATAACTGGTGTTTGGAACCTATGTTAAATATTTTTACATAAAATTATGCAGGAAAGCTTTTAGATAAATATTAACATTCTAAAACAAACAGTTCTGAATCAGGAGTGGATTTTGGCAGTTTGGTATAAAAAGGGTTAATGAAGTAGGGAAATTTTTTGCCAAAAAGTCTAAAAGTCTATGAAAGTTTGAAATGGCCTAGAAATGACAGAGAATACTTATTTTGATCAAAAATAGATTAAAAATCCCTTTTAGGTCTAAAAAGTCTAAAATTATAAAGTCAAAATAAGATCTAAAAAATGTTAAATATAAAATACTGACTAGAATATTGATAATTCTCAAACCTTTGCTTTCAAAGAAAACATCTGAAGTTTTAGGGAAAGAGAACAAATTAAAAAAAAGAAGGAAAACAAAAGCAGTTGGTCAGACAATTCTCTAAGGAATTAAAAGAAATCAAAAGAAATGAAACTGGTGAAAACTAGAATCAGTGATGATAGTGTAACTAAATTCATCTCATGAATACTGTCACCAGTGAGTATATATATACACACACACACACACACACATATATGGTTAATATAATGGTGATGTTGAAGTGGAGAGAATAGAGGTCAGTTCTGCAGCCAGTCTCCAAGGGAAATAAAATGGGGATAGAAATCTAGTATAGGTTGAAAAGCACAACCTATATATGAATACATAAATAGGTATATATTTATGTGTGTTTGTACACACACACACACACACATAAATGTATGTATACACACATACACACATATATATTGTGAGTGTGAGAGACAGGAATGATGTGTCAATTTGCCAACAATATAGAACAACGCAGATAGTGTGATGATATCTGCCACTGAAGGATTTAATAAAAAAAATCGAAAAGTTCACAATATTCAATTGAAGAAGCATTTAAAAGTCTCATTGGTTTGAATTTTGCCAAGATCAGTGCCAAATAAAAAAAGTAGGATGACCTTGCTGAATGGAAAACTTGTCAATATCTCCCATGGACTACAGTCTCTTGTTTAAGTGTCAACCTACATCAGCTAGCATTGAGTGTAGTTTTTCAGCGCTCGGGGGGTTTTTTTTTCTCCTGAGAATGTGAAATTTTATATTACAGCATTTTGTCATTTGATGTTGATTTTTTAAATGAATAATAAATATCTTGAGTTAAAATTCATATCTTTAGGTCTATATAAGATATAAACAATTTTTATGTTCTAAAAATAATGTTTAAAAACTAAAGATTTTAAGGTTTAAAAAAAAAATGCAGTACGCCATAAAAACAAAAATAAACAAAAAAAAACAGAGAGACTGATTAAGCAGATTATCCAGAAATTGAAATGTAGAATCAGTAGAACATTAAATGAAACACTTTGTGGTATTTAGTTGCATCCTTTTAAACTTGTGTTCAGAATCTGGCTCAGGTCCACTTTGCCTTCCATACTTGCAAGGTTGATAAAATATGAACTCGTCAATAATATAATTAAGATGTGGTAGTGGGTCAATGTAATTGATAATACCCGAGAAAGCTGTGACTCCATCACATTCAGTCCAATGACTGGAACCAGTAAAAGAATAAATTACACATGAGAATGAGTAACTGGGTTTAATGCTTGTCTCCTAAAGGAAAAGGCCCTGCCAGCTTGATGTATAATGAAGAAATGTAGAATGGCAAAAAAAAAAAAAAAAAGAAGTTAGGAGTGAGAAGGTAAACCAGCATTTGTATAATGAACTTATTTCAATATATCATCTAAAGTATGGTTGAGAAAAAAATGATTTCTGGATCTGATGAATATAAACACTGCAAAAGTGAATAATTAATTCACTAGTGAATTAATGAATAAATACATTAATGTAGTCAACTGATTAATTGTTCCAATCATCCAACATCAAAATCAACATCATTCAATATCATGATTTAAATAAATTTAAAACTTTAATTATTTGTTAAATATATTTACATATATATATATATATATATATATTGTCTCGGTGGTAGTTCCCCCATCGCCCGCCACTTTGGTGCCCCTGGACATTCCGCACACCACCTCACAGTCTGTGGCCTACTCCAATGCCACGGAACACTCGCCACTCTCTTCAGGATCGAACAACGAACCATCTTCACCCTACAGACCCACACTCCCCCCGGCCTGAACTCCCCACCCTTATTCCTTTAGCCTTCGACCGCCCCCCTCCCCCCACACATATCCCCCACTAACACACCCTTCCTTTTCACCGCCCACCCCACAACTAACAATACTAACACCTCCACCCTTCCCCAACTACCATACTAACATTCCTCCCTTCTCCCCCTCCCCTTATCACACGCACACACCCACCGGTACATATATACATGCGCTCACACTAAACACACACCCTACTACCACCACTACCCCCCCCCCCCACCGCAACTAACATTACTAACACCCCCCGGCCCACGCACACGAACACACACACCCACTTACACGCAACTAACATCACTAACACCCCCCAACCTTACGCACACGAACACACACACCCTACCACCACTGACCCCCACCCACACCCGCATTCAACCCTTTCCCCACCTCCAGTATACTAACACCCACTTCACCACACACTCATCCAAACATGCACACACACACCAGTACACTACACTCCCTCCACCGGCCCCCACACCCTTCTCTCCCCCGCTCCACCCACACCCTTTCTCACACACACACACACATCCCACTAACACCTCTACTAATACACCCCTCCGCCTCACTCCAACTTTCACACCTACCCATCCTCTCCCCTGTCCACCGCACGTCCGCACACACTGACACACTGACTTTCTTCACTTACCATTCTACCCGACTGCTGCTATGCCCTTATCTCTGACCACCTCCCGGCACACACAGACACACAACTCTCCTCCTGCCTTGACCCTCTGACCACTTCCTGTTGCGCGCGCACCCCACATCTCTCCTCTTCCGACCAACCACGGATTACACATATTGAACATCGATCCCTAGAATCCACCACATCCCAAGCATATTACCCAGCATTCCACCACATCCTCTACGGAACTACCTTAAGGACTCACCCACTGACATACACTCAAATACTTTTTTTTTCCCACATGCCACCTACATCCACAACACACATAAACACCACACACACACACGTGCGTACCACCACATATTTACACACTCAGCCTCCGGAATCCTCTCCCCCCCACCCCTCTGACCCCTCCCCATCCACACAAACACCGACCTACACCCCACCCCACACACACCTCTTCCTGAACATGCAACCCCGTTCTTCCCCCAACTCTTACTTTCACATACACCATCTTCAGCCCTCCCCGCTCGGACACCCCACCTCCCTCTCCCCACTCCACCTGCCACCACCCCTACACCCTTCCACCACCTGTTTTACTTCATGTTTATTTTTATTTTTATTATGCTTTTATATTTAATTTCATTTGTACCGTTTCCTCTCACTCCCTTTTTTCTAAATGTCTCTCCACCACTCCCCTACACACCCTTGGAACTCTCTTCCCACACACTTTTCACCTGAAGAAGGGCTTATGCCCGAAACGTCGTTCCCCACCCCACTCTCAAGAGCGTGAAACTAATAAACCTTTGTTCGTACTGCCTCTCTGTTTTGTTCCCGTTCAATTTTTTACTATATATATATATATATATATATATATATATCTATCATCATCATCGTTTAACATCTATTTTCAACGCTAGCATGGGTTAGATGGGTTTGTCCCATTTAGTGGCAAGCTGGATCAGGTGACTATGTCTTGCTCATATAAGACTGTTTCTGGCTGGTTTTCTACGGCTGGATGCCCTTCCTAATGCCAACCACATTTACAGTGTGTGCTGGGTGCTTTTTGCTGTGTCTTTTTCATGGCCACTTTACAGTGTGGGCTGAGTGCTTTTTGTTGTGACACCTACACGACCATATATATATATATATTAATAAATTATTATGAAGACCAAAATCCGAAACTTTAATCCATACTAATTATATATATATATATATGATATATATACATATTATATATATATATATATTATATATATATATAAAATCATCATTTACCGTCCAATTTCCCTGGTAGCAAGGGTTGGATGGGTTTTCACAGACCGAATTAGTACTGCATTTTATTGTGACATCAGAACTAGAGAGGTTGTTATGTCTAACACAACTGTGGGTCTTCTCAAACCTTTGTTTGGCAAGCTTTCTGTGATTGGATGCTTTCCTCATCACCAACCACTTTACAGTGTGCACTATGTGTGTTTATCATGTAGATCACCAACATTAGGGAGACTGTTGTGCCCTTGAAACAACTGATGAGTCCTCCCAATATATATATATAAAAAGGTAAATAGAAATAACACAATCAGTACAGTATATGGAAGGAATATATTAGGTTATTGCTTGAAATAGCAGGAAGAGGGTCTTAACATTTTAGACACTAGTCCTTCATCAGAAGAAAGAATGAGAAATTAGATAGATTGAAGGGACAGGCATGGTAGAAGTGGAAAAAAAGTTGTTAGATAAAAATAACAGGTCCATTCATGTTCACATCTCTTGGAAAACTGCTGGTGCTGGCATTTTATATATGATTTATATATATATATATATATATATATATATATTTATAAGTCGTTTGGAAGCCTCGACAAAGCAAATGGGTAAATCTCCGGGTAACAAGGTCCGGTGGTGGAGAGAGAGATATGTAAGTGGGTGTACAAGATGTGTGAGATGTGTAGAATGAAGGGAAGAGTAAAAGAATAAAAATAATAATAACAACACAAGAGAGACAACTCGGAACGCGTCTTTCGCTGTCTGTTGATATTCAAATCAACAGACAGCGAAAGACGCGTTCCGAGTTGTCCGACAGACAACCTTTTCCCCCACCCCGGAAAAAACCCAGTTGATGGATGTGAATCCGAAATATATAGGGACTATTAAATCTCTCCCAAGGTAACTCTCTCTCTTGTGTTGTTATTATTATTTTTATTCTTTTACTCTTCCCTTCATTCTACACATCTCACACATCTTATACACACCACGCATCTCAACGTACACCCACTTACATATCTCTCTCTCCACCACCGGACCTTGTTACCCGGAGATTTACCCATTTGCATTGTCGAGGCTTCCAAACGACTTATAAATATTTACTTATTGTTCCACAATGCTTCAAGCAAACTTCAATACTCTCATATATATATATATAAAAAATATTTCTTTGCTTTTAAAAGAAGATATTATCATCAATATTTTTATGCCCGCTTTTCTATGCTAGCTAGAATTGGATGAGATTCATTTATGGTATTTTTTGTATGGCTAAATCCATTTCCAGATACCAACCCATATTTTATTTAATAAAGTATGGAATATACCACTTATCTTCGTTGGCTGTTGTGCTGCAGAACATATTGTTTAAATGGGACATAAACAAATTACACTGCTTGCTTTAAACATTACTGATATGAAGATGCATGTGATAGACTGACATACATACATTTACACACACAGAAACACATACACATGCAAAAATGGACATAAAAACGATGATGGTGGTGATGGTACACACCACACATTATTGACCATTCCAACTCAAATGATTCTAATGATTTTGACCAAAGATTTTAATATTTCAGCACAAGATATTTTTTCCTAAGATTTATCTTAAAAGTTGTCATCCTATTGCAGATTTTAAGCCAACCAAATCAATCTTGTTGCTATTGTTATGTCTGGGATATAGTAAGCTGATAAGTTACAAAGTTATAAATCTACATTTTTAGAAGCTTTGTAATTTTCTTCAGTTGAAGGCATTAGTTTGTTAAGCTGTTAGATGGATATAGATAAATGGACCTCCATCAATTTTGACAATGAGCATTCCAATTGTTCAGTCAAAGAAATGCTCTACTTATGAATTAACATGTAAATGGCTGAGTAATCCACAGATGCATACACCCTCAATGCAATTCTCATGGATATTCAGCATAGCACAGTGTGTGGCAAGGCAGGCTCTTTAAATTATAAGTACAGCCCATCTGACAGGTTTTTAAACAATTTCCATCTCCCCAATTTCACTCACTAAGTTTTTTGGTAAAAGACACTTGAAGAAGATGCTATGCAGTGGGACTGAACCTAGAACCTCCTCATGGTTGTGAAGTGAACTCCTTAACCATTTGGTTATGCATAGAATGATTTTAAGCTGTAAATATTTACCTTATGTTGTTTTAGTTTTTAAGAACTCTGGAGGTGAGTCTGATTCTTCCACGTATCACCTTATCACTCTTCTGCCACTTTTTCACTAAGTATTTGAGGCTTTAATAAATTTTGAATCACCTTACTTCACTGAGTCTTGTTTCCAATAAACAACATGGCTTCCATTTCTCAATCAAATGCTGATGTCTTAACAGTTATTGCTGAGAGAGATTGCAATGCTTTAGATAAATCTAGTGAAGTTAAGATATTTCTGAGGCTTTTGACAGTGTTTGGCATGGCAGTCATCTTCATAAGTTGAGGAGCTATGGTGTTTCTAGATGGATTGTTCAATAAAGTCTTTCTTATCAAATTATGAACTGAATATCATCATGAATGACCAATCTTGTAGGTCTTACCACATTAATGCAGGGGTCACTCAAGGCTCTATTCTGGGTCCTATACAGTTCTTATTTTTCATCAATGATCTTCCCAGTGACATATTTTCTCAGCTTGGTATCTCCCTAGTCTTGTCTTAACGGTAAGAGTGATATGTTTGATTAAGTTGAATTGGCAGCTGATATTGAATATGATCTTCGATCTATTGATGAGTGAAGTAAGAAATGGTTTGTTACCTTAATGCAACTGCTATCTTTTAATCCCCATATAAAACCACTTTTGCCTTCCATTAGTATAGTTTATCATATCCTCTGAGGGAGTAGTTCTATTCACCTGCTTTGCCTGACATTTTCTAATGATTTGAGCTGGAATGATTATATCACATTGATTGCCAAGTTTTCTGTCTAGAAAGTTGTTCACTCTATTGTGCCAAAAACTTTTTCAAGCCTGAAAATATCTTGTCTTTATAACTCTACTATATATTATATTAAGTACTACCTTATATTAAGTACTGTTGCCACATCTGGTCTGGTGCATCTACCTTGCATCCTGAGAGTCTAGATAAGAATTGTCAACATTATTGGTCCTGACTTATGTCAGCTTCAATCACTACCACACTCAAAATGTTGCTTCTCTTTGTCTTTTTTTATAAATATTTTCATGGGAACTGTTCTGATGAACTTTCTTCTTTATTGGCCCCTCTTCATGAATTTAAAATGAGGACCAGTTTGGTGGCTAGGTATCATCCATTTACACAAAGTTCCTAAATGCAATTGTAAATTCTATTCTGATAATTTCTTCCCATGCATATCTCACCTAAGAATTCTCTTTTGGATTCTTGCTTTCCTGACTACAACAATTTACAAAAATTCAAAAGCAGCATTCAATTGCCATTTTCTCTCTCTTTGAATTATGTTCTCTGTTTTGTCATCCCTTCTCAGAAACCCTTTGCATTTTATTGGCTTTAATTGCCTTACTTGGAGTAAGCAAGAAAAAAAAAAAAAAAAGGTTGTTGAAATTCAATTTTAATGAAAAATATTCATTTGCCCAAACTAACCAACAAAACAGTCAGCCAAGCAGAAATACACATTGAAAACTATACATTTAATCCTATATTTATTATCTTGATATAATGAAGAATCATTCCTTCTGTCTAAACATCCACTGTCTATTATAGTATTATTTCAGTATAGTATTATTATCTGGAATAATATTTCTCTTCAAACATAGCTAATATTATTCAAACAATCAGCAGTCAAATGACAGATGCCACTTCGTATTTCAGAAAATTCTAACTGGCATCTACTATAGAAGTTTCAAAGTCTTTTATGTTTTATCCTTCCACTGAACCTCCTGAGAACAAAAGTGGGTAGATGCCAAGTTAAGAATCAAAGTCCAGAATTACTGACTCAGTCGAATGTTATTTAAATTCTACTACAGATTATCAGAAAGATAGATGAAATCAAACATACTATCATTTATCTTGTTTGTTTGTAACATTGCTGTTGTGTGTGTATATCTTGTCATAGAACAAAATCTAACAAGTCCAAAGTGTTTGAGTGGATATATCTTGATTCATTACTCCACCTGTAATACAGCCATTAATAGAAACATAATGATGTGTGTGTATGTGTAGTATTGTGTTGTGATAACCTCAAGAATGAAATTAACACCAGTGTTCAAAAATACCATTCTTCCTTTAATGTGACTAGAAAAGCCTTAAATATACCAAGTAGCATACTACTTTAACGCTTTAACATTTACATTACTCTCTATATAGTATTGTATTTTCACGGTAAAGACTTTATCTCACACAATTATCTCGCATAATATTGAATCTATGAGATTTTGATATTATTTATTTTGAGAACAATACCTTAACATAAGTATGAGTGACAGGTTACAGTCGATTTGAACAGAAAGAGGTGAGAGAATTCTGTCCAGATATGGCCAGTTTAAATGCTAAGGGTTAAAGTAGTGAAAGGAGATACATTTTCTCTTTGCTAAATTGATGGTTGGTTAATCTCTCTACTCATCCACTATGCCCACTGTCAGTCTTTTCATCTTTTCATCAGTGCCTCATTCTTTACTCACCTCATTGGTTGGTTGATTAAATAAATTATATTGTTTCCAGCTAAGTTCCTACATTTCTTATGACATTGCACGTATCTTAACATCGATGCAGGAATAGAGGAAGGGGATGGACAGTGGTGATATTCATGGTTTCCTCACATACATTATTAGCCTAAATGAAGTGAAATGACTTTAAAAAGGATTACAAAATGGCTAGGGATATTTGTATTGCAGGCAGCTTACCTATTTTAATTACCTCTGCTGGCAATGAAAAGATTCTCTTTCTGAGTGAAGAATAGATTGAAAGAGGCCTGTGTAGAAAGCGTGTTAGTGCATATTAGTGAAATGTGAGCCTTGAATGCAGAGGATGTACAAAGGCTAGAAAGAAATGAATCAAGTATACTCCATTGAATGTCTAATATTAGGGTACATAAAGGAAGGAAAATGTGATAAAAGAAGATAGAGGAAGATTTAGATAGAAAAGGTGAAAGCAGATTTTAGGATACTGAACCTCACAATGTGGATGACAAAATAAAGAGATAAGTGGGAAAATGTTGTACTGGAGAGGACTAGTTCAATGTTCAATTCATACAAGCATGGAAAAACATGTGATGATGATGATGATTGAGAAGTCTTTCAATAGTCACTGCAGTTTTATCAAAAGTTGCTTTATCTACAGTGATTTATGATATAATTTGATTGGGGAAATACTGACACCTTACAACAGCTCTTTTGTAGATTCCTAGGTGATATAGAGTTGGATTCCTAGGTGATATACAACTAGATTCCTAGGTGATATACAGGTAAGATTAAGTGCAATAATTTACAAGGGTAACAAA
The DNA here is from genome assembly GCA_964016885.1 of Eledone cirrhosa. Lineage (NCBI taxonomy): Eukaryota > Metazoa > Mollusca > Cephalopoda > Octopoda > Eledonidae > Eledone > Eledone cirrhosa. The sequence continues at coordinate 252,118,506 of OZ024742.1, forward strand.
TGAGAAAAGACTATTGCCAAGAAGTAATTGCCAATGAAGAAATCTCATGTCAAATAATACTAGCAATCATTCATTCATTCCCATGCAAGAGGACTTATCTTGGTTAACTGAATAATTTCTAATGAATTCATCAATCTAACATATGTGCACCTCCTCTCTCTCTTTCTTTCCCTCTGGCTTTCTAGAAGTAACTTCCATGTAAGTGGGACAATGGCCTATATACAACACAGAACCTGTGGTGGGATGTGAACTCAGGGAAGCCAATACCTTGTCCAGTTCATTATACTGCCAATATAATATATAACAAAGGACAGATTTATTTAAGGCAAATTCAGGTAGTCCACATGAATGAAGCACAGATTAATACAACACATTGAATCAACAGAATATTCAATCTCAACTACATATGGAATGCTATTTTTATAAAAATAAAGACATTGAAGAAAATGAAAATTAATAAAAACATTTAGCTTACATGTGATACATGGTGAACATACACTTTTATAAATTCCATTAAATGAGCAAATGAGAATACTGTAAACTATCCAGCATGAAAAATTGAAGTTAAAATGGTGATAATAATGATGAAAATGAAGATGAGCCAATGCTAAACAAGAACATTAGCTGTTGTATATTACAAAGGAAATTAATTCTCTTTATAATGTTACAAAATAATATGAAATTTAATTTAAAAAGTACTTTTTAAACTAAAATCAGTTTACTGAACTTAATAAGGAAATTACTATATTATTTATCTTATTTTAATAGAGAAATTCAAAGTTTGAAGCACATCATGTTTGATTTTTGTCTTCATTTATTCTTATAGTAGACATACATTCAGAAAGAATTATGAATAAATTGTGATATAACACACGCAGTAAAACATTACTTTCTTGAGCCTAGCTCATCATAGTCTTAAGAGACTTAGAGTAAAAGACTCATCCAGTATGTCACAAGGTTAACTTTCGACTACTGTTAGCACAAATTTTCAACTAAATAGACTGGAGCAACATAAAATGTGTTTTGCTCAGACATAATATGCCTCTCGATCAGAGAATGAAGCCCACAATCCTATGAACATGAGTCACATAAATAAAGGGCATAGAAAATTGGTTAGCAGGAATAAAAAATGAATTACTGAGCTCTTGATATTGCCATCCTCTACACACCATCATAAACTGCAAGCAGGGTACAAATTGTTGTCCTTAAATGCTCGCAGTTTATGCAACAAGATACATCTGTTTAACTCCTACATTAGAAGCATTAACCCTGACTTCATCACAATCACGGAAACATGGGCACATTCCTTACTCTGTGATGGGGTTTTCAGCATTACTGGGTACAACCTGTTCCGCAAGGACCACATTAATCGCCGTGGTGGTGGTGTGATGGCCTACGTTCATTCAAATTTTTCGGTAATTCCTTGCGTTGATTTGAACGAATCACAAGAAGTTTTTTCTGTGACATACGTATGACCATGTCAACACTTCTGCTTGGTGTTGTTTATCGCCCCCCAAACTACCATCAGGACACACAGCTTTGCGATATCCTCAGAGCTGCTGCCAGGAAAACAGCCACTCATGTGTTTATTGCCGGTAACTTCAATCATCCTGAGATCGATTGGGAAACCTTCCGTTGGCCATAAAGTGCAAACGATTTCCTTGAGCTAGTGCTGGACTCAAACTGGTCACAAGTAGTCACCTCTCCAACAAGAGGTGACAACACTTTGGACCTGATCTTCACCACTACTCCTGAAGTGGTTATCAGTTGTACTACTGAGGAACGTCTAGGCGACTCTGATCATGCTATGATCATTGCCAATCTGGCTCTTGTGGGCAGCAACAAAAACCAGAACCATCTCCAATCTGCTTGCTTTGATTGGAAGCAGATTGGAACTTGTACTGCACTGAGCTACAGCGCCCAAACTGGCATGAGTTCTATAACTCTGGAGATGTGAACACTATACTCCAGAGCATCCTGGACTCAATATGGATAGCGTGTGCAGCATCAGTGCCGCGTAAGCAGAAAAAAACCCACCCCAAAAGTGCAATTTGGGAAACTTCAGCAGTCCGACTTGCCAGGAAAGAATGTCGGAATGCTGAACGGGAATATAAACTGCATAAATCAGATGCCAACAGAAAAAAGCGGAATAAATCTTCCAACCATCTCAAGCAAGTGATAAAAAAGGCAGTGCTTGAATTTGAACAGTGCATAGCAACCAATCCTGACAGTAAGGTGTTCTGGAAATATGTACATTCAAAGCAGAGAACCCACTCTCCAGTTGGTCCTCTTTGCAATCCCCACACAAGCCAGATCACTGACGATCCCAAAGAATGCGCAGAACTCATTGCTGAGTGCTATGCAAGCATTTTTACTGTTGAAAACCAGAATGTACCATCTCCACCATCTCTAACATCAAATTCCATAACAACTATGGAATTTACACCTGCAATGCTGCGACGTCACCTTAAGAATAAACGCAACTATGCCTCCCCTGGTCTTGATGGTGTTACATACCTGCTTCTCAAACGTGGCAGGTACTTCCTTTTGCACCAGCTTCCTTCTTTCAATACTGTCTCAACAATGGTGCTACTCCGGAAAAGTGGAAAACTGCCAGTGTCATTCCCCTGTTCAAAAAGGGCGACCACATGTCACCTGTCAACTATCGTCCAGTTAGTCTTACTAGCTGTATTGCCAAACTGATGGAATCCTGTGTCAGAGAAACACTTTGGAACTTCTGGAGCTCTCACAGCCTCGTCCGGCCCTCACAATTTGGATTTATCCCTAACTCCAGCTGCTGTGATCAGCTTATCGAGTTCCTTGAAGACATTACCCGGATCACTGACAGTGGCTCATGGGTGGATGTTGTTTACCTTGACTTCACTAAGGCTTTTAATTCTGTGCCACACAAAAGACTTATGGCGAAACTCTCTGCAATGGGAGTGAAGGATGATCTTTTTAACTGGTTGAAATCCTTCATTCTCAGCCGAAAAGAGGTAGTCATGGTTCTAGGACAGCATTCTTCACCATATGAGATGTCATCTGGTGTACCACAGGGATCTGTTCTTGGTCCCCTTTTGTTTGTTGCATACATTAATGACATAGATGCCAACTTAAAGAATGCCACAGTACTGAAATATGCAGATGACATCAAGCTGTACCTTGAAATCAAAAGGACAGAACCTGAAATCTATAACGCTTTCCTACAATCAGACCTGGACACAATGCAGCAATGGATCACAGACTGGCAACTGAAGCTGGCTGTGGACAAGTGTACCACCATGCATTTTGGGAGGAAACATCCAGCGTCCACATACTCCCTCCACAACACTGATATCAAGAAGTCCTCTTGTGAACATGACCTGGGCATTACTGTCAGCAACGATTTGCATTGGACAAAGCACATCTCTAAACTTGTCAAGAAGGCAGAGGGTGTCTTGGCATCACTCAGCAAGACCTTTGTTAGCCACTCTCCAGCCATCTATTTAAAGCTGTATACAGCTATGGTACGACCACACTTGGAATTCGCATCATCAGTCTAGAACCCCTATCTTGCTCAGAACATTGGCCTCCTGGAAACTATTCAGAGACGTGCAACCAAGCACATACCCTTCATCAGACACCTACCATACTCTGAACGCCTTGCTTCCTTGGGCATGGATTCATTGAAGCTCCGACGTCTGGCAATGGACTTGGTAAACACCCACAAAGTTATTAACCATCTCGCCAACAACAACCCTGAGCACCTTTTTGAACTCCATGTGTCTAACACACGTGGACATACCTACAAAGTCAGAAAACAACACAGCTCCCATGACTTTCGGAAACATTTTTTCACGCTTAGAGTTGCTGAAGCATGGAACAAACTGCCTGCGTCAGTTGTTAGCTGCGGAGACACTGCATCCTTTAAAACCCTCATGCTTACCGAAATTCGCCAAAAATACACCTGATGTCCCCCTTCCATACACATGCACACGTGTATATCATGACTCATGCACTGTTCATTTTCCAGACGTTTGTACATTACCCTATGTACTATACATACACTTTTGATGAGTTGTAGTGCACCTGAGCACTGTACACAATATTTTCATTATTATTATTAACAGCGGTGGATTGGCATTATCGGTAGAAGGTCGGACGCCATGCTTTGCAGCAAAGAGTTATGGCCTTTTATGTCAACACTTCCAGTTAGCACCCGTTATATTGTAACACTTACTACATTGCTTATATAAACGTTCATATATTTCTGTCGCTAATTTTCTCCTAATGCAGTTTATATATAATATCGTCTTTTTTAAATGTATCATGGATTACGTTACTGATTACATAAGACAGTGTAACAGTCTCTCATCAATTTCTGTGCATATTCTCAATTACGATTTTATTTGACGTATCATATCTAAATGCATATATATATTTGTGTATAATATCAATATGCACACTACACACGCTAGCAGAAAACCACCCGAAGTATATATAAAATTTGTCGTCTCTCTCTGTCTGTCTTTTCCTTATGCATTTTCAAACAGCTTGATCAAATCAAATCAAATTTTACAAGGTAACCCGGGAGTAACAACATATAATTTTATTTTCATTTGGATTAAAACAATATAACACTTTATCTAAAATAATCTACAAAAGACAACTAAGTACACGGATGTTTTATAACACGACGACGTCACATTTTGTATACGAGTGTGTATATGTCTATGAGTGTGTGTGTGTTCACGCCTTCATTACATATGTTACACCTTAGTAAGCTACATACACACACATCTTCACGTAAATAATTAGATACACAGAGAATTAAACACGATTTGGACGCTGGTTTACACACACATATACACATATACAATTATCTATATCTACATATTATATAAAATATTGGAACTTCCGTCATCTTTTTGAGAAACGTGGACCCGCTACTTTTATGCAATGGTACACACTTTAGAGCCAGTAGGATGAGGAACCATCTCCTAGAGGTCATCAAGGAGAAAATGCATTTATTCCCAAGATTCCTCTACCGATCTGCCATTCAAATTCTCAAGACTTCAGTTCCCTGTAGACCAAGTTATCCTCAGGCTTAAAGTTTCAAAGTTGTAAAATTGAATACAAGAGAATCGCTTTTTACCCATGGACAGTTATATATAGGTAGAAATCTTCATATACTATGCACGAACAGTAAAACGAAGAATGTGGTGTATTTGGAAATGTTTTTAATGTTTACTTCTTTGTAACACACACACACACACACACCACGGTCTTGCCTCATACTGTAAACCAGACAAACATCCAATACAGTCATTTTCTCTTCTACCTGTCTTCTCTTATCATCTAGTTACCAGGGCAAAGCTGGGTACATCAGCTAGTGAAGAATATGAAAAGAATTGAAAAACTAAAGTTTAGTTTGCATAAAGTTTGAAACCATATTAGTATCGAGTACTTTATTTCTGATTCTGCATTTCCTGGTTGGCTGAGTGATATTGAAAAGAGCATGTAGCTATAGAATCAAAGCACTAAACATACACGAAGATATATATTGTAATGGAAGGGCAACCAGCCATAGAAATCATACTAAAAAGGGTAGAGAGGTATTTTCAATTACGTCAAGGACATAACAACCTACCACAATAAAATGTATCCAGTACACATTACATTTGGAAAGGCATCCAGCTGTAGATACTGTGTCAAAAGTGTAATGTATCAGATGAGATAAAGTCCCCTGATATATATATAGGAAGACAGTGGCTTTGATTAAATACTGACTTGGTCTGCAACGACCCATCCAACACATGCCATCAGGGTAAAACAGATATATGATGATGAAGATGATGAATATTCAATTTATGGACTCATCCTAAATCATGTCAGCATGAAAGTGTGAATGTAAAATGGAAGAAGAGGTGGGATGTAGTGATATTTAAAGAAAACTAATAAAACGAGAAGCTTCTATATAGAAAGGTTATGCAAAAGTAGATAGGATGTTTCAATTTTGGCTGATTTGAATATTTGTTCTATCAGGATTTTATATTTTTTTTACATTTTGATTAAAGTTTAATTCTAAAAGGTTTTTTTCTTTTTTTAATTCTAATTTGTTTGAAATTATACATGAACTTATACATTTTAATTGAAGGACAACCAACCATAGATATCGTGTGAAAGGTAGAGAGAAATTGTTAGTTCACCAAGGACATGACAACCTTCCTAGGCATCCAGCCATAAATACCATGCTAAAAATGGAATGTTTTAGACGATGCAGTTCCCTGACCTGTTACTCAACCTACAAGAAATAGCAGCCAAATCGCCTTCGAATCATACCCTCCTGTTTAAACAAAAAGATACATTAGACAATGTAGTCCTAGATATGCAAGAAGATGAGATGGTTGTGGGTTTTTTTTATGTCAGATAGGGCAAGTGCTACACTAACGTTTTGGGCACACTTTTCCCTAACCACAACATGATTTTCTTTAGCACACTGTCCCACAATCCTAAAAATTTCAGGCCTCTGATCTTCACGACAGAACATTCGCAAACTTCTTTTCTGCCTTGTCCCTTGGCTAGATATATTCAGTGCCCGAGCTCTCTTCTAGCTACCTAGTATTGCTTTCTGTCTCCTCCGTTCCTTTCGTTTTTTTTTGTTTTAATGGTTCTTTCTACCTTATCATTCACAAGTGGCATAGTAGGATACAAGTCAGTCAGACACATTGATCTTTTATGGACTTTAGGTCAGCTCAAATATGCCTCAATTGTTTTCCTCTGTTCTGTGATAACCACAAATATTTATCTCCATGACATCACTAACTCCTGACATGGAGAGAGATGGGTTCCGCCAAGTTTAAAATGTTCAAGGCATGTGTTAAGTTGATGCTCCTATGAATCCATCAAAAGTTAAGAGCCCTTTCACTTTTTTTATCATCACTAACAAAATTGTTGAAAGAATTCTTAATTGCCTGTTACAGCACCTGGAAGATGGTTCTATAAGAGAGTTGGTATTGTGCCTTACTTGATAATACTGATGGGATAAGATTTCCAGATTTGCATAATCTGAAAATTGCCAGCAGTAATGTCTTCCTACAACTCTTTCACTATAACACTTATATCTTTCTTTTTCTATTGATTAACATTTTTTTTTCTAAACTTCCTCCTCTCTACCCCCTTTGTCAGTAGATCTAGCATTCTTAGGCGTGGTGCTTGATATCAGTACTTACATCCACATTTTCTGTATTTGTGTACACATCTATATAAACATGGATTCTTAATATACAATTACTAGTTTTCATTACTTAGTGATCCTTAAGATGATCATATAACCACTATAATTAGCTAGGATTGTATCAAAACAGATAGATAAAAATTTAATTAAATCGATTTTGGTGATGAAGGAAATGATATGGAAATGTTCCATTGTGAACTGATAGAAGAAAAAAAAAAAAAAAAAAACCTAAAACAAACATGATACAGAATTCCCTGGAATTCTTCCTTCAAGATTACATGCTATGATTTATCAACATAGCATTAATATGATAATTTTGGAATTTATTCAATAACATCAACACATGTCAGTGATTGATTGATAACTATTCACTAAAACATTCTGGTTCATATATATCACTGTTCAAAAGGTTAGTCAAATCCTAACAGACAGTATAAAAACTTAGATTGATGATAGAGCATAAAAAGAAATAAAAATAATTATGAAAACAAAAAAAAATGTCTCTTTTTAAACAAGTGGAAAAAGTACCGTATACTTACAAATATAATTGAGGCAAAAGATTGTAATCTATAATACAACTTGTTATAGAGTGTGCTATTTCTTTCATGACTAAAACAACCTGTATAGTAAAAAGATTCTGATCCTCTTGGCCTCCGAACTACCTCTCTACTAAATTGCTATTGGAGCAGAGTTGGCCACACAGGAGTTAGCATTGTGAGTTGGAATGTTTATTCAATGCATTTTGCTCGCTATCCTCCAAGGTAGCACTTTCCCCATTCTGTCCACAGGGACAATGAGGTGGCTAGTGCTTAGGGTTCTGCACATAAGAAAGCATTCTCCGACACTGTCTGGGCATGTAGCATAGATAATATATTAGTCAAATTCCAACACAGCTTCATTTTCATATTCTATTTCTTATTAGAGATAAAATATGAAAATCTATCATCATCACTGTTTAATGTCTATTTTCCATATTTGCATGGATTAGAACAGGCATGTCAAACATGCGGCCCACGGGCCGCATGCAGCCCTTTACAAGCACACCTGCGGCCTGCACAAAGGTTTTTTAGAGCACAAGCATGTTTTATCATTGCAATATAAAATAAAAAATATTAGTTGTAATGTGCACAATTAGTTGTCGTGTGTGGCCCTCGGGGGATCCTCAGTTTGACAGGCCTGGGTTAGATGATTATCGCATGCTAAGGCCACACTAGTCAGGTGATTAGGTCCTGTTCATATGCTTTATTTTAGCATGGTTTCTATGGCTCTCCTAACACAAACCACTTTACAGCATGTACTGGGAGCATAGATTCTATGGCTGGATGGCCTCCCTAACACCAACCCTTTCACAAGTTGTACTAGGAGCATTTTATTGTGACTCTAGCACTACCACCTTACAGGGTAAACATACATACATGTTGACTACAACAATCATCAGTGGCATCAATTAAGCTAATTTCAACCTGCACTTCCTAATAACAGTCCTGCTACCACCTTAAATTCAAACCAACCCAGAAAAACAGTAAATTACAGCTGCCACTCATAATTGAGTATGATTTGGTAGTATGTACCATTCTTTCCCTAAGGGTTTTAGGTGCGTATGCAGTCACAAGTAGACATGGACACTCTCCCTTGATCTAGTGGAACATCCAGGATGTGACAGCTGGAAGGAGAGAGGGCTGCACCAGCAATAAGCTGTTTTGTTTTTTTTATTGACCAAAAAAGGATGAAAGGCAAAGTGAACCTCAACAAGATTTGAACTCAGAATACAGAGAGCTAGAATAAATATCAAGACACTTAATAAAAAGGGTATTGAGTACTATAAAGCAAGAACTAATTTCCTAGTGAGCTAAGTTCACTACTTGTTTCAAATTTCTAATTGAAACCAATCCTAGATAGCCCAGATGCCAGAAACCTCATTCTAGTCATACCAATGTGATTTGTTGATAGCATGATAAAATGCAGTATACACCCAGTAAAGTGTTTGGTGATAAAAAGGGCATCCAACTGTAGAAAACTTGCTAAACAACAGGTCAGAAATTTTCAGTTGAGTTAAAAAGAAAAAAAAACAAAAAAACATGACAAACTCCCCAGTGCTGGTGTCACACTAAAATGCACCTAATACACTGTAGTCTGGGAACATATGTGAGATAAAGGCCCTGGCTCCACTGAGAGATCAGTAGCTCTGATTAAGTATTCATGTGACCTATGATAACATGTCCAACAAGTGGATATTAAATTATGATGATGATGGTGATGATAATGTAAGCTTGTCATTTTTATTTTCAATCTTGAAATTTTTCCAATAATGAAGGAACCAGTCATTAATAAACAAATACACCCTCAGTAGTGATGCATACTGAATTTTAAAGAGTTTTTGAATATTTTTACTGTCCAATATTATTAAATTAGATGAACATATCAAATGTTTTTATACTTTGTTGAAGAACACTTACTTTTCAAGGGTATTGTTTAAACTTTTCTTAGCATAATTAAATGCAATAATAATTATGTGCAGGAATATTAAGTTGTAACCAGGGTACAATACTTATTTCTGAAAGAACCATCCACATTTAAACATTTTTTTAAATTTTATTTTATGTATTTATTCATTTGGCTATGATTCTTACATCTATCTGTTGAGCAGCTGATTTCCCCAACAATACAGGTTTTCTTTGTTTCTCTGCCAGATTACTATTGAGTCTATTATGTTTACATGGATGAAAATCTGACAAACAAGCCCTGTAGGCAGTTCTTCCGACAAATAACATGTTTTCACAATAACATAATACCTCACAGGAAGGTAATACCTCGACATTTTGAAGCAACTGCTGATTATATGTGTTTATCTTGTAAAGAAAAGTGGTACTGTCATGATTTTTTCAGTTGCAACTTGGGGCTTAACGGCTTAACTATTACTCTTTCCTTTAAAAAAAATGTAGCTATCACTTGGATTGCAAAGGTATAACCTTTAAAATGTGACATAGTGCACCAGTCACTTGTCTAACAGAAGATCCACCCACTGTTCAGGTTATCATTGTTCTCAAGTTTACAGGATGCATTTACAGACATAACGTCTTATTGGTATTGATTGTAATATATGTGTGTATGTAGGTGTATGCATATGAGTGTGTGAATTTATGTATGTATAAAACTATAATCTCTCCATCTTAAGAAAACTGTTAGCTATAGATTAAAGATTTCTTAATATAGATATATTATAAGTTCATGTCTCACTAGATGTAACTTTAAAATCCTTTCTTCAGTTGACACTAAATAAATAAGAAAAGTGAGATTTCAATTTTAAACAAAATATCAAAATGGCCTTTGTTACTCCACAATGCATTATTTTAAAAATAATATTTATTTTGCAATTGAGAGAAAAAATATCAACGAAACAATGAAAAAACAAAACAAAAACAATTTGCTCTCATAGTTAAGCCTAAAATACTTCTGATATTAATTTCCTTTTTCTGTCCTGTTTTTTTTTCTTTTTCTTCCTAACTGTTACAGGCTTGTAAAACATTGAGTGAGAAAGAGAGATAGACGTACAGTGGGGAAAAAACGAGTACTAAGAAAATACAGTGACAATGAAACCTGAATAGGAAACTTCTACTCTAGTTGCCCCTACACCCTCATTACCTACAGACTTTAACAATTGTAGTATGGTGATATTAAAACAGTGAAGTTGTTATTGCTTTGCTAGAACTATTCTGACAGATGAACGTACATTTGATTCCAATCTTAGTGTATTCCCTCATGAACAAATGCATTTCATATTGAAAAGTTAATACTTAAAATTGCCTGACATATGATGAATCAAAATAGCAAAGCAAGTAAAGTGACTTGAAGAAGCATTAAAGAAAATGCATATACTTCATTGAACATTGAAAGAAATATCTCAAGCCATATAGTTCTGTTCATCGTTGAATTAATTTTCAGTATGTTAACACAACACTTTCAAATATACTAGCTTGAAGAAAACGAATTTAAAATCGTATTAAAGTTAAAACAAAATTTCTCACTTTTTGTTTATTGGAAATATCAACCATAATAACACACCATGTGTGTTTGTATGTATATATACCATCATCATCATTGTTTAATGTCAATTTTTCATGCTAGCATGGGTTAGACGAGCTGTCCCATTGTGAAACAAACCAGGCTGGAGTGTCATGTTTTGCTCACACAGAACTGATATTCACTTGGTTTCTATATATATCCATTTGTAACTCTTCAAAATTTACACACAAACTTATACCTACATACACACAATGCATTTCTGTATCAGTCATGTTGCTACAATACAAAGTTTGTTTTCCAATCACAAGGTCCTGGGTTCTAACCCTACATTTGCCATTGTGAATAGTTATTTCTCCTAAGTTGTGCATTTAATCTGGTGTATCATTTGTACATATATACTGAACATTTATGTAATTATATTTGAGAAAAATCTTTTTTAAATATCATTTTTATCTTTAATCACTTCCACATGTCAGTAATCAACATCAACTATAGGATTTCTCTTATGCAAACTATTAATTTATCAAAATGTCCTTGTTTGTATGATTAGTCATATATCCAATCCAGGGCTCCTGGATCATTATTGACAGCACCAGTCTACTAGTTGTATAATAAAACACACTTGTGTTTTATTAACCATAACTAATTTCCCATAAGTACTTCACTATCTTTATGGAGGATACTTCACCTTGTTGTATGAAATCTCCAGATGATAACTGATAGACTGGTAAAGTCATCCAATCAAGATTCATCTCTACCATATTAATGGAACTTAATCTGGGACTAAGCATTATATTTATGAACCTGTTGAGCTAAAGTTGGACACTTTGTTAAAGTAACCATGAAATCTTAGGAGAGAAGGAATTGGAAATTGCACCATTGACACCTTTATAATATAAAGTTAGAAGAAGTGCCAGCAATTCAAACTAAAAATTAAAAGCATGTTGCAAAATACATTTACTAAGAGAATATATCACTGCAGCAAAGCCGTTAAAATGGCAACAACAGTATAAATAATACCAATTTCAAACAGGCCAAAAATACGGGAAGAAGAGTACATTAGTGAAATAAACTACAATACATGGCTAATAAATATTTTTATCAACACTGGAACATTTGATAACATAAAAAGGTATAATGAATTTTGTTTTCTTTTGTCAGCTACTATCATTATTTACCACTGCATAATGGTTGCTCCCAATTGCACAAGGATACCACTTTACAGAGAAGAGATGAAGTTAAATGAAAGAGCCCTGTTAATGCCTTGTGCTTATTTCATTGTCCCCATATAATGAAAGTTGAAGTCAACCCAAGCAATATGCGGATTCAGAACAATGAAACTAAATTCTGTGCAGCATCTATAGAAATTATACTAGAATCACAGCACACTGTTACAGTCAGATTCAATCAGCACACACACTCCTTTAGACAGAATCCACATCACCTCACTGTCTCATTGTCTTTGAACCTGAATAATGGTGGAATTGAACATTTTTACCTATAGCCAGGAGCATAATTGAAATTACATCCCTCATATACCATAAGAAAAAACATGCCTGCTATGCTTATTATTGGAGAAATATTAAATTCTATCTAGCAAAAACTATAGTTATATCTGCAATCAATGTACCTTATTATGACCAGATTTTCTCTCAGCTCAGTGATGCTTCATTCATGTAAATTGTGATTACACATCCAATGAAGCATGCTTGCTTCATTTCTTTCCAATCTCTCTTTCATATACATACCTATACACATACATACACACATAAATATACATACACACACATATATATACATACATATATATACATACACACACACATTATATATACATATATATATATACACACACACACACATACACATTATATATACATGGTGCAATAAGTAGCAGCAAGTGCCCACAAAATACTAGCTCTTTCAATTGCGCAGAGGGTTCTATAGAAATAGTGGACAGCTTCCGTTACCTGGGCGATAAAATCAGCAGTGGAGGAGGGTGCTCTGAAAGTACTGTAGCTAGAGTCAGAACTGGTTGGAAAAAGTTCAGAGAGCTTATACCACTATTAGCTGCTAAAGGGTTCTCACTAAAAATGAAAGGCAGGTTGTACGATGCCTGCATACGAACAGCAATGCTGCATGGCAGTGAGACCTGGGCATTGTGTGCAGAGGATATACGCAGACTAGAGAGGAACGAAGCTTGCATGCTCCGCTGGATGTGTAACAGTAATATACGTGAACGGCAAAGCATAAACAAACTAAGGAAAAAATTAGAGATAAGAGGGATCAGATGTTGTTTACTCGAGAGAAGGCTACGTTGGTATGGACACGTGATGCGCATGAAAGTCGATAGCTGTATAACAAAGTGCAGGGCAATAAAGATAGACGGTAGTCACGGAATAGGCAGACCTAGAAAAACCTGGGACGAGCTGATAAACTCCGACATCACACACTTACACCTCTCCAAGACAATGTCACTGGACCGAGACCTTTGGCGGTACTCAGTAACAGAGAAGACCCGCCTTACCTAAATATATAGTAAAACCTACTCCAGCCAGTAGGCATCTCTAACAAAATACACCCCGTCCCACCACCACCACCCCCACCCCATCCACACCACCCCCGTTCTATGTAAAGTTATGTTGGTGCCGCGCCATCGAGGCCGAAACAAATGAGATCGTGTAGGTGTCACGACAAAAAAACACACAGTCCACGCTGTAATGTGGCCGTGTAGGCAACACGGTAAAAACCTCCCAGACCCACACTGTAAATGTGGTTGGTGTTAGGAAGGGCATCCAACTGTAGAAAACCTGCCAGACAGTCCTATGCGAGCAAGACAATCACTCTTGCCTCAAGTGGGACTACCCCCGTCCAAACCCATGCAAGCGTGGAACACGGACGTTAAACGTTGATGATGATGATGATGATGATGATGATGATGTGTGTGTGTGTATATATACAAAGGCAATCAATTTGGCAGAGTCATTAAAGGGGATCTCCGTTCTGAGTTCAAATCCTGCCAATAAGCAAAAGCACTAGACATTGTGTATCCTCCAACATAGATGTGGTATTTCATGGTATTTGCCAGTTCACAATAGGACCAATAACACTGTTAGAACTCCATGTTGTATGGATATGAATATCTCTCTGAAATATGGTGAAAAGAGTTTTTGTTTTTGTGGAAGAATATCCTCATATTAGATTTTGTAGAATATTCCAATGAACTACAGGATCACACACACACACATATATATATATATGATGTGAGAAAAACCACGACCCTCCATCTCAATTCTACTTTTGAAAAGCAGAAGAACTGCGAAACCGGTAAAGGAACCAAATAAATATATATTTAAAAAAAATAAGACTCCAGTCGCATTTTCGATTTCATCTTTTTTCCTTATATATATATATATATATATATATTTAATACAATAACAGAGATAGTTTAAAGCTAAACTCTGACTGATAACCATCTCACTCAACAAACATTAGGTTATATTAAAATATAAACCCAATTTAAGTGTTTGGGGTGCTAACAATATGTATAATGTGGAAAAACCAGTTGTATTATTTTATGAGATATAATTAAAGTTAAAGTATATATATATATAGTAATTTTTAGTTTGAAGTTAATAAATATGCTTGCAGGCCAGCCAAAAAAACAGCTTTCTGGTGGGGTTTTACTAATTAATATACCAACTCTGTACCTCTAAGCATGCATCAAGTACTTCTCTGATCTGTGGACTTCTTGGTCTCCTTACTACTAATACTTCATACATAATATATTTACAGTTGCGGAGGATGATGAGAATAGAAACAGTGATGAATATTGTGAAGAGAAATGAAATGAGATGGTTGGGTAATGTGTTGAGGAAAGATGAAAGAGACTGGGCGAGAGGTGTGACACAAATGAATGTGGAAGGACAGAGAAAAAAAAAGACATGGTTAAGGATAATGAATGAGAAAATTAAAGCCAGGGGGTTTGCGTGGGGTATGCAGACATAAGGCAAACTGAAGATTATCAAGGGGCACACAAGACCAACCCTTGCTTTAGCAGGGAACATGACCATAAAATGATTGTTATTGTACACAAACACATTACATACAGAAAAACTTTCAAGAGTTTGTTTAACTCTTAACATCCTGTACCATATGAAACCACATTAGCGAAACATTCTTGAAAAGTACAAAACAAAACTATGAATACATCCTATTGAAAACTGAAGTCTTTAATTTAATTTATTGTAAATTTTCCCAGTGATCTATCTATTCATTAGTAAACATTTGAATTAACACATTCGGTTTTAGACATTTCCTGCTAAATCATTACAGGAAGTTAAAAATTAACAGATCAGAGAGAAATCAACTTTAATTTTAACTAGCTGTGCTGACATTTGTTTTCATTATATTTCAATAGGTTAATAAATGAAGAAGAATTAAAACTGCAAAATAACCAAAGTATATAATGATTCTGATCTTATACCTTTGAAGTTGATATTTTTTTTAGCTTTTAACAATATGGAAGCATAATAAACAGAGTACATTCATTATTTATTGTCATCAATAATTTTATGTTTTTTTGTTTTTTGTACACATCAGTGTCTATAGATGGTCTGTATTATTAGATTTTCAATTATTTTACTGTCATCTGCCACAGCAGCAGATGTCGAACGTTTCTGGAGTATTGGATTTTCCACATCCATTAATCACATCAGCATATGGTAGATAGGTATATAATAATGCCTCTCCAGCTCTTTTACACTGATGGATGTTCCTCATAGAAAAGCTTTTAAAAATACTTCCCCAAGATGGATAATACTGAAACCTAGTGCATAACACATTTTCAAACACCTTAAGCCACTTGTTTCCATCACATACCCAAATATCACATTTAGCATCTATTTTCATTGACATATTCACACGTATCTCATATCTAATCTACTTATTGTCTACATACTATGGCAATAAAATATCATACATTTGTCATTTGTATAACACAATCTATCATTCATACTAATATGTGATATAAAAGAAAATTTCAGGATACATACATTAAAGGTAAAAATCAAAGGTTTGATATTTCTCATATAGCATGATATGCTTATGCATTTTCTTCAACTGACTTGAAACAGCAATGAAATAAATATCTTTGTCTAAATGTAATAACAGCTACACTGAGAAGTTAAAAATACAGTACTAAATGTTGTTCTCTATTCCTGGTCTATTGCTTTTGTCCAAAACAATTCATCTCACCACATCACATAACTAATTCTTAATCTTTCTGGTATTCAATTCAATTAACATGCCATTGATCCAAGATCTGTCAATTCTATCCTTCATCTGTAATATTCTCAATACTAAATATCTCTGGCATTGTGCTGTACTGTAAAAACACCTACCTTCCTCTGTGTACAGGATGAAACAAACATGTAGAGGACACTAGTCTTATCTTTGCCCCTCCCCATTTTTAATATTCCAGTCACCAGCTAGATATCCTGCACACCTCATCCATGTCAAACTTGCTGACTTTTTCCCCCTCAAAATCTTCACCTCTGATATACTTCTGCTCAACCCACACATCAAGCATGAAAGCTGAACACACTCCACATCTAATCTCCTAATCTGTTGCCACAACAAAAAAGCACTAAGTCTACCTTGTCTGCTGATCTGCTACAACAAAAGCACCCTATGCATCATGTATGGTGGTCCTGTTGGTGACAACAAAAAGCACCCAGCCCGTCTGGTATTGTGGTCATGCTGGTGACACAACAAAAATCACCCAGTCCATCCTGTATCGTAGTTGTGCTGATGACATAACAAAAAGCACCCAGTCCATCCTGCAAGGTGGTCATGCTGGTGACATGACAAAAAAGCACCCAGTTCACCCTGTAAAATGATCATTTTGAGGCAACGATAAAAAGCACCCAGTCCTCACTGTAACATACCAAACCAAAATACAGATCCATATGAGCAAGACATGGTCACCTGACCTGACTTGTCTCATAGTGCGACAACTTATCTAACCCATGGAAGTATGGAAAATGGACATTAAACAATGATGACTGCATACTAAATATTAGTCTTTCTCTAAAGACCAGAAAATACTTGAGCGCTGATCAGTGGGTGACCTACAAAAGTTGCAAAAATAGCTTCCGCTCTTCTAAACTAGGAATTTGTGAACTACTTCCATCAAAGCTCACTAATGTATCTGTATATCCTTTTTTTCGTGATTCACATTGTCCCATTCACAAACTCCACCTTAAGCACTTTACTCAATCACCACAAACTATTACTCTCTGAAATCTCTTTTCTGAGAGGCATTAACCTACAGAATTTTAAATCCACTACACCTTACAAGTCTGGGTGAGCCTGCAAAAGTCAGGAACAATGGCCCTTAGCCTTCAACTAGAAATATATTTATGTAACTGATAATGATAGATGGAGAAAGAATTTTATTTTTACTAAATACTTAAACTGTGACTGCCTCGAATCCATTTAATGGAGTTGGGAAGTCGGTATTTTGAGATGGCAGGGTAGTATTACTATGCTGGTTTGGTGAGGAAAATGGGTAACATTTTTGCAATAATAATGAATAGTAATTCAAATTGAACAGTGAATTTTCACAGTTATAGAAATGAAAATCTCTGTATTGTTAACAGAAAGAAAATCCAATAATTGGATTATTTGTCTAAATTCAGGAGAAAATCTTGACAGAAGCTATTAGGAGTGACTCGAAGATGCTGCTTGTGCAACACTCCTTAAACATAGTAATAGAACACATCCAATTAATACAATTTAATGGGTCCGTCAGATGTAATAATTACATAAATTCAGTCTAAAATATATTAATGTCACAATTTCAAAAACAATCCAAAAATTCCGTTATTTATTTTTATTATGAGGGTGAAGGAGATAATAACTGATTAAACTAATTTTAGTAAATTATCTTATATATTTTATTAAACCTGATAGAAAGAAGTGAAGTATCATACAAAATACCAGAAATTACAGAGTTTAAAGAAATTTTAGAACTGCACAAATCTTTGAGGCAGTACCATGACCCAGTGTTTAATATTTTGAGTCTGAAAATCATTTGTAATGGCTATTTTTTAACATTTTATGAGTGTTTTAAGTCTTTTAAACATTATTTACTATGTAAGCACATGTAGTATTTTAAACAAAATGTAAACTTACTTCACAAAACTAAATTTAAAACTACACAACCAGGGGTCAACTGTATGTTAAAATAATCACTGATAAATTATCAAGATTATTTATATCACTGAAACCAAATTATTAGTAATACACAGTATCAGTATTCAAAATAACATTAGCTACCATTAGAAACATTTAGCATGACTGAGTAAAATGAAACGAGTTAGCCTGACAAATGTTTTTTAAAAATATCACCTGCAAGCCGGTCTTAGATAACTAATCATCCTCATCATTTTTAAAATCTATTTTCCAAGCTTTGATAGGTTGTTACAATCTGAGACTAGACAAGTTAGATGTGGTCTATTTATTTTTTTCAGGTTCTTGTAAATGAAGCTTTTTTTTTTTTTTTTGCAATTTTTAAAATATGTAAAGCCTATTTTGTTGCATGTAAGAAACAGTTGATTTCCCGATGCGAGTGTAAGCTTCTCTTGCGTTTTCAGACCTATCTAAATCCAAAAGCACAAGCTACAGGGACTTGAGTTCTGGCTCATTTGTAATAGGTGTAGAACTAAATAAATTGTGAGATTTTGGGACACGATACCATTTAAATAAAATTTAAATGAACTATTAAAAATGGCTATAAACAATTAAATTACAGTGTTTAAAGGCTGTCGCAAGATTTTCATGCAATTTCAGACATAGCTATATTGTGATTCATTATCTGTAGGGAGCTCAGTTTTGATACACTGGTACAGGGTATAAAACTTAATCCTCTCTAAGTTTGGAGCTTTACAATACATTTAATAGGTATCCCTGTAGAGCTCCATGGAAGGGGCGACATGCACAGTTTGCTTGATCATTTTCATGTCAAAATATATATTTTTTTTGTGGACAATTATATATCATTTGATAGTTCTGGATGTGATCTTTCTTCTCATATACTTTTGATCAAAATCTGACACATATCATAAAAAAACGATTTTTGCATGGTCAAACTGTGCTTGTTGCCCCTTTTCGAAGCCCTACTACAATACATTACAGTGTGGGCTGGGTGAATTTTATTGTGGCACCAACACAACAAAACAGCACATACAAAAAAAAAAAAAAGCTTAAAGTTAGAAACACATTCAGGGTTACATGAAAGATAAAATATAATATTACAAAGATGAAGCCAAGTCTCAGTTTTAAACCCTAAAAATTATTTTTCACATATACATGTAAAAAAAAAAAAAAAAAAAAAAAAAATGTTCCATCCTTGATTAAAGGTTTATAAAAACAGATGCATATGTGTGCATGGGTGCATCATCATCATTTTACGTCCGCTTTTCCCTGCTTGCAAGGGTGGGACAGGAACTGATTCTGGCTTGATTTCTACAGCTGGATGCCCTTCCTAACACCAACCTCATTTACAGTGAGTGGTGGGTGCTTTTTTTCCGTGGCGCCTACATGTCCACTTTACAGTGTGAACTGGGTGCTTTTTTGCTGTGGCACCTCCACACCCACTTTGCAGTGGAGTGATAGGGACCCCAGTCCTATCATCTCATTTCTACAGCTGAGTAAACTGGAGCAATGTGAAATAAAGTGCCTTGCTCAAGGAAACAACACATCACCCGGTCTGAGAATTGAACTCACAACCTTTCGATTGCAAGCCCAATGCTCTAACCACTAAAACATGTGCTTCCCTAAGCATGTATGTATCAAAATGAAAATGTCTGGAATATTACTTATGATTCACTTAATTTATTTGGCAGTTTAAGACAATGTTATTCCACATACAGATCATCATCCTCCTTGATGTTTCTAGTTTTCCTTCAGGCTACACAGACTGATTGAGCTTGAAATACAACAGTAATTTCAGTCCTGCATTATCTCATCTATGGAGTCCAGGTTGAATGAACAACCACTTATTCAGGTTTGTTTTAGTAATATCATCATTAATTTTACCTGTGAGCTAGGTTTATAAAATTAATTTGTGTATATGAGTGTGTGTGTGTGTCTGTGTGTGTGTGTGTGTGGTGTGCAGATGTGTGTATATGTGCGTGTAGTCTGTGTAGGTGTGATGTGTGCATATGTACATGTACACACTCTGGGTGTATGTATTTACATATTTTACATGTATTTACATAGTTATCTTTCTATACACATTCATCTTATATTACAGTCAATTATTAATGCCATCTATCTAGTAAAAATGTAAAAATTAATATCAACCTAATAGTGTTTTACGTCCATCTCAAGATCACATCTGATATCGATATCAAGAGATTGTCTAAAATATATCATGTGGATAATAAATGTCACATACTGAATAATCAAGAAGTATACAGAAAAATAGAATATATTAAAAAAAATAATTAAAAAAAAAAAAAAAAAAAATCATTAAAAATACATACATACATTTATTTTTTTTCTAATAGTGAAGTTAATTTATTTGATTAGGTGATTTAGTGAGAAGTTCAAAGAAATGTTGATTCAATTTGCTCTAATGATTTCTTAGATATTTAAGAAAATATATTGCTGAAATATTGAGAACAATAATTGATGTCTGTGGTTTACTTTAAGAAAAAATTAAATAAAATATGCCTACAGTAGTAATTGTAGCTCAATACCGTTTTTTTTCTCTTTCTCTAACCTGGTTTCAATATTTACAGAAACAGAGGAAAAAAGATACATGTTTAATTCATTTATGTTAAAAAAAAAGAGAAAAAACAGAACAGGGGAAAAAAGAATGGATATATATTATATATATACATACAGGAGATTTACTGCTGACTAAAGAATTGGTATATGTGCTTTGTACGTAGATATAGAGATGTATGTCTTTGTACGAATGTGTATATGTATGTAGAGAGAGAGAGAGAGAGAGCGAGAGAGAGAGAGAGAGAAAGAGTCTGAGGTACTGAAACAAAGGAGACCACAAATCATGGGAGTACTCAATGTATGGGGAGATGCAGAGTGGGTATATAGATAGGTATTATGCCTGTATATATATATATATATATATAATATATATAGAGTCTTTTAGGCCTACTGGCCATCACATAATTGGACCAGTTGGAGCACACAGCGCTCAGTACCTGCCACTATATAGCTCCTTCTTCTCTAGGTATGTTGATGATATCTTTATCACACAAAAAAGCCATCAACATTTACAATATCTTTGAAAACTAGATCCCTCTGTCTACATGACTTCACAATAAGAGTCACAGAGAAGGGATCCATACAAATCAAATTTTAGAGGAAAAATGCCTGCAGAGACATTTTTGTGAACCATGACTCCACCATTCCCTACAGAGCCAAAATGGCCTATATGTGGAATGAGATCTCTTGGATCTGCAACAGATGCAGCAACAGACATACCGGCATGATGGAATTCCAGAGAGTTCTCACCGAAAACAGCCGCCCTACTTCTCTCACCAAGGCAGCAACACGTACAATGCCAAGGCAGCAACACGTACAAAAACGAGGAGGACACATACCCCCAAGGATAAGATATGTTACCTAAAGCTGCCACATTTCAATGAGAAGATGACAGTTACCATCAGACAAGCCATCCATAGGGAGGGACTGAATATATGGCTGGCACACTCAGAACCCTTATTGACATCAACCCACATACAGTGATATATGCACACTTCCTAATTGTCAATAATGCAGAAATGTGTGTGAGAGCATATGTTGTCTATAAGATCTGATGCCAAAAATGTAGCTCCTTGTATCATCCAAAGGCTACACACGCAGATCAAAGAGCACATGATGATGATGAGAGCCTCTTCTAGTAAATATCTTGACAGATACTGCAGCCAAGACTTTCAGGTCATCGGTTGGAGATGGCTACTTCTGACAGGACCCGCTGGATGGGGTGTTTGAGGACTCTGCCCCAACAATCCTCTCAGAAATAAGTGGGCAAAAAAGAAGAAAAAGGAATTCAAACAATATCAACTAGAAAATCATTTGTCCTTATATAAGAGTATGTGAGTGTGTGTGTGTGTGTGTGTGCATATGAAGTATAAATGCCATTGCATGTGTGGATCGATACATTCTGGCTTTTTTATGTATCCACATAAACAGAAGCTAAACTTCTGGAACGTTTTGCATATTTTCACAGTGGCATCAATGTACTGTAGTGGACGCAGCATGTCCAAATGATTAAGAAGTTTACTTTGCAATCATTAGGTCCCAGGTTCAATCCCACTGTGTGGCATCTTGAGCAAATGTGATTTCCCATAACCTCAGATTAACCCATGCCTTGTGAATGAAGTTGGATAGATGGAAACTGTTTGGAATCCTGTTGGATGAACTGTAATTCAATGGGCTGGCCTTGCTATACGGTACCATGTTGAATCTGCCAGTGAATCGTGTTAAGGGCACACATGTCTGTGGAATTCTCAGTCACTTGAAGGATAATTTCATGAGCAGGCTGCCCTATTGATGGAAAAACTGGAATACTAATTGTTGAAGATTTATTCCAATGTATTGTAGCTGTAATTTCCTAATTCTACAGCTCCCCAAGATATGTATGTATATGGACTTCACTGTGATAAATGACAGTTCCAGTTTCTATAATCCAAAACATCATCAGAGAGATGAAGAAAGAGAGATGGTAGGAGAGATTGAATAAGATAGAATCTTTTAACTCTTAACATCCTGTACTATATGAAACCACATTAGCAAAAGATTCTCGAAGACTACAAAACAGTACTATAACTGCATCACATGAAAAAAAATCTGTCTTTACTTAAGTTTATTGCAAATTTTCATTACAATCTGTCCACTAATAAAGATACTATAAACTATTGAATTAATAAACCTGTTTTTAGATATGTTGTGCTAAATCATTACAGGATGTTAAAATTTAATGCAGAGAGAAAGAGATACATACAAAACCATTAGAGATGAAAAGATTGTGTTGCATTGCAAGGTGTCTTTAACCACCAATGGAATTGAACTTAAGGATTCCAGCCTGAAGAGTACAAACACCAATGAATCTGATGTCCTATTGCCATGTAGAGATAGGAATAAAACTATTTTATACCACTAGGTTTCAAGTGGTTATGTTGGTAGGTACAGACAGACCAGAGTATAAAAAAAAAAAAAAAAAAAAAAAAAAATTGTTGACATCTTGTTAACACCCTTATATTTTTGAAGGTTGTCCCTTTGGATTTACTTGTAACTTTTTTGACAAAAATGTTTTTAAGTCTTTCCAAACTTCTTTGTTTGGCTCCTGTACATTTTGTGCAATTTTAAGTGCCTCCTTTCCATCCAGTATTAGAGAAGTTATGAAATATGTAGGAAATAAGTATTTGACAGGTTGAAGAAGTTTTTAAAGTTCTGTTGCGTTGAAATAATTCATCATGGCTATGTTAGCAGAGACTCTACGGACAATTTTGAGAAGAATCTAAACTATAATAAAGTAGAGAGTGAGGGACTGCATACAGTTTATTTCATTTAATCCAGTTAGTAAAATAAGTTGGATTACTTTGAATAAATAATGAATGAATATTATATAATTTATGTACTAAATTAAATTTCAGCTGTAGAAATGAGATGATAGGGACTGGGATCCATATCATTCCACTGTAGAGTGGTCGTGGAGGTGCCACAGCAAAAAACCACCCAGCCCACACTGTAAAGTGGACGTGTAGGCACCACGGAAAAAAAAAAGCACCCAGCACTCACTGTAAATGAGGTTGGTGTTAGGAAGGGCATCCAGCTGTAGAAATCAAGCCAGAATCAGTTCCCGTCCCACCCTTGCAAGGAGGGAAAAGCGGACGTAAAATGAAATGATGATGATGATAAATATTAATATAAATAATTTTATTGCTTATTTAAAATTGACTTCTTTTCGAAGTTTCAAATTTCTATACTTCTGGTATATCGCCGCCTCCACCACCACTTCAACTACCATATATATAGGAAGAGAGAGTGTGATGAGAGAGATACTCATAGAGTGATTATGATTTTCTACTCGCTGACATGTATCTATGTGTATGTGCACATACAGATGTATGTATGAGTATATAACTGAGTATATAACTATGAGTATATAACTATAATCGCGCAAACATAAACTTATAAAAATACACGCTCACGGACATACATTCACACAAATACACATACTTTCAAACAAACACATACATACATTCACACATATATATTTACACAAACACACACATACAGTCAAGATAGCAGCATTCGGTGAATTGGAAATGGGAGGGTAAAACAAGTATAACGCTTTATTTATTTATTAACTCTTTTTAAACTCATTTAATATCATGGTTACAAAACAAAAACACTAACAAATATAATATATACAAAGGAAAGGAAAAAAATACACAAGCACGTAATACACACATCTAAGACCACATATGCTGGAAAATGTAGTTAGTTAAAAGAACACGGAATTTTAGGATTTTGTTCGGTTTTGCTGCGGATGCTGTAGCTCTCGCGTTTACCGCTGCATCCAGGATGTGGGAAGAAGCAAAAGAGTCACTAACTGTGACGTCCCAGGTAAGGCACCTGCCTCTTGACTAGGAGCACAGAGTAAGATCATCAAGTCTTTTCCCAACAATTCAGGACAACCCAGACGGTTCCAAAATTGAGGGGATGTTTTCCCGGGCCAAAGCTCTTAAGTGGTAATAGGACAGTGTTAGAGACACGTGTGTGTGTGTCACTGTTAAGTTAGACATATATGTGTGTATACGTTTCCTTCCTTTTACACACATACATTCACACAAACACACATACACATTGTGTGATGGACGGGTGAACAGAAGTCCCTCAAATTTATATACATGTGAATGGAGTTCTACTGATGCAGTTAGAGAAGTTCAAGTATCTTGGAGCCGTGTTCATGAGTGATGAAATGCAGGAGGCTAAATTCATTTCATCATCATCATTTCATTTTACGTCCGCTTTTTCCCTGCTTGCAAGGGTGGGACGGGAACTGATTCTGGCTTGATTTCTGCAGCTGGATGCCCTTCCTAACACCAACCTCATTTACAGTGAGTGCTGAGTGCTTTTTTTCCGTGGCACCTCCACGACCCCAGTCCCTATCATCTCATTTCTACAGCTGAGTAAACTGGAGCAATATGAAATAAAGTGTCTTGCTCAAGGAAACAACACATCACCCGGTCTGAGAATTGAACTCACAACCTTTCGATTGCAAGGCCAATGCTCTAACCACTAAAGTGTAAGAATTGCAAAAGCTGATGCAGTAATGCGCCAGCCTCGGCAATCAGATGAAGTGGGGTAGGTGTAAAAGCCAAACTCGCTGTGTTCCTGGTATTCCTGCCAACTCTTACCAAAGATCATGAATCTTGAGTAATGACCAAAAGAATACAATTGAAAATAAAAGTGGCAGAAATGAGATTCCTCCGAAGGGTCTTTGGAGTAACGTTACTCGATAAAGTGCATAGCTCAGAGACCAGTGAGTCACTCCTGGTAGAGCCGCTACTTCTCCGAATTGAGAGATCACAACTCCGATATTATGAGCATGTGGTTAGAATGTCTCAGTAAAGATTTGCTGGACTGATTTTACAGGCAAAACCAAACAGCAAGGGACCTAGAGGTAGACCCTGAGCAAGATAGTTGGATAACATCCATGAGCTTGGCTGGTCACGCTTTGGGATCCAGCTGGATCAGTTTGTGAGAAGCAAACTTCTCACAGACATGCTGGAAGGAGTGTTTGAGGAGGACTGTGCCCTCACAACCTTCTCAGAAATAAGTGGGTCGAAGAAGAAGATATTGTCGATTTACTTGTATCTATATACATATATATTTGTGTATAATACCAATATGCACAGTATATAGGCTAGCAGAAAACTGCCCGATGGGCAGTTTTTCTGCTAGTGTATCATAATAAACAACAACAGACATTTATATAAGCAGAGAGAGAGCATGAATATTGTTGCTCAAACTTAGCCAAATCTTCTTCAAATCAAACCTTGCTGTTTTAAAAATGGAAGGATGCATTGTCCTAGATATATAAAGACACAAGACAGTAACAGAAGAAATACAGGGGCCCCGAAAAGTTCCTGGCTTTGGGTAAAAGAAAATACAGGAGGATCAGTTAAATATGATTTTATTCAATATATTCTCAATACATTCTCCTCTCAGAGCCACACACTTATCGCAGTGGTTCTGTAAATGTAATAGTTCTACCCTTTTGCGATACCCTTAAGTCAGGAACTTTTCAGCACCCCGGTACCTTTGATCATAGGTTGGCATAAACAGGCTTGCCAATGGCAAAAACAACATATTCACAATATTAGTTGTGTTACTAAGAAATGTTATGAAGGAATTTTCTCAATAGAAGCGAATTATTTGGTAAAACATCTATTATTTTTAAATAGCAGGTATTATTATTATTGGGTTGTTTTTTTAGCATTTAGGAAACATAAATTAATGACAACTACAATTGTGAAAGATAATTTCAATTCAATATAATATTATTTAGATTACTTCATAATATTAGCAGAAATACATACATACAATATTCTATACATAATTCTATCTCCACTCAAATTAATAGAGTTTAAATTTTATATAAATATGTTATTGTAAAGCCAACATTATAAATATTTAAACAATGAACTTCAGTGCAGTTTCTAAGAACAATTGTGTGTCATTGTTTGTGTGTCTGGTATGTGTATGCATGCATCAGCAGGTGTGTGTATGTGCATATGCCAGTGTGAATATGTGTGTGTGTGATGTGAATTGTTCTTCAAGCTTTGGAATTCAGTCCTGTTTTATATGAAAACAATAAGATTCTGATATTTAAGAAAATGTGTGTGGATGGAGGAGAGATCATAAGGTATTTTGGTATTTTGTTTTTAAGTATTGTAAAAATCTCTTCTAATCAATATCTTCAATTATCTAATATGATATTAGATTTTCAATAGTTTTGTTAGTGAAAGTGAAATTACATTCACTGCCAGCTTTTGGTCGATAATCATAAATATAGATCCAACAACGAAGAATGGTAAAAATCCAAATCTCCAGTCATACCCAGATTTCATATCAAATGCATGTTAATCATCATCATCTATTTTATGTCTTTTTAAAATTCTTTTTCTCTTTTTTTTTAAATGTTGGTACAAGCTGGAGAATTCAGAAATACAACAACTTTCTACAAATTTTAATTGATGCTCTTCTTATTGCTAACAGGAATGATAATGTGGGATGGGTGATTTCATCATGTCATCAGCACTAGATAATTTATTTTAACCATTTTCATACCAAACTGCCCAAAATTGCTTCTGGTTCTATGATAGAAAATTGTTTATTTTAAAGTGTTTATATTTAACTAAATAACTTCCATCATATTAATTAAGAACCTTTGGTGAGTTATGTTCCAAACACCAGATAAATAATTGTTTCTACGTTTGGCATGAGGCCACCAATTTGAAGGTAAAGGGGAGAAAATTGATTAAATTAACCCCAGTGCATTATAGGTGCTTTATTTTATCGACCCCGTAAGGATGAAAGGCAATGCTAACCTTGGTGGGATTTGAACTCAGAATGTAAAGGGCTAAATAATGAGAAGTTATTTCACTAAATCTCTCTAAATGTCACGTGAGCAGATATGGTTGTGTCTGTGAGCTTGTATGAATTTTAAATGAAGAATTTTAAGTTGAGTATGACTCTTGGATTATGCAGTGTGATGTTTGGGGAGGACTGGCAAGTTGGATTTTCATTTTTCCACCACATATTTTCAAAATGAGCTTAAAATCATAGGTAGTGTCTTTCATTAAAAATATCCTAATGAAGAGTTGAACAGATTTGGCAATTTCTCCCCTCCACAGCAATTAAAATTTACGGGAATGAAAATGAAAACTAGCTAGATCTTTTCTCCATGCAGTCTGCTAGAAAGAAATGTTATCTATAAAGTCAAGATATAGATGATGTTGGGAAGGATGTTTTGAGCTCAAGTAAGGTTTGATGGTGATGCCCTTCTTGTTGATGGCGTCTAGAGAGATTCTAAGAATGTAGTATAGCACTATGATGAAAAGGAATAATGCAAATATATCCCCTTGCAACACACCTGCAGAGATGTCAAAGAATTTAGCTAAGTTATGAGTAATTATAATTACAATGGTGTTTTGATAGAGTGCTTTAATTGCTTCCACAAGCATAGGTAGAGTTCCATACAAAGGAGGGATTTGGAAAAGGACATCTCTATTTATGCTGTTGAAAACCTTTAAAAAAAAACCTACAAAAACAAGAGCCAAGGGATTTGATTCAAGACTTTATTCACTCAAAGAAATGTGCTGTTGAGATGTCTAATAGAGGTGACACCTCTATTAGCGGGAGATCACTTTTAACAAAAGATGATTTACCCAAGACTCTTAATGTGGTTGACTTAGTTTCTTTTGCATGCTTGGTGAAAACTTCCTTTGATGGAGGGGTTTTCTTTCCTAAGGCCCAAGCATCAATATGGTGCTTATTTATATGATGATGTTTAAGTTCAAGATTTTACCTTCAACACACTCTGTAAGGGCACTCGTCTAAGTCTTTTTTTTTAATTTGGTGATTTGTCTTTTTAGTTGACTTTCATACTGAAAAGAAAAATCTTTGAGCCTATCTCTTGTTGACATTACTTGGTGATGATGAGTGCTCAACTTCATTGGCTTCATTTTAGCCTTTATAGGAAAACTGAAGAAGGCAACCGCCTTATTTGCAGTGGTTAGATTGGAATACTTGTCTTCAACAGTATCATTTGCTGATGAAAGTTCAGAGAATCTGTTGAAGACTTCAACTGCATATGGAGACTATGCAACACCTTGTCATGGCACCACAAAAAGCAGTTGTTGTTGTTGGTCTCCTCAATGAAAGCAAGACTGAGTACATCTCAAATTTATTTGCTCAAACCACCCACAAAACATAGTATGGAAGTGAAATTAAGAGAGTTAATGGCTTTAAGTACCTTGGTTCTTGGATTATGGACTTTGGAAAATATTTCAACACCAGAAAAGTGTAGGCATGGTCAGCATGTAATAAGTTTGACAGAATCTGGCACTCCAGTCTACCAAATTTCTCCAAAGTAAGATTCTTCCTAGCTCAATACAACCAATCCTACTTTATGGTAGTGAAACATGAACACTTATGATCAAACAACAAAATCACTTTGATGGTGCATATACATCTTTGCTTCATTAGGTTCAAAACAAAGCGGATTTAACATAAGACTCTTGGAGAAAAATATATGATAGTATCCCACATATTATGTGAAAGAGGCAGGTGAAATTTTAGTTTCTTGGGTGGTAGGGGTGCAAATGTACCTCATACTTTGGTGTTTTACAAGTTAGACTTATTTCTGGATATGTTTGTGGCATTGATACCAAAACTCCAGAAATAGAATTGAGTGAACAAAACAGATGCTATACCTGGAACCAGTGTTGTAAATGTACCCCAGAACAGATATAATTTTCAAAGTACTAGAATTATACAGATCTGAAAAGATCTCATTATCCTGTGACCTCAGCCAAGATAGACTCAATAATACATCTCCACGTATGTTTATCACTCATTGCATCATCTAGATTCAGAACATCAACATCAAAGTCTCTGGCTATGACATCTGGATAGAAGAGCTTGTGACCTTTTTAGCTTTTGACAGATGTTGGTTTCTAAAGCACTAAATGAAACACAGCTTCTGACTGAGCAGAACTATGACTATGATCAAATGTATTTCAACAATGACAGTTATGTCTTTTTTTAAAAAGTGTGTGTGTATGTAGAGAGGGAGAATATTATGCCCTGAATTATGTTATCCAATGAGATGATAGGACTGGAGTCCCTATCATTCCAATGCAAAGTGGTCATGGAGGTGCCATGGCAAAAAAGCACCCAGCCCACTGTAAAGTGGACGTGGAGGCGCCACGGAAAAAAAGCACCCAGCACTCACTGTAAATGAGGTTGGTGTTAGGAAGGGCATCCAGCTGTAGAAATCAAGCCAGAATCAGTTTCCGTATGAGCAAGACAAGGTCAGTCGACCGGACACTGCCCACAACAGAACAACCCGTCTAACCCATGCAAGCGTGGAAGAACGGATGTAAAATGATGATGATGAATGAGTTTTTTTTTAAGTAACAGGTTGACGGATATTTGGCTGCTATTTCTAACAATCTGAGTAGCCTTATAGCAGCCTCCTTGTCACCTTCATATGAGAGATTTATGTTCTAAGCAAGTTCAATGCAAACTATAAGATGCCAGCAATTCCTATGCATACTCACCCAGCAACCAAGAGATACATCATTCGATTCCTTGCAGGCACCTCTGTCTATACTTTTTCCATCTCCAGGGATATTCTACCCAATTTTTTTCAACTCTTTATAGTGATCAACTATTATTATAGTCATCTGCATTGGGACAACTACTTTAAAAATTTACTTGGCTGAACTGTTTCATTATAAAGCATAAGATAAAAGATAAGGTATCAAAGATTAAAAAAAATTGCAGTAGGGTCGGGTCATCAGCAGAAAATTTCATCAGTTTTATTGCTTCAAATATTAGCAACTCTAAGCTTTGGATTTATTATATTCTCGAGAAAATAGAATTAAAAAACTAATAATAATATGAAGAATCGATGTTCTAATTTTAACCTTAAAAAAAAAAAAAAAAAAAAAAAAAAAAAAAACTCAACAATTATGTCAAGAAAGCTACTAAAAAAAAAAAAAAAAAAAAAAAAAGCAGTACATGAAAAGAAAGTTAAAATGAAATCACTGAAAATGAATAAACTCACCAAACAAGAAATGACTTAAGAAACTATTCTTGAAGTCAAAAATTGATGTATAAGAACATTGAATTGAAGGAAATACACAGGTTTAGACCATCTTTTTTTAATTCTGTGTAAACAACAAGTCATACAAGTGTGTAAACATTGAATCATGCAAATACTAGAATATGTACAGACATATACAGTATATGGGTATAATATTTCTCATAAAATAAAATACATTCATATACATATTATATGTACAGACAGACATGTATATACAGGCATCTCTTTCTCATACAATAAAATACATTTATATGTATACTACATGTACAGAAGTCCACATATATGGGCATATCTTTCTTATACAATAAAATACATTCATATGCATACTACATGTACAGAAATACACATATATAGGCATATCTTTCTCATACAATAAAATACATTCATATGCATACTATAATATGTACAGATATACACATATATGGGCATATCTTTCTCAGAATAAAGTACATTAACAAGTGTAACTAGTCATATTGAAAAGAAAATCATTCTGAAACCAATCAGCAAAAAGATATCAGTGATGAATTGCTGTGTTTATTCTGTGTATGCTGCTTTACAAACAGTCAGGATGTAAAAAAGAATTAGTGATGTGAAGAGAGCAATGGAATGGTATGTTGCCACATAGAAAATATCAACAAACTGTTCCACAAGAGTCCAATCAATAGAAGTTCAACAGGGGAGCCAAGTTGTTTGACAAACCAGTCAAATGGTAGAGATTACTTCATTGTGTCAATAAACAAGATAGTCTTAACTGAATTAAACGATAACTTCATGGCAATTCAATTAGATGAAACTAAATTACAACTAATATGATCAGATCAATGATGTGTGTGCAGAAAACCAGTGATAGACCAGCAGCAGTTGTTGCTACTCTGTAGACAAACTATATAAAAAAAATGGAAATTTGGTCACAGCTGCCTCTATAAAACCTGTGCACAACTATTAATGTTACACTACAGAACAACAGAAATACTCAACATAACTTCATTAGAAACACGAAGGTATAGAATAGTCACCTTAGATGGAATCACAAACTTCAATTTTAATCTATAGAGAAAACTATAAAATCTTGTCATTTTGTTTTAACCCTTTTGATACCAAACCACCCCTTGGTTCTATTAGTCTTAGATGTTTATTTTAAAGTATATTTATCTAAAAGCCTTCTGACATAATTTTATATAAGAATATTTAAGTTATGATCCAAATACAAACCTAATAATGGCAAAGTTAGTTATGTTACTAAACCCCTCCAAAATTCTTAATTATTTTCAAAACGATTTGAAAATGATAGTGTCTTTCAATAGAAGCATAGTAACAAAAGGGTTAATGATGAGAAACGTTTATAGTGATGTACCACTTTCCTCCCCTTTTTTTTTCCAAAACTAAGAGTAGTTTGAGAGTTCTGTTCAGCAATCAATAACAAAAATTACATTCCGAGTTAGTAAAATAGAAAAGTTTCTAGTTTTTTTTTAATCATTTTGTTACCATATTTCTAATGAAAAACATTTCCTATAATTATCAAATCACTTTGAAAATAATCAAGAATTTAGAAAGATTTAGTAATATAACCAAACTTTATTGGCAGTATTAAGATGGTATTTCAAGCATAATTATGATGGAAGGTTTTTTAGATAAATTTAAACACTTTAAAATAAACAGCTTTGCATTATAGAACCAGGGGCAGTTTTAGGGAGTTTGGTATCCAAGATGGCAATAGAATTAACCATTAGTGGTTCATAAAATATTAATTCAACAATTATCGGACCAAGGTAAAATAAAACCAAGGTGCCAAGAAATTAATAAAAACAATACAAAACCCCAGCTAATATAATTAAAAGTTCATGTGTCATAAGCACAAACAAAAATGTATTTAAATCAGAAGTTTGGTGTTGCAAATTAAGTTAAGTATAATGTGAATGAATGAGTACATAAAAAAAGTCTATCTTTCAGATCTGTCCAATTTCAACAATATATAATAGCTGGACAGATCTGAAAGATAACACACACACATGTATAAAGGGGGGAGAGAAAGAAAAAAAGACGGATTTTCCAAATTGTTCACATTGGTGACACACTTTTTAAAAATAAAATTTCTCAAGACGCATTAATCTAGTTTTGGTAGCAGGGCTAAATATATAATGTAATAATCTAATGAGATACATGAGCTTAAAATAAATGTTTGCTGCATGTTGGTGTTTATTTTATTTAAAAGCTGAAATATGTCATAAAGGTATACCAATTTTATACATCAAGGCTCTTTTTGAAGAAATCACATAATTCCAGGGTTTGTTTTGAGGAAATTTTAGAACTCCACAAATCTTTGAGGCAGATGTCATGAGACAGTGTTTGATATTCTACATCTGACAAGCATTTCTAATGGTTATTTTAAACATTTTATGGGTGCTTTAACCATCATTTACCATCTAAGCACATGTAATATTTGAGACAATATTAGATTTAGAATTGTACAAGCAGGGGCCAACAGCACATTAAAATAATCACTGTAAAAATTCAGCTTGCCGATTTTCTTGGAAATGTTCAACAATTTCTCTCAGTTTACATACAACTTGAGAGCCAATGAACTTCATTGGGTAACATAAACTTTCGAAACTTTGCTCTGAGATAGCCAATAACTTTAATTTAAGTGGTTTACTTAATATAATTGGCCATTTGAACAACTTTTTCTATGATTATTTTCAATTCACTTTCGCCCATTCTCACAATTAGTGCCTCATGACGTAAAAAGCAATGAGTGGTGAGAATATTTTCATTTTAAGCATTTTACACTTCAATAACTTCATGTCTTATACTACATGAAACCACATTAACAAAACATTCTTGAAAATTACAAAACAGCATTATGACTGCATCACATTAGAAATTGAAGACTTTAGTTTACAGCAAGTTTTCACAGTGATCTGTATGTATATTAGTAAAGATACTATAAACATTTGAATTAAACTACATGAAACTGAATTACCAAGGAACTTAAAGACTATAGAACAGCATTATGGCTGCATCATGTTAAAAATTTAAGTCTTAAGTTTACTGCAAATTTCAAAATCATATGCCCACTAATAAAGATACTATAAACATTTGAATTAAAAATCTGATTTTAGATTTTGTTTGCCAAATCATTAGAAGATGTCAAGAGTTAACATGAAAAACAAGAACGGTTATAAAATTAATATTATCAAAGAAAATAATCACTGGACAGACTTTACAGGCAAAACCAAACCGGCAGGAGACCCAGGGGTAAATCCCAGGCAAGATGGTTGGATAACATCCATGAACTTGGTTGGTTTCACTTGGGGATCCAGCTAGATCAGTTGGAGACGGTTACTTCTGACAGGACTCACTGAAAGGAGTGTTTGAGGACTCTGCCCCATGACCCTCCCAGGATTAAGTGGGCAAAGAAGAAGAAGACTAAGTAAAGTATTTTGGTTTGCAGGGTCTAGCTTCTGTCACAGAATTGTAGGAGACTACAAAATTCACTTTTTCAAAACAAAACTGTACAAATAATTTTAAATGTAGTTGTCTCAAAGGAGATGACTACAATAATAGTTGTTCACTAAAAATAATAATTGAGAAAATAGGTAAAATACCTCTGGAGATGGAAAAAAGCACTTAGAAATGTCATCGTAACTTCTACCCATATAATAAAAATAACCTTTATGCCAACCTGCATCAGATCACCCACTACATCTCCCCCACCCCATTTGATAACTAGAGCACACCCCATCCTCTACATTAATGGCATGTAGAAATGAAATGTGGACTTGGCAAGTCACATTTTAAGTTATATGCCTAGAAGAACAGTGACTCCAAATGAGTACCGATACGACAATTTTGCTAGTGCCAGTGGCATGATAAAATACACCCAGTCAACCCTGTAGGACACACAACACTGAAGTTGACTGGTTTTCTCTATTACTGTGTACAAGATGACATAGGTTATGATGACTCATCAAATACATATTGCCATAAAGAAACTGATGTAATTTGATAATGACAATGATGATCTAAACTTATTGAATTTCTAAGTTCACATTAGATATAAGAAATTAAAATGTGTATGATCTGCTAGCTAGAAAAGAACAACATGGCAATTTTTTCCTCTAGAAATTACTAATGGTTTAATTTTGCCATCCAAATTTTACATTTTGGAATACTGCTCTGCCAGCATTTACTTCATATAACCTATTTTTACTAATATACAGATTGTAAACTAAATTAAACTTTTTGCTTTTAAGGCATTCTTTTATTCTACATCCTTAGCATTTAGCTTTAGTATGTATATATATTATCACCATCTTTTAACATCTGTTTTCTTTGCTGGGAGATATATAAAATAGACAGCTTTTATTAACATTCATCTTTTTTTAAATTGTAGTAAATTAATTTCTTGTTATGAAAAAGATTAAACCCTCAAACCCTACAACAAAGAAAAGAAAGAAATGCCTTCTTTGCTAATGGAATTCGTGCTGGCGAAAAAATAAATAAGGTCCCAAAATATTGGAGAGAAAAAAGAATAATAAAAAAAAAAAAGATTACCAGGTACTTTTCTTTACCTCATCTTACAGTTCATTTTGCATTTTTAGTCTTCAATCTCTTTTAACGTTAAATAAACTTATTTTTTATAAGTTTATATTATCAATATAAAGAATATATATTTATTTATCAAACACTGGTGGGAAATATAACATCCAATTGTTTAAACTGTCAAGATCAAAGGCATATACATGAATTGACTTTTGAGAGAAGGGGATAAAATAGTACATCATCATGTATTTTCATAAGAGTTAAGGAAAGTAATAGCTACTGAAGTTTACAATGCAGTTTTGTGTGAGATAATGTATTAACTTGTAGTGCTTGTAAAATAACAAACATTTTAAAGGTTTTTTGCAAATTATCTTTTTCAAGGTTCAAAAATAGAAAAGTGTTTACTAACAGTGAAAAATAATGACACGATAGTAATAACTTCTTTCTTTCCAATATTCTTTTAAATTATGTATACAATCACTTTTCCTTGCTATCATAGATTGTATAGTTTGAAAATTCCAATATTTGCATGAACTGCTGGAGTTTTATAACTATAGACTTCTCAACATCAAACAACTGAAGTGAAAGTACTTAACTGTCAATGATCAAGTCCATCAAGTTGTAAATAAGTTCTGTTGGCAGATAAAGTTTAACAGTGTAATTAACAAGAGCACTGAATAATTTGATAAGCCTATGATTAACTTGAAATGCTCAGTCCAATATCTACTATAAATCTATAGACAAATATTATGGTTATTTATCCTATCCATGAAATGAATTGTCTTAGTCATTTTGCTGTGTACCCTGGCTTTTAGAAGAGATACATTGTATCCCTTCATATCGTAAGAGTTGACTAAAAGGTTTGGTGTTAGGAAGGGCACCCAGCTGAGAAACATTGTTTCAAAACATTCTGTCCAACCCATGCAGCATGGAAAAGTGGACAAGGTGATTTTAATGCC
This sequence comes from Eledone cirrhosa, assembly GCA_964016885.1. NCBI lineage: Eukaryota > Metazoa > Mollusca > Cephalopoda > Octopoda > Eledonidae > Eledone > Eledone cirrhosa. The sequence goes on from OZ024742.1 coordinate 252,155,188, forward strand.
CGATAACATAAAACCAGCTTTAGCATACTGTAACACCTACCAGTGGAGACAGTGTGTAAAGGGAATATGACGTGTATTTAGTAGAAGTAAAACAATTTTGATAAGATTTGCTCCTTCTGAACCCTCTTTGAGGTTTTGGGCTAGTCAGCATCCATCCCATGCCTCCCTGGACAAGTCGTAGGCCTATCATCAGTTCTTGCAGCGTTGGATGGTGACTGCAATGTATTTTTCAAACAGGCTCCTTTACCTAAAACCTGAACACATCCCTTGTTGCTCCATGTAAAGGATGATGCAGTATAAATGCTTTTATTGCATCTAACAGTATTGCAGTGTTTTGGTGTTCTTATTCAAGCTAGGCACCAATTTGGTACTTTTCTCCAACCCCCAATGACTAGGCATTTTTAGAGGTGGCCTTGTCGTAGCTACATCACTGGGTTGTGAGAGAGTTCTTGGGAACTAACAGTGTCACCCATTGCTCCATCACCCCTAGTAGTTTACCGCTGTTGCTTATTTGTTTGGCTGGAGCCCACTTATATTGTAACTAACCACCATATCTGCAGGCCGTATCACTTTCTACCAACTGTGACCCATTCTGTAGCAGAACTGCTCTGCCATTTGGCACTTGGCTAGAATTCAAGAGATACAGAGTTCAATTCACTTTGGTGGTCGCTAAGGTTATTTTACCTGATTTTCTAATGCTGTTATATTGTAGTGATTTCGTGTTTGGATATCAACATTTCTAATAGAAGTAAAGCAAGTTTATTTATTCACTTTCATAGATATATTACACAATACAGTTTTTAATTTTCATAGATACATTAAAACTTAACATAAGTATACCCATTCATCAAGCTGTTTAAGCTAGAGAAATTCTACTGAAAACATGAATTATAAATTAAGATATCTAGCTCAAATTTGAAATATAAATAAACAGCATATTATAATTGTCACCTCACAATTGTAAATTTCTATTTTAAGCACCAGCATATGAGTTGCTTTCTATTCTGGCTAATTAACTCGCATAGCAATGTGATAAAAGTCAAATATTTCAATACTAGAAATGTTGCATCAAGAACTAAAGTACCAAAATATTTTCCAAAAGATTATATAAAAAGGTCAGATTTTTCTTCACAAGATAAGAACATATCAAAAGAAAGTTTGCAAGTAAATCCTATCAAATAGAATATTACTTGACAGCGACAAGTTATAGGATGAGATTTACAAACGTTCATGTTATAATTCCATAAAAGTTCAACAAATCTGATTAAATATATTTTTACAATTTATTTTCTCAAACTGGCTGAGTGGATTATGGTATTGGACTACTAACTCCTAATTCAAATACATTGCATGTTGTTTCATTGCTTCTGGGAAGAACAACTCATTCAACAAACCTTATATCACAACATTAGAACAGACATCAGATTATCTGGTTATGTTACTGGCATCCTAACCAGGAAAATTTTTTTTGTCTCTCATCTACTTCATGCTATGAAACTGGATTTATGACCCGACTCTGAAAGGTTCTTTGAAGCATAGTAAGCATTTAGTTTCATTGAATGAAAATGGCCTCATTATTGTGGCTGGTGATTTTAATGGGCATGTTTAGAAACACTGTGGTGGATTCTGGGATGTGTATGGAGGTTATGCTTGGTGTGAAGAATGAGGTGAGATCTAGGTTAATGGAGTTCTGTAATGCAAATAACATGACAATCTGCAACATATATTTCAAGAAACTGGCCAACCACTTGATCGCATAGACTTTATTTTCACCAGGATACATAGATGTTTGGAAATGCAAAGACTATCCCTGGTAAAAAATGTATCACTCAACATAGGTTAGTGATTAGTGACTTTATAAGAGTTAGATGTTTTCAGAGACCTAAAGTGAGACGGGTGGGATTATGAAAGTTCTGGAAAGGGTTACTGCAAAGTGCCAGATAGGGGTCACTACCAATGGCATCTTCCTAGTGAGACAATTACAGAAGTACTTAGCTAGAAAGCTAAGGGTAGATAAATAATTTCTAAGGGCTGTACAAGCCATGTAACGAGGTGTCATCAACTAGGTACAGAGGTGCTGTCAGTCATTAGACTGTAGCCATTTAAGACACTGTCTTAAAGGAATTTAGTTGATCATATCGACCACAATACTTATTTTATCAAGCTTGATAATTATTTTATCGATCTCTATTTGTTGAACTGCTAAGTTAAGAGCCATAATCAATCAGCAAAACTGTATATGTGTGTATGTACAACAGGTGTTTTTGAGACAGCTTTCATCTACCAAATTCCACTCATAAAGCATTGATCAATCAGTGTCTATAATAGAAAATACTTGCTCAAGGTTTGAAGATGAAACCATGTAGTTGTGAAGCAAACTCTTTAACCATGTAGCCATTGCTGTGCTTGTCAGTGAGAGTGTGCATGTGTATATTAGTAGTAGTGGTGGTTGCGGTAGTAGTAATATTAGTACCTCGATTAGTGCTCTAGATATGTTCCTAAATATGCAAGGCTAGACAAAATTATAGTCATTATAGCATAAATTGATAATCTTCTGGAAGATTCTGGAGTGGATAATATAGGAGAGCTGAGATCATTGATGATGGATAGAAAGCTTTGGAGAGCACATGTAAAGACAAATGAGAGATCTGGTAGTTGGCATAAATATATTACATAAATAGAGATGCCAGCCACTTTTCAACAGTGATATCAGACACAAATGTGTTTTTGTTTTGTAATGATTTATCTGAAAATATCTAAAAACATGTTTGTTAATTTAAATTACTATACAGAATCTTTACTAGTGGACAGATTTTTGTGAATATTTACAATAAAATGAAGTCAAGACTTAAATTTTTAATAGAATGTAACCATAGTGCTGTTTTGTACTTCTCAAGAATATCTTGCTAATGCAATTTCATGAGGTACAGGATGTTAAGAGTTACAGTTTTTACAGATGGCTAGCTATCTTTTCTACTTGTAAGTAACCACTCATCAGTGAACTATTAGAATCTGTAGTCAGTAAGACAATTAATTGCATGATGGCTTAAAATCGTAATCACACGAATGATTTAAATATCAGTAAAGAGAGTTAAAAATCTACCTAAAAGTCAATGATGATAAAATTGATTCCATTCCAATTAAATTAGTTTCCAGCAGGTGCATGCATCCAGATCACACTGCTAACACACCTATTCAATAGTTTAAAACTATTTAACATATTTTGTACTTTCTGTAACCACTATATTGTTATTTAGACATGCAAGAGGGTGGTGGATTAGCAGAGTTGGTAGAGTGCCCGATAAAATGTAAAATGCCATTGCAGTATTTGTTCTGGCTCTTTACATTCTGAGTTCAAATCCTGCCAAGTCAACATTGCCTTTCATCCTTCTGAAGTACCAGTTAAATATTTGGGTTGATATAATCAATTTCCCTTCCCCCAAATTTGATGACTTTGTGCTTAAATTAGAAATTAATTGTTTCTACTTTTGGCACAAGGCCAGCAATTACCCAGTGTATTACTGGTACTTTATTTTATCGACCCCGTAAGGATGAAAGGCAAAGTTAACCTCGGCGGGATTTGAACTCAAAATGGCAAGGGCCGTAACTCTACGCGTCAAAGCATGGTGTCCGACCCTCTACCGATACTGCCAATCCATCGCGCTTAAATTAGAAATTAATGTTAGGGCAATGGACTGACAGAATCTGTAGAGCATTTGACAAATGCCTAATTTAGAAATGAATGCCTAATTTAGAAATTGTTATTTAGACAAACAGCATTTACTTGTTAAAACAATGTTCAAGTTTCTACGTTCAGCAGAGTTCTCTATGGTACCCATGGCATGCCACTAGTTTCCTGGCTGATGTAGCTTGAAAGGACACATTACTTAATTATAAGCATTGAAGAAACTTAATGAAAATGTCACTCACTCCAAAAGTTAACCTTTAGGTGTAATACATACTTCACATTTTAATAAGAAGCCTCGTAATCATAGATTTTTTTTTACAAATATTTCAATAGAATTGTAACTGCATTTGTTATAAGTGTAGAACTAACTATTTGTTGATCCAAATTATATCAATAACATTGATTTAACTGTTTTATGGCCTTATTTCTCATGAAATACACTTTATTTGAATTAATTAATAAAAAAGATTTGAAGGGATTTATTAAAATGTTTAATTGTTTCATGGTATTTGTAACAATTTAACAAAAGTTCTTTATATCAAATTATTTTGGAAGATTTTAATTTAAATAGAAACCCTTTAAAATTAGTAGTTTTGTTTCGTAGACCAGAGGAGTTTTTGAGTGGGTTGGTATCAAAAGGGTTAAGAAATTGACCAAGAATACACATTTGAGTCTATCGGAGATCATCAGAGAAGTCAACAGTACATGCAGTGTCAAACCTGGGGGATCATCAGACTGATGCTTATCCCAGTTTCAATGGCATTAAGTGACAGAGAGTCAGGATGCCAGTCCATTGCAGGTTAAAATCCCCAGCTACCGCTGGTACTCATTTTCAGCTGAGTGTACTGGGACAACGTGAAATGAAGTGTTTTTACTCAAGAACACAACACACACCTCAGTCAAGGAATGAAACCCACCACTAGGCCATGTGCCTTCACATATTAATATAAAGGAAAAATAATGAAGAATTCATAAGAAAGACCTGACATAATAATAATGAATTTACCATGAACAGTGTGCAGAGAATCATAAATGAAATATTGGATAGCAATACTGAAAGGGTAAAAGAAAACAGTATTGCATGTAGAAAACAAAAAAGAAAAGGAAAAACCAACACCTTTATTCATTATCATTTATTTACTCTCTAGTTTTCCATTCTAGCATGAGGTGATGGGTTATCAGTGACCAAGTCGGTATTTGATTGCAGTTACTGTTCTCTCATTGATGGACCTTAGTTCACATTGTGCTTGCTTATTTCTGTTCCAGTTTTGGCATGGTTTCTGTGGTTGGTTGCCCTTCCTTGCACCAAACACTTTACAGAGTGCATTGGGTACATTTTATTGTGGCATTAACATCAAAGAGGTTACCAATCCTTGACACGACTGAAGAGCCCACAACCCTTTATTTGGCATGGTTTCTAAGTCTAGATGCCTTTCCTAACACCAACCACTTTACAAAGTACTCAGTGTAATTTATTGTGATATTGCATTCTGTTCACCACCCCAATTTTTCTATTTTTTCAAGGCATGTCTCTTAGCTTTTGTGGTTCTGCCTACCCTACTATTCCACCACCATGCCCTTCCTTGCACCAAACACTTTACAGAGTGCATTGGGTACATTTTATTGTGGCATTAACATCAAAGAGGTTACCAATCCTTGACACGACTGAAGAGCCCACAACCCTTTATTTGGCATGGTTTCTAAGTCTAGATGCCTTTCCTAACACCAACCACTTTACAAAGTACTCAGTGTAATTTATTGTGATATTGCATTCTGTTCACCACCCCAATTTTTCTAGTTTTTCAAGGCATGTCTCTTAGCTTTTGTGGTTCTGCCTACCCTACTATTCCACCACCATGTCACCTTTTGTTTTGCTGGGATCTTGGACTGGATCTTGGTCTGTAGCTTTCGGAAGTTGTTGCATAGGAATTCTAAATTTTGCTCTATATAATAGGTTTCCATATCATATTCCTTTCTGTCAAAGTAGACCTCTTCTGAATTTGTCATCAACCAAGGGTTCTTTCAGCTCCATGTCTTCTCCAGAGAAATTTGCATTAACACACACACCCATGCACTAACAGATAGACTGTCTACTCATTCATTTGTTTTGTTGTTTGTACAATGATTTGTTAACACTGCCATGTTTAACTCGAGAATACTAGAAGTATTAGTTTCTAATGGAAGCAAAAACACAGGGAAGTTTTTAAATGCAAAATTAGAAATTGTGAGTCGTGCTTTCCCCATCGCCATTAGAATTCTCACTAAAGTTTATGAATACCAAGAGAAATAAATTCCAACTAAACTTTTTTGTTAGACAAAGTTTTTTCTTTAGAAATAGGTTTCTACAAAGATATATATATATATATATATATAAAGGATGTATTTCTTGTCAGATGTGCAAGCAATGTTGTAATTCTCATAAATATAGACAAGTTATCTATAAAGATTGCAAATCTGTAATTAGTTCCTACAGGATACATTCAAAAGTTCTTTTAATCTCAATAGACTATTTTATAAAGTTTTATTTTATTTTTAACACTGCTAGCAATTTGCATTGTAGAAAAATCTATAGTGACACACTATTGAACTAGAAAATATAACCAACCTAAGCAGAAGAACAATGAATTTAGTCAATACTAGTTCATTATTCTTAAACTTGATATTCAACTCAAAAGAAAATGTGTCCTATGTATTGTATATAATATACAAACAAATATATGTTTCACCAATATCATCATTTTATGTCCACTTTTCCATATTTGCCTGGGTTGGATGGGTCCTTTCTCGCACAGCCTCCTCCACCTCAGAGTGTTCTTTCATCATTATCTCTGTGAGCTTCAATGTTTACACACAAAAATATATATAATGTGTATATTTATAAGTATGTAAAATATGCAACATATGACCATTCCCAAAAAATTCCTTTCATTTATTATTTTATTCGCTTCCCCATATGATATTATTTGCTGCTAAACTTATATAACAAAGGTCTGTAAAGGAAGATTTGTAAAAATTACATCTGTAGGATAACAAGTCATATCATTACAGACTTAAAATTCAAACTATATATCAAAATCAGGATCTGTACTTCATTGCCCACTGGGAGGGTAGTGGGGAAAGAGTCCTCAAGTACACCTTCTAGTGGATTCTGTCAGAAGCAACTATCTCCAGTTGGTCTGACTAGAGCCCCAAACAAGACCAGCCGATCCCATGGATTTATCCAATCAACTTGCTTGGGATCTACCCATGTGTCTCCTGCCAGCTGTTTTTGCCCGTAAAGTCTGTCAAACAATTCTTTCCTTAGACATTCTGACCACATGTCCATAGTATTGGAGCTGTGATGCTCTACTTGGAGCAACTTTCTGATCTTTGCACAACAAACTTTTGAGTAATGTTACTCCAAAGACCTTTCGGAAGAACCCATTTTGACTACTTGTATTTGCAATTGTATTCTTTTAGTCATTACTTAAGATTCATGACCATACGTAAGGGTTTGCATGAAGATGGTGAGTTTGGCTTAAGCTAATGTTCTTAGAATAATACTGTGATTCATGGCATTTTCCCTTGTTCTTGTCTGGGTGGTAGTGATATTATGCTTGCAGGACCATGACCCATTTTTTATACAGTGTTGCCCAGTCATCATGTGACTATTTTCGATATTGAACAGACAACATATATGTCGAGAGTATGCAAAGAGAATCATATGGTCAACATTTTTTTTTAAACAAATTTCTATACTCCTATAACATGCTTTATAATTCACACACACACACACACACACACACACACACACACACACACACACACACAATAACAAATGTTGTGAACTCCTTGTTGCTTATAATGAATCCTTTTATCATGTTTTGCAAAATGTAACCAAAACATGTGAAATTACTTTAATACAAATTGCATTACAATAAATTCAGTTATTACAAACAATAAAATTGTCTCCAAAGCGTATTTCACATTCATGAATTTAAAAAAAAATATATTTTAAATTTGAAATGGTGTTTAGAAGAAACTTCATCTAGCAGAAAAGAACTAAATTTTATGAAAAGTATTTTTTTTTTAAAGTTGAAAAAGAAAATACCAACTGTAATTGAATATGGCATACTGCTAAAGGCTGTAACAGCCAATTTTTACAAAGTAGTATTGATAAATATGATGACACTCAAAGCATGGTATCATCTAAAGAAAGTGAAATAGTCAGTACTATTTTGTAAAAAAATAGAAATGACAAAGACACTGATTGAAGAAATTACCCAGTACACCCATCTTACCCTTGTCAGCATAACAAAAAAGAAAATAAAAGAATGGCCACACCACCAATTCTTTTTGCTACCCCTTTATCACATGACACATGAAAACAGTATTCTCAAATTTGAAACTTCCAAAATCTCAAGGTGATCTTATAAACTTACACACACACACAAAGAAGAAAACATGTACTCAATGCATGCAGGTGAGTTTATTTATCTTTTTGGCTGCCTGAAGGATCATACATCACAAGAAAGTGAGTTACTGAGTTGCAGTGGAATGAATTATCTACTTTGAATAATACTATATATAACATATCATCATCATCATCATCATCAACGTTTAACGTCCGTGTTCCACGCTTGCATGGGTTTGGACGGGGGTAGTCCCACTTGAGGCAAGAGTGATTGTCTTGCTCGCATAGGACTGTCTGGCAGGTTTTCTACAGTTGGATGCCCTTCCTAACACCAACCACATTTACAGTGTGGGTCTGGGAGGTTTTTACCGTGTTGCCTACACGGCCACATTACAGCGTGGACTGTGTGTTTTTTTGTCGTGACACCTACACGATCTCATTTGTTTCGGCTCGGATGACGCGGCACCAACATAACTTTACATAGGACGGGGTGGTGTGGATGGGGTGGGGGTGGTGGTGGTGGGACGGGGTGTATTTTGTTAGAGATGCCTACTGGCAAGGCGGGTCTTCTCTGTTACTGAGTACCGCCAAAGGTCTCGGTCCAGTGACATTGTCTTGGAGAGGTGTAAGTGTGTGAGGTCGGAGTTTATCAGCTCGTCCCAGGTTTTTCTAGGTCTGCCTATTCCGTGGCTACCGTCTATCTTTATTGCCCTGCACTTTGTTATACAGCTATCGACTTTCATGCGCATCACGTGTCCATACCAACGTAGCCTTCTCTCGAGTAAACAACATCTGATCCCTCTTATCTCTAATTTTTTCCTTAGTTCGTTTATGCTTTGCCGTTCACGTATATTACTGTTACACATCCAGCGGAGCATGCAAGCTTCGTTCCTCTCTAGTCTGCGTATATCCTCTGCACACAATGCCCAGGTCTCACTGCCATGCAACATTGCTGTTCGTATGCAGGCATCGTACAACCTGCCTTTCATTTTTAGGGAGAACCCTTTAGCAGCTAATAGTGGTATAAGCTCTCTGAACTTTTTCCAACCAGTTCTGACTCTAGCTACAGTACTTTCAGAGCACCCTCCCCCACTGCTGATTTTATCGCCCAGGTAACGGAAGCTGTCCACTATTTCTATAGAACCCTCTGCGCAATTGAAAGAGCTAGTATTGTGTGGGCACTTGCTGCTACTTATTGCACCAGAACACCGGCCACATGTAAAATCTATGTTCTTAGTTAGCTTACCTGTGATCCCACTACATCTTTTATGCACCCATACTTTGCATTTAGGACACAAAATGGAGTTTCTACCTACGCCTTTCCTACACACCGAGCACGACCATTTCCCAGAAGGGACCGCCGCCTTGTTTTCTTTCCTACAAACTAGAACTTTGGTCTTAGCCAGGTTAATTTTAAGTCCTTTTGACTCTAGGCCGTGCTTCCATGTTTGGAATTTCTTCTCTAGCTCGGCCATTGATTCCGCTATGAGTGTCAGGTCGTCTGCGTATAGGAGTTCCCATGGGCAGCCTGTCTTGAACTCCTCTGTTATAGCCTGAAGGGCAATAATAAATAGTAGGGGGCTGAGAACAGAGCCCTGATGGACGCCAACTTTTACGCTAAACTCTTCACTATATTCGTTGTTAATTCTAACCTTGCTGACTGTTTCTTTATACATGGCTTGTATAGCCCTCACAAGCCATTCGTCAACGCCTAGTTTTCTAAGAGCCCACCAGATAATGGAGCGGGGGACTCTGTCGAAGGCTTTCTCCAAGTCGACAAAAGCTAAGTAGAGGGGTTTACCTTTAGCTAGGTACTTCTCCTGTAGTTGTCGTACTATGAAAAGAGCGTCTGTGGTACTTTTGCCTGACACAAACCCGAACTGCATTTCATCTAGGTCAATTCTCTCTCTGATTAGTTGCGCTATTACTTTTTCTGTGACCTTCATGACCTGGTCGATTAATTTAATGCCTCTATAGTTACTCCTATCTAGGGCGTCTCCTTTACCCTTATAACAGTTAACGATGATGCTGCTATGCCAGTCCTTCGGAACAACCCCATTCTGTACGACTTGGTTAACTATGCGGGTGACCATGGTGTGTCCCACCGTGCCAGATGCCTTCAGCATCTCAGCAACTATTTCCGAAGGCCCAGCCGCCTTACCTGTCTTCATATCCTTGATTGCCTTACTTATTATACTCCCCTCGACTAACACTGCTGGTCCCTCTATTGGGTCGACATGGGGGAGACTGTCTTTCTCCCATTTATTCTCCTCATTTAGTAGCCTTTCATAGTGACACTTCCAAGCTGCCTTCTTATCAGTGTCGGTGATGGCAAGTATGCCATCATCGTTAAGTACACACTTCTCCCCGACAATATCACGGTTTTCCTTGACGCATTGCCTAGCAATCCTGAACACCTCACGTTTTTGGTCATCGCGTTGTAGGACATGCTTGAACTTTCTTTCCTCAGCTTCCCTTCTTGCTAAGTACACTTCTCTCCTAGCTTCCCTCCTGGCCACTTGATAGTCTACTCTACTTCCCCCATCCCGCCATACTTTCCAAGCCTGCTTTTTGGCCTTAATTGACTCCTCCACCTTACTGTTCCACCACCATGTTACTCTCCTCCTGCCTACAGGCCTGCTCCAGCCACAGACTTCGTCTGTGGCCAACAGCAGGTTTGCTTTCAGAAATTCCCACTGTCCCTCTATATTGTCCGACTCTAAGTGTTCTTCCTTACTGTCGAAAGCATCAAGTAATATGTTTTGAAATTTATTTTTGGCTGTGGGGTCCTTTAGCTTCCATATTTTTCTCCTGAGGATAGTCCTCTTCTGCTGTCGAGTACGTCTCGACCTGACTATGAGGTCGCTAATTATCAGTCTATGTTGGGAGGTGCATTCTTCATGGGGGAGGGATTTAGTGTTTACAACAGACACTCTGTCACGTCTTCTGGTAAGGATATAATCTACCTGGCTTGTGTGTTCCCCGGATCTATAGGTGATCAGGTGATTGTCACGTTTTTTGAAGTTAGTGTTACAGATAGTTAGGTTATTTGCATCACAGAATTCCAGGATTCTGGAGCCTTCCTCATTTCTAGTACCAAACCCATAGCCTCCATGGATTTCGTCGTAGCCGTCACAATGTTGCCCAACGTGACCATTTAGGTCGCCTGCAATAATTATATAGTCACTGTCAGATATTTGGGAGGTAGTGAGCATCAGTGTCTCATAGAATCTGTCTTTTATAGTGCCGGGCAGTCCGGATTGGGGTGCATACGCAGATATTACTGTCACCGTAGTTCTATTGAGGACAAGTCGTATTTTAATTATTCTGTCGTTCACTCTATTTACGTCTATTATCTTATCCGCCCACTTTTCTGCTACCATGATTCCTACTCCACCCAGCCCATCGTCGTTTCCCACCCAGAAAAGCTTATAACATCGTTTTTTACCCTCAATGAATCTAGCAGACCCACCCCTCCACCTGGTCTCTTGAATACAACAAACATCGACCTCCTTACGTTCAAGCATTTCTACAACCTCGTTAGCGCGCCCCTTTAGGGTGCCTACATTTATGGTACCAACTCTGAAGTTTTGGATCGCGTTTGGAGGGTGGGGGTGGTGTGGGGCGGGGGGAGATGGGGTTATGTTAGCCATCCGCGGGCGAAACAAAGAAGAGTGCTCGCATTCTCGTCCACGAGGTGAATTTGACTTTAGCATTGGCATTTTCGCTCTGAGCGTCCAGATTTTTCTCTCCCCTCCACTCTCCAGGATTCCGCAGTCCGTCCATCCATCCATCCATCCATCATATATCGAAGGCAACCGTGCAAGCGATAGTATAGGCCTCTGGCTTATGATTGGTCCGCGTAATAATAATAATGGTGATGCGTGTGGGGGGGGGGGGTCTCTGGCTTATAGTAATAATGGTGATGCGTGTGGGGGGGGTCTCTGGCTTATGATTGGTCCACGTATTAAGAATGGTGGTGTGTGGGGGCGGGTGGGAGGGATGTGGGGTAGCTAGCTGGAAGGTTATGAATGTTTACCAGCGAGTAACAAAAAGCAAAACTGCAAGATTTGTTCTGTTCAATACGACAAAAACACCGTATTTAAACCTTAATAAATAACAAAAAATACAGATTTCGGATTTTGCGGGATTGGATGTTTGTACGAAATTGTGGTGTGTGGAGGAGATAGGAAAAACGTGAACGTTACGATTACATGGTTACACCGTAGTAGGGGTAGTTGAAGCAGCAATTGTTTGGCGAAAGTGAATAAACATGAACGGGAATTTATCTTATATATATATGTGTGTGTGTGTGTGTAGCTAAGAGAGAGAGAGAGAGAGTGGGAAGGGGGAGAGAGAGAGAGAGAGAGTGGCTGACCGCAACCCCTCGTGAAGAAAATGGTGGGTGAGGGGTGTATGAGCGGGATTTTTGACTTTCGAGGTAGCATGATATATATATTTAAAGTAAATTATAAGAAGTAGAATGGAAAGGATTTTGTTGTTTTTTGTTTTTTTGTTTGAGAATACGATAGAATTAGGGAATTGGAGGATACGATAGAATTAAGAATGGGAAGGATTTTGTTTTTTTTTGTTTGGGAATACGATGGAATTAAGGAATTTAAGGAATTGGAGAATACGATAGAATTAGCTAGCTGGAAGGTTATGAATGTTTACCAGCGAGTAACAAAAAGCAAAACTGCAAGATTTGTTCTGTTCAATACGACAAAAACACCGTATTTAAACCTTAATAAATAACAAAAAATACAGATTTCGGATTTTGCGGGATTGGATGTTTGTACGAAATTGTGGTGTGTGGAGGAGATAGGAAAAACGTGAACGTTACGATTACATGGTTACACCGTAGTAGGGGTAGTTGAAGCAGCAATTGTTTGGCGAAAGTGAATAAACATGAACGGGAATTTATCTTATATATATATGTGTGTGTGTGTGTGTAGCTAAGAGAGAGAGAGAGAGAGTGGGAAGGGGGAGAGAGAGAGAGAGAGAGTGGCTGACCGCAACCCCTCGTGAAGAAAATGGTGGGTGAGGGGTGTATGAGCGGGATTTTTGACTTTCGAGGTAGCATGATATATATATTTAAAGTAAATTATAAGAAGTAGAATGGAAAGGATTTTGTTGTTTTTTGTTTTTTTGTTTGAGAATACGATAGAATTAGGGAATTGGAGGATACGATAGAATTAAGAATGGGAAGGATTTTGTTTTTTTTTTTGTTTGGGAATACGATGGAATTAAGGAATTTAAGGAATTGGAGAATACGATAGAATTAGCTAGCTGGAAGGTTATGAATGTTTACCAGCGAGTAACAAAAAGCAAAACTGCAAGATTTGTTCTGTTCAATACGACAAAAACACCGTATTTAAACCTTAATAAATAACAAAAAATACAGATTTCGGATTTTGCGGGATTGGATGTTTGTACGAAATTGTGGTGTGTGGAGGAGATAGGAAAAACGTGAACGTTACGATTACATGGTTACACCGTAGTAGGGGTAGTTGAAGCAGCAATTGTTTGGCGAAAGTGAATAAACATGAACGGGAATTTATCTTATATATATATGTGTGTGTGTGTGTGTAGCTAAGAGAGAGAGAGAGAGAGTGGGAAGGGGGAGAGAGAGAGAGAGAGAGTGGCTGACCGCAACCCCTCGTGAAGAAAATGGTGGGTGAGGGGTGTATGAGCGGGATTTTTGACTTTCGAGGTAGCATGATATATATATTTAAAGTAAATTATAAGAAGTAGAATGGAAAGGATTTTGTTGTTTTTTGTTTTTTTGTTTGAGAATACGATAGAATTAGGGAATTGGAGGATACGATAGAATTAAGAATGGGAAGGATTTTGTTTTTTTTTGTTTGGGAATACGATGGAATTAAGGAATTTAAGGAATTGGAGAATACGATAGAATTAGCTAGCTGGAAGGTTATGAATGTTTACCAGCGAGTAACAAAAAGCAAAACTGCAAGATTTGTTCTGTTCAATACGACAAAAACACCGTATTTAAACCTTAATAAATAACAAAAAATACAGATTTCGGATTTTGCGGGATTGGATGTTTGTACGAAATTGTGGTGTGTGGAGGAGATAGGAAAAACGTGAACGTTACGATTACATGGTTACACCGTAGTAGGGGTAGTTGAAGCAGCAATTGTTTGGCGAAAGTGAATAAACATGAACGGGAATTTATCTTATATATATATGTGTGTGTGTGTGTGTAGCTAAGAGAGAGAGAGAGAGAGTGGGAAGGGGGAGAGAGAGAGAGAGAGAGTGGCTGACCGCAACCCCTCGTGAAGAAAATGGTGGGTGAGGGGTGTATGAGCGGGATTTTTGACTTTCGAGGTAGCATGATATATATATTTAAAGTAAATTATAAGAAGTAGAATGGAAAGGATTTTGTTGTTTTTTGTTTTTTTGTTTGAGAATACGATAGAATTAGGGAATTGGAGGATACGATAGAATTAAGAATGGGAAGGATTTTTTTTTTTTTTTTGTTTGGGAATACGATGGAATTAAGGAATTTAAGGAATTGGAGAATACGATAGAATTAGCTAGCTGGAAGGTTATGAATGTTTACCAGCGAGTAACAAAAAGCAAAACTGCAAGATTTGTTCTGTTCAATACGACAAAAACACCGTATTTAAACCTTAATAAATAACAAAAAATACAGATTTCGGATTTTGCGGGATTGGATGTTTGTACGAAATTGTGGTGTGTGGAGGAGATAGGAAAAACGTGAACGTTACGATTACATGGTTACACCGTAGTAGGGGTAGTTGAAGCAGCAATTGTTTGGCGAAAGTGAATAAACATGAACGGGAATTTATCTTATATATATATGTGTGTGTGTGTGTGTAGCTAAGAGAGAGAGAGAGAGAGTGGGAAGGGGGAGAGAGAGAGAGAGAGAGTGGCTGACCGCAACCCCTCGTGAAGAAAATGGTGGGTGAGGGGTGTATGAGCGGGATTTTTGACTTTCGAGGTAGCATGATATATATATTTAAAGTAAATTATAAGAAGTAGAATGGAAAGGATTTTGTTGTTTTTTGTTTTTTTGTTTGAGAATACGATAGAATTAGGGAATTGGAGGATACGATAGAATTAAGAATGGGAAGGATTTTGTTTTTTTTTGTTTGGGAATACGATGGAATTAAGGAATTTAAGGAATTGGAGAATACGATAGAATTAGCTAGCTGGAAGGTTATGAATGTTTACCAGCGAGTAACAAAAAGCAAAACTGCAAGATTTGTTCTGTTCAATACGACAAAAACACCGTATTTAAACCTTAATAAATAACAAAAAATACAGATTTCGGATTTTGCGGGATTGGATGTTTGTACGAAATTGTGGTGTGTGGAGGAGATAGGAAAAACGTGAACGTTACGATTACATGGTTACACCGTAGTAGGGGTAGTTGAAGCAGCAATTGTTTGGCGAAAGTGAATAAACATGAACGGGAATTTATCTTATATATATATGTGTGTGTGTGTGTGTAGCTAAGAGAGAGAGAGAGAGAGTGGGAAGGGGGAGAGAGAGAGAGAGAGAGTGGCTGACCGCAACCCCTCGTGAAGAAAATGGTGGGTGAGGGGTGTATGAGCGGGATTTTTGACTTTCGAGGTAGCATGATATATATATTTAAAGTAAATTATAAGAAGTAGAATGGAAAGGATTTTGTTGTTTTTTGTTTTTTTGTTTGAGAATACGATAGAATTAGGGAATTGGAGGATACGATAGAATTAAGAATGGGAAGGATTTTTTTTTTTTTTTGTTTGGGAATACGATGGAATTAAGGAATTTAAGGAATTGGAGAATACGATAGAATTAGCTAGCTGGAAGGTTATGAATGTTTACCAGCGAGTAACAAAAAGCAAAACTGCAAGATTTGTTCTGTTCAATACGACAAAAACACCGTATTTAAACCTTAATAAATAACAAAAAATACAGATTTCGGATTTTGCGGGATTGGATGTTTGTACGAAATTGTGGTGTGTGGAGGAGATAGGAAAAACGTGAACGTTACGATTACATGGTTACACCGTAGTAGGGGTAGTTGAAGCAGCAATTGTTTGGCGAAAGTGAATAAACATGAACGGGAATTTATCTTATATATATATGTGTGTGTGTGTGTGTAGCTAAGAGAGAGAGAGAGAGAGTGGGAAGGGGGAGAGAGAGAGAGAGAGAGTGGCTGACCGCAACCCCTCGTGAAGAAAATGGTGGGTGAGGGGTGTATGAGCGGGATTTTTGACTTTCGAGGTAGCATGATATATATATTTAAAGTAAATTATAAGAAGTAGAATGGAAAGGATTTTGTTGTTTTTTGTTTTTTTGTTTGAGAATACGATAGAATTAGGGAATTGGAGGATACGATAGAATTAAGAATGGGAAGGATTTTGTTTTTTTTTGTTTGGGAATACGATGGAATTAAGGAATTTAAGGAATTGGAGAATACGATAGAATTAGCTAGCTGGAAGGTTATGAATGTTTACCAGCGAGTAACAAAAAGCAAAACTGCAAGATTTGTTCTGTTCAATACGACAAAAACACCGTATTTAAACCTTAATAAATAACAAAAAATACAGATTTCGGATTTTGCGGGATTGGATGTTTGTACGAAATTGTGGTGTGTGGAGGAGATAGGAAAAACGTGAACGTTACGATTACATGGTTACACCGTAGTAGGGGTAGTTGAAGCAGCAATTGTTTGGCGAAAGTGAATAAACATGAACGGGAATTTATCTTATATATATATGTGTGTGTGTGTGTGTAGCTAAGAGAGAGAGAGAGAGAGTGGGAAGGGGGAGAGAGAGAGAGAGAGAGTGGCTGACCGCAACCCCTCGTGAAGAAAATGGTGGGTGAGGGGTGTATGAGCGGGATTTTTGACTTTCGAGGTAGCATGATATATATATTTAAAGTAAATTATAAGAAGTAGAATGGAAAGGATTTTGTTGTTTTTTGTTTTTTTGTTTGAGAATACGATAGAATTAGGGAATTGGAGGATACGATAGAATTAAGAATGGGAAGGATTTTGTTTTTTTTTGTTTGGGAATACGATGGAATTAAGGAATTTAAGGAATTGGAGAATACGATAGAATTAGCTAGCTGGAAGGTTATGAATGTTTACCAGCGAGTAACAAAAAGCAAAACTGCAAGATTTGTTCTGTTCAATACGACAAAAACACCGTATTTAAACCTTAATAAATAACAAAAAATACAGATTTCGGATTTTGCGGGATTGGATGTTTGTACGAAATTGTGGTGTGTGGAGGAGATAGGAAAAACGTGAACGTTACGATTACATGGTTACACCGTAGTAGGGGTAGTTGAAGCAGCAATTGTTTGGCGAAAGTGAATAAACATGAACGGGAATTTATCTTATATATATATGTGTGTGTGTGTGTGTAGCTAAGAGAGAGAGAGAGAGAGTGGGAAGGGGGAGAGAGAGAGAGAGAGAGTGGCTGACCGCAACCCCTCGTGAAGAAAATGGTGGGTGAGGGGTGTATGAGCGGGATTTTTGACTTTCGAGGTAGCATGATATATATATTTAAAGTAAATTATAAGAAGTAGAATGGAAAGGATTTTGTTGTTTTTTGTTTTTTTGTTTGAGAATACGATAGAATTAGGGAATTGGAGGATACGATAGAATTAAGAATGGGAAGGATTTTGTTTTTTTTTGTTTGGGAATACGATGGAATTAAGGAATTTAAGGAATTGGAGAATACGATAGAATTAGCTAGCTGGAAGGTTATGAATGTTTACCAGCGAGTAACAAAAAGCAAAACTGCAAGATTTGTTCTGTTCAATACGACAAAAACACCGTATTTAAACCTTAATAAATAACAAAAAATACAGATTTCGGATTTTGCGGGATTGGATGTTTGTACGAAATTGTGGTGTGTGGAGGAGATAGGAAAAACGTGAACGTTACGATTACATGGTTACACCGTAGTAGGGGTAGTTGAAGCAGCAATTGTTTGGCGAAAGTGAATAAACATGAACGGGAATTTATCTTATATATATATGTGTGTGTGTGTGTGTAGCTAAGAGAGAGAGAGAGAGAGTGGGAAGGGGGAGAGAGAGAGAGAGAGAGTGGCTGACCGCAACCCCTCGTGAAGAAAATGGTGGGTGAGGGGTGTATGAGCGGGATTTTTGACTTTCGAGGTAGCATGATATATATATTTAAAGTAAATTATAAGAAGTAGAATGGAAAGGATTTTGTTGTTTTTTGTTTTTTTGTTTGAGAATACGATAGAATTAGGGAATTGGAGGATACGATAGAATTAAGAATGGGAAGGATTTTGTTTTTTTTTTTGTTTGGGAATACGATGGAATTAAGGAATTTAAGGAATTGGAGAATACGATAGAATTAGCTAGCTGGAAGGTTATGAATGTTTACCAGCGAGTAACAAAAAGCAAAACTGCAAGATTTGTTCTGTTCAATACGACAAAAACACCGTATTTAAACCTTAATAAATAACAAAAAATACAGATTTCGGATTTTGCGGGATTGGATGTTTGTACGAAATTGTGGTGTGTGGAGGAGATAGGAAAAACGTGAACGTTACGATTACATGGTTACACCGTAGTAGGGGTAGTTGAAGCAGCAATTGTTTGGCGAAAGTGAATAAACATGAACGGGAATTTATCTTATATATATATGTGTGTGTGTGTGTGTAGCTAAGAGAGAGAGAGAGAGAGTGGGAAGGGGGAGAGAGAGAGAGAGAGAGTGGCTGACCGCAACCCCTCGTGAAGAAAATGGTGGGTGAGGGGTGTATGAGCGGGATTTTTGACTTTCGAGGTAGCATGATATATATATTTAAAGTAAATTATAAGAAGTAGAATGGAAAGGATTTTGTTGTTTTTTGTTTTTTTGTTTGAGAATACGATAGAATTAGGGAATTGGAGGATACGATAGAATTAAGAATGGGAAGGATTTTGTTTTTTTTTGTTTGGGAATACGATGGAATTAAGGAATTTAAGGAATTGGAGAATACGATAGAATTAGCTAGCTGGAAGGTTATGAATGTTTACCAGCGAGTAACAAAAAGCAAAACTGCAAGATTTGTTCTGTTCAATACGACAAAAACACCGTATTTAAACCTTAATAAATAACAAAAAATACAGATTTCGGATTTTGCGGGATTGGATGTTTGTACGAAATTGTGGTGTGTGGAGGAGATAGGAAAAACGTGAACGTTACGATTACATGGTTACACCGTAGTAGGGGTAGTTGAAGCAGCAATTGTTTGGCGAAAGTGAATAAACATGAACGGGAATTTATCTTATATATATATGTGTGTGTGTGTGTGTAGCTAAGAGAGAGAGAGAGAGAGTGGGAAGGGGGAGAGAGAGAGAGAGAGAGTGGCTGACCGCAACCCCTCGTGAAGAAAATGGTGGGTGAGGGGTGTATGAGCGGGATTTTTGACTTTCGAGGTAGCATGATATATATATTTAAAGTAAATTATAAGAAGTAGAATGGAAAGGATTTTGTTGTTTTTTGTTTTTTTGTTTGAGAATACGATAGAATTAGGGAATTGGAGGATACGATAGAATTAAGAATGGGAAGGATTTTGTTTTTTTTTGTTTGGGAATACGATGGAATTAAGGAATTTAAGGAATTGGAGAATACGATAGAATTAGCTAGCTGGAAGGTTATGAATGTTTACCAGCGAGTAACAAAAAGCAAAACTGCAAGATTTGTTCTGTTCAATACGACAAAAACACCGTATTTAAACCTTAATAAATAACAAAAAATACAGATTTCGGATTTTGCGGGATTGGATGTTTGTACGAAATTGTGGTGTGTGGAGGAGATAGGAAAAACGTGAACGTTACGATTACATGGTTACACCGTAGTAGGGGTAGTTGAAGCAGCAATTGTTTGGCGAAAGTGAATAAACATGAACGGGAATTTATCTTATATATATATGTGTGTGTGTGTGTGTAGCTAAGAGAGAGAGAGAGAGAGTGGGAAGGGGGAGAGAGAGAGAGAGAGAGTGGCTGACCGCAACCCCTCGTGAAGAAAATGGTGGGTGAGGGGTGTATGAGCGGGATTTTTGACTTTCGAGGTAGCATGATATATATATTTAAAGTAAATTATAAGAAGTAGAATGGAAAGGATTTTGTTGTTTTTTGTTTTTTTGTTTGAGAATACGATAGAATTAGGGAATTGGAGGATACGATAGAATTAAGAATGGGAAGGATTTTTTTTTTTTTTTTGTTTGGGAATACGATGGAATTAAGGAATTTAAGGAATTGGAGAATACGATAGAATTAGCTAGCTGGAAGGTTATGAATGTTTACCAGCGAGTAACAAAAAGCAAAACTGCAAGATTTGTTCTGTTCAATACGACAAAAACACCGTATTTAAACCTTAATAAATAACAAAAAATACAGATTTCGGATTTTGCGGGATTGGATGTTTGTACGAAATTGTGGTGTGTGGAGGAGATAGGAAAAACGTGAACGTTACGATTACATGGTTACACCGTAGTAGGGGTAGTTGAAGCAGCAATTGTTTGGCGAAAGTGAATAAACATGAACGGGAATTTATCTTATATATATATGTGTGTGTGTGTGTGTAGCTAAGAGAGAGAGAGAGAGAGTGGGAAGGGGGAGAGAGAGAGAGAGAGAGTGGCTGACCGCAACCCCTCGTGAAGAAAATGGTGGGTGAGGGGTGTATGAGCGGGATTTTTGACTTTCGAGGTAGCATGATATATATATTTAAAGTAAATTATAAGAAGTAGAATGGAAAGGATTTTGTTGTTTTTTGTTTTTTTGTTTGAGAATACGATAGAATTAGGGAATTGGAGGATACGATAGAATTAAGAATGGGAAGGATTTTGTTTTTTTTTTTGTTTGGGAATACGATGGAATTAAGGAATTTAAGGAATTGGAGAATACGATAGAATTAGCTAGCTGGAAGGTTATGAATGTTTACCAGCGAGTAACAAAAAGCAAAACTGCAAGATTTGTTCTGTTCAATACGACAAAAACACCGTATTTAAACCTTAATAAATAACAAAAAATACAGATTTCGGATTTTGCGGGATTGGATGTTTGTACGAAATTGTGGTGTGTGGAGGAGATAGGAAAAACGTGAACGTTACGATTACATGGTTACACCGTAGTAGGGGTAGTTGAAGCAGCAATTGTTTGGCGAAAGTGAATAAACATGAACGGGAATTTATCTTATATATATATGTGTGTGTGTGTGTGTAGCTAAGAGAGAGAGAGAGAGAGTGGGAAGGGGGAGAGAGAGAGAGAGAGAGTGGCTGACCGCAACCCCTCGTGAAGAAAATGGTGGGTGAGGGGTGTATGAGCGGGATTTTTGACTTTCGAGGTAGCATGATATATATATTTAAAGTAAATTATAAGAAGTAGAATGGAAAGGATTTTGTTGTTTTTTGTTTTTTTGTTTGAGAATACGATAGAATTAGGGAATTGGAGGATACGATAGAATTAAGAATGGGAAGGATTTTGTTTTTTTTTGTTTGGGAATACGATGGAATTAAGGAATTTAAGGAATTGGAGAATACGATAGAATTAGCTAGCTGGAAGGTTATGAATGTTTACCAGCGAGTAACAAAAAGCAAAACTGCAAGATTTGTTCTGTTCAATACGACAAAAACACCGTATTTAAACCTTAATAAATAACAAAAAATACAGATTTCGGATTTTGCGGGATTGGATGTTTGTACGAAATTGTGGTGTGTGGAGGAGATAGGAAAAACGTGAACGTTACGATTACATGGTTACACCGTAGTAGGGGTAGTTGAAGCAGCAATTGTTTGGCGAAAGTGAATAAACATGAACGGGAATTTATCTTATATATATATGTGTGTGTGTGTGTGTAGCTAAGAGAGAGAGAGAGAGAGTGGGAAGGGGGAGAGAGAGAGAGAGAGAGTGGCTGACCGCAACCCCTCGTGAAGAAAATGGTGGGTGAGGGGTGTATGAGCGGGATTTTTGACTTTCGAGGTAGCATGATATATATATTTAAAGTAAATTATAAGAAGTAGAATGGAAAGGATTTTGTTGTTTTTTGTTTTTTTGTTTGAGAATACGATAGAATTAGGGAATTGGAGGATACGATAGAATTAAGAATGGGAAGGATTTTGTTTTTTTTTTTGTTTGGGAATACGATGGAATTAAGGAATTTAAGGAATTGGAGAATACGATAGAATTAGCTAGCTGGAAGGTTATGAATGTTTACCAGCGAGTAACAAAAAGCAAAACTGCAAGATTTGTTCTGTTCAATACGACAAAAACACCGTATTTAAACCTTAATAAATAACAAAAAATACAGATTTCGGATTTTGCGGGATTGGATGTTTGTACGAAATTGTGGTGTGTGGAGGAGATAGGAAAAACGTGAACGTTACGATTACATGGTTACACCGTAGTAGGGGTAGTTGAAGCAGCAATTGTTTGGCGAAAGTGAATAAACATGAACGGGAATTTATCTTATATATATATGTGTGTGTGTGTGTGTAGCTAAGAGAGAGAGAGAGAGAGTGGGAAGGGGGAGAGAGAGAGAGAGAGAGTGGCTGACCGCAACCCCTCGTGAAGAAAATGGTGGGTGAGGGGTGTATGAGCGGGATTTTTGACTTTCGAGGTAGCATGATATATATATTTAAAGTAAATTATAAGAAGTAGAATGGAAAGGATTTTGTTGTTTTTTGTTTTTTTGTTTGAGAATACGATAGAATTAGGGAATTGGAGGATACGATAGAATTAAGAATGGGAAGGATTTTGTTTTTTTTTGTTTGGGAATACGATGGAATTAAGGAATTTAAGGAATTGGAGAATACGATAGAATTAGCTAGCTGGAAGGTTATGAATGTTTACCAGCGAGTAACAAAAAGCAAAACTGCAAGATTTGTTCTGTTCAATACGACAAAAACACCGTATTTAAACCTTAATAAATAACAAAAAATACAGATTTCGGATTTTGCGGGATTGGATGTTTGTACGAAATTGTGGTGTGTGGAGGAGATAGGAAAAACGTGAACGTTACGATTACATGGTTACACCGTAGTAGGGGTAGTTGAAGCAGCAATTGTTTGGCGAAAGTGAATAAACATGAACGGGAATTTATCTTATATATATATGTGTGTGTGTGTGTGTAGCTAAGAGAGAGAGAGAGAGAGTGGGAAGGGGGAGAGAGAGAGAGAGAGAGTGGCTGACCGCAACCCCTCGTGAAGAAAATGGTGGGTGAGGGGTGTATGAGCGGGATTTTTGACTTTCGAGGTAGCATGATATATATATTTAAAGTAAATTATAAGAAGTAGAATGGAAAGGATTTTGTTGTTTTTTGTTTTTTTGTTTGAGAATACGATAGAATTAGGGAATTGGAGGATACGATAGAATTAAGAATGGGAAGGATTTTGTTTTTTTTTGTTTGGGAATACGATGGAATTAAGGAATTTAAGGAATTGGAGAATACGATAGAATTAGCTAGCTGGAAGGTTATGAATGTTTACCAGCGAGTAACAAAAAGCAAAACTGCAAGATTTGTTCTGTTCAATACGACAAAAACACCGTATTTAAACCTTAATAAATAACAAAAAATACAGATTTCGGATTTTGCGGGATTGGATGTTTGTACGAAATTGTGGTGTGTGGAGGAGATAGGAAAAACGTGAACGTTACGATTACATGGTTACACCGTAGTAGGGGTAGTTGAAGCAGCAATTGTTTGGCGAAAGTGAATAAACATGAACGGGAATTTATCTTATATATATATGTGTGTGTGTGTGTGTAGCTAAGAGAGAGAGAGAGAGAGTGGGAAGGGGGAGAGAGAGAGAGAGAGAGTGGCTGACCGCAACCCCTCGTGAAGAAAATGGTGGGTGAGGGGTGTATGAGCGGGATTTTTGACTTTCGAGGTAGCATGATATATATATTTAAAGTAAATTATAAGAAGTAGAATGGAAAGGATTTTGTTGTTTTTTGTTTTTTTGTTTGAGAATACGATAGAATTAGGGAATTGGAGGATACGATAGAATTAAGAATGGGAAGGATTTTTTTTTTTTTTTTGTTTGGGAATACGATGGAATTAAGGAATTTAAGGAATTGGAGAATACGATAGAATTAGCTAGCTGGAAGGTTATGAATGTTTACCAGCGAGTAACAAAAAGCAAAACTGCAAGATTTGTTCTGTTCAATACGACAAAAACACCGTATTTAAACCTTAATAAATAACAAAAAATACAGATTTCGGATTTTGCGGGATTGGATGTTTGTACGAAATTGTGGTGTGTGGAGGAGATAGGAAAAACGTGAACGTTACGATTACATGGTTACACCGTAGTAGGGGTAGTTGAAGCAGCAATTGTTTGATATATATATATATATATATATATATATATATATATATATATATGTGTGTGTGTGTGTATGTGGTATATGTGTATGTGTGTGTGAGTGTGTGTGTGTAAATATATATATAGGTTAAAATAAATGGGGGGGGGGGGGCAATTGAACAATACATGAGATTAAACAAAATATACAAAAGATGAAAAAAAAATGTGGTGGACAAAATATATGCATATGAAACGGTGATGATGCTGCTGAAACAGAGAAATGTGTACAAGGAAAGGATCTGATGTTTCAGGTTAAACCCTTTATCAAAACACAGTAAAAGAAGAAAAGGAATATGAGTGAAAGCAGTTACAACCCTAACAGTTATATGTTACATGCCTATCTTCATAAGCTACACCATGTGAAAAGGACATCAAATGTTAAGACTGAAAGTGGAAAAGTGAAGCAGGCAGCAGTAAGAAAGAAAAGATTGATGGCTTGCATGTAAGGACTACTGCTCATCTTCCACAAAACACCTTTCCCAGGGATGCGCTTTAGAGAAGAACTTTCCAGGAGTGGATCACTGTCTTATAAAATATACAGGAGCTCTAAATTATATATATAATCATCCTTTTTACATCCACACCTCTATGCTGGCATGGATTGGACAGGATGTTTTGAGACAATGTTTTACAGTTGAATGCCCCTCTATTGATGCCAAACTTTTCAGTTGCCTCTTACAGCATACAATGTTATAGTATACCTATTCTAAAAGCCTCAAAGGATTGTGCCAATTCCACAATAAGAATGCACTCAGCCCACTCAGTAAAGTGGCTGTGCTGGTGCCACAAAAATAATATACCTAGCTCATTCAGTGAAGTAGTTGCACATGAAATATTCATGGTTGCTCAGTTACTGGGTAAAAAAAAACAAAACAATTAACCAGGAAAGCAGCCGGTCCATCAAGAATAGTTGCATAAATGAACTAAGATAGAAACTAGACCCAAGAGGAATCAGATGCAGTGTGTAGGAGAGGAGATTGTGTTGGTATGAACATGTGGTGCATATGAAAGATGACAGCTGTATAAAAAGGATGGAAGCCTTGGAGTGGGGAGACCCAGGCCATAAAAGTTGACCTTACCCAATTGCACCTCTCAAAAATGATGACACAAGACCAAAATCTCTGGCGTTATGCAGTAATACAGAAGACTTGCCTTCCCATGGCTGCAGGCTGAAGCATACATATATATATATATAGTATGCACCATCCCATACATCTCCCATAAGGACAGGCTGTAGCATACATCTAGTGAAGCCTCCAGCCCACACTGTAAAGTGGTCGTGATGGCGACACGGTAAAAAGCGCCCAGTGCATACAGTAAAGTGGTCGTGATGGTGACACAACAAAAAGCACCCAGCACACACTGTAAATGTGGTTGGTGTTAGGAAGGGCATCTGTAGAAATCAAGCCAGAAACATTTCTATGTGAGCAAGACAGTCACCTGACCGAAGTTGCCTCAAATGGGACAACCTGCCTAACTTATTCTAGTGTGGAAAAATGGATGTTAAACAGTGATGATGATTTAAAACTATTGAAAAAGAAGGAATTCTACTTTAGGCATAAGGCCAGTCATTTTTTTTTGGGGGGGGGGGATTAAATTGACCTCAGTAATTCACTGGTACTTTTATTTTATTGACCCTGGAAGGATGAAAGGCAAAATTGACCTCCAGAGATTTGAACCAAGCATGTAAAAAGCCATAACTAAATATTGCAAAGCCTTTTGTCCGATGATCAACCAATATTGCCAATTTACTGCCCTAAAACCATTCAAAATAAAAGAAAAGAGAAAGAAAAAGACACACGAGGAAACACGAGACAAAACTTTTGAATTAAAGCTGACATGTAAAATCTGTTAGCTACTATATATTGTGCCTCTGAGCTATATTTCAAAATAGATTCTTATATTAGCAACTTGACAACTCTATTAATTCTTTTGTGACCATACTTATAATGAAAAACACTGCAAATAATTTTCAAATAATCAGGCATTTGGAGGGATTTAGTAATATAATTAACTTCCTCATTATTTATCTGAGGTTTGAAACATAACTTAAAGATTAGGATGGAAGGTTTTTTTGATAAATGTAAACACTTAAAAACAGTTTTGCCTCATAAAACCAGGTGTGGCTTCCAACAGCTTGATACCAAAAGGGTTATGATGTATGAAGGTTCAAAGATTTGTGATCCTTAACCAATCAAATAAAATTTTTCACAAAAGCTAGTCATTTTGATTGACCTTTTTTTGTGGATTCAACCAATTCCTCTCTTACACCCAAAACAAAATTCTTAAGCTGATTCCTTTCTTGCCTTTCAGTTTCAAGCACTTCCATTTCATTCATTATTACTTCCAGCTAGCCAATATAATCAAAATGATATTCATAATCACTATTTAATGTCTCGCATGGGTTAGATGGGTTGTCATGTTCTCAAGTTAGACCAATGAAATGATCATGTCTATCTCATATGTTCCATTTTTGGCATGATTTCTACAGCTGGATGCTCTTCCTAATGCCAACCAGCTTTACAGTATGTACAGGAAGCATTTTATCATGGCACCAGCATTACCACAATATAGGGAGGACTAAGTGATTTTTATTGTGACACCAGCACTACCACTTTACATAGTATGCTGGAAGCATTTTATCATGACACTAACACTGCTCCATTGCAGAATGGGCTTGGTGTGATAACAGCACTATAACATTATGACATTACAGCATTCATTTTGTCCTCAGCTAGGAAGGCAGTGATGGCATAAGATGAGAGTAGAGAAGAGAAACCAAAACTTAACACCAGTGATTATAAACAACTTACTATAAAAATGAAAAATAAAAGCATTTACAATAAATATCTTTACATGTAACTGACCTATCTCAGATGAAAAACACCCACAACAAAGGTTTGAAATCATCTTTTAAGATAGCAAAAATATTTGCTTTAATTTTTGACTCTCCACAAAACCAGAAATATTTTATAATGAATGTGACATGGGGTCACAGTTGAAAGTACTGACATATGACATACTTAACCTAAGACCAAACTATTAAATCACATTTTAAAACATTGATTTCTTCCTTTTTCTCTCTCTCTCTTTACCATTCCAACACTAGCCATTAATTAGCTGTCCCAGATCTCTTACATTTAATCATACCTGTCAAATTATAACCTTCCCCATCACACATTTTAGGAGCTCCTACTGACTCCCTGCTGTTATCATAATATCTCTGAAGTTTGCTAGGAAAATCACATGGAGGGGGAGGGGGGGGGACATGTACTCAGAGTATAACATTTTTTTAAAATCATATTTTGCCCATTCTATTTGTATATATCTATAGTTCCTTAATTCTTAATGGAGTTGTAAGGGTGCTGTATTTTTTTTATACCTGAAAGAGCCCATCCCCTCTCCATGTCTTAATGTAGCCAAATGTAAAGTTGACCTCAGGAACACAGAGCCAAAACAAATACCCCAAAGCATTCTGTCCAATGTTCTAATGACTCGGCCAATTCGCTGCACTATTCTATTAAGATTCCTTTATATATATATATATAAAATTTATAGCAGAAGGCTGTCAAATGTTTTTCATAAACATCCAGTATACAACACATACATATATATGTATAAAACTATGGAGAACCAATACTAACTTTTTTTAATTTAAGCTTGCCTGACTACCGCTTCATATGCAAATGAGCTTCATCAGCTCATATACATAGGCAAGAAATCTATAAGATTCTAGCTTATTTTTGTCTTGGTGGAAACTAGTTGGATATGCAGCTTGACAACCACCAACAAGCAAGAAACTATGTTATCAGTTGCTTCCCCTTGTTTTTGCTGAGACAAAGATGTGTGATGGTGACAACCTTAAATAATTCATAGCAGAAGGCTGTCAAATGTTTTTCATAAACATCCTATATACTACATCTCCACATATGTGTATAATGCTTTGTTGGAGTATCAATACTAATTATATATATATAGTATATATATATATATATATATATATATATATATATATATAGAAATGGATCAATAAGACAATAGAGGTAGTTCGAGTTAGTAATCGAATAATTAAGCTTAGATTAGTTGTAGGTAGGAGACTACTGACAATGATCTCGGTCTATGCTCCCCAAGCAGGCCTAGGCAAAGATGAGAAAGACTGCTTTTATGAGCAACTTTTGCAAACAACCACAATGACAGAGGACGGAGACATCGTTATGCTAGCAGGAGACTTCAATGGTCATGTTGGACAGCTCCAGGATGGTTACAGTGGGGTACATGGTGGGCACGGTTACGGTTCAAGAAATGAAGAAGGAGTGAGACTTCTTGAATTTTGTGATGCGAGTACATTGACTATTTGCAACACAAACTTCCAGAAACCTGCCAATCACCTAATAACCTACAAATCTGGTGAGCACATAAGCCAGATTGACTTCTTGCTAGTTAGGCAGCGGGACAGGCAGATAGTGTCTAATACCAAGGCATACCCTGGGGAAGAATGTACCCCACAGCATATGTTAGTTGTTAGTGATATCTCAGTAAGCAAGAGATGGAATGAGACATATAGGAAGGTGTGGTGAAGAAAGGTCTGGAAGCTAAAAGACCTTTCACTAAAATACAAATTTAGGAAAGCCCTTCAAGATGTATATGACGAAAAAGAAGACGATTTAGAGACGTATGACATAGATAATAACTTGAATTTCTTACGTGACAACTTGCTGTAGGCTACTGATGAAACCTGTGGCTGGAGCAGAGCTCCAACCAGACAGAGAGTGACCTGGTGGTGGAACAGCACAGTAGATAAGGCTATTAGAGACAAAAGACTAGCATGGAAGGCTTGGAAAAAGGGTGGGAGTAGGGAAGAATATACAGCCACTAAGAGAGAAGCTAGACGTCAGGTGTACTTAGCACGCAGGGAGGCAGGGCGTAGGAGGTTTGCCAATGTTCTGCGACGGGAAGATCTGAGGCGTGCGGTGTTCCACATTGCAAGGCAGTGTGTCAATGCAAATCAGGATGTTGTTGGAGATAAATGTGTCCGGGATGATGCCGGTGTACTTAGTGTCACGAATGATCAGAAAAAGGAGGCCTGGAAATGTCATTATGAGAGACTGATGAATGTGGAGAACGAATGGGAGAGAGAGAAATTACCCTTGGTAGATCCGACAGAGGGACCAGCTATTGAGATTGACGAATATAGGGTCCAAGAGGCGATTAGGGAAATGAAAAATGGTAAGGCGGCCGGACCATCGGGAATAGTTGCTGAGTGCTGAAGGCATCAGGGGACGTAGGCACTAAACTGGTTGCACGCTTCATCAATCAGGCTATATATGGTGGTGTCATACCCAAAGACTGGTGCAGCAGTATTCTCATAAATTGCTACAAAGGTAAAGGGGATGCTTTGGAGAGGAGCAATTATAGGGGTATAAAACTGATAGATCAGGTTATGAAAGTGGCAGAAAGGATTTTAGCACAACTAATTATAGAAAGGGTCAAACTAGATGAGATGCAGTTTGGTTTTGTGCCTGGGAAGAGTACAACAGATGCCCTCTTCTTGGTGAGACAAATGCAAGAGAGGTTCTTAGAGAAGAATAAGCCACTATACTTAGCCTTTGTTGACCTAGAGAAGGCCTTTGATAGGGTACCCCGATCTGTCATCTGGTGGTCCCTAAGGAAGCTAGGTGTTGAGGAATGGCTTGTGAGGACAGTGCAAACTTTGTAAAGAGGTACTCTCAGTAAAGTCAGGGTAGGAATGGAGTTTAGTGAGGAATTCCAGATACAAGTAGGAGCACATCAGGGCTCGGTCCTCAGCCCGCTCTTGTTCATTATAGTCCTCCAAGCCATAACAGAGGAGTTTAAGACTGGCTGTCCATGGGAACTTCTCTATGCTGACGATCTGGTTCTTATAGCAGAATCAGTAGAGGAGCTAGAGAATAAATTCTGGCTATGGAAACAGCAGTTGGAAGCAAGAGGACTGAGAGTGAATCTAGCTAAGACAAAAGTGTTGATGAGTAGAAAAGAGGACAAAACCCTGATTCCGTCAGGGAAATGGCCATGTTCGATATGCAGAAAAGGAACTGGCATAAATTCTATAAAATGCACACAATGCAGATCCTGGGTACACAAGAGATGTAGCGGGATAGCAGGCAAACTAACAGGTAGGGAGAAATATGTATGCTGTAGATGTACAGGGAAATTAGACAGTAGAAGTCGCACTGATAGACACATTTTGCAAGAGGGCGCTATAGAAGTGGTGGATAGCTTCCGGTACCTAGGAGATCAGATTAGCATGGGAGGAGGGTGTTCCGAGGCCATAGTATCTAGAATAAGGACGGGTTGGAAGAAGTTTAGGGAGCTGCTTCCTGTTGACGAAGAAGGGTTTCTCCCTGTGTACGAAAGGCCGGTTGTATGATGCCTGTGTGAGGAGCGCGATGCTGCATGGTAGTGAGACATGGGCAGCAATTGCAGAGGA
>OZ024742.1:252198595-252201095 GCA_964016885.1 Eledone cirrhosa
TGCGCTGCTTGAGGCTAACCAAGCCTTCTACAGGTTTTATCCCAAGTTGTTGGACCTCTGGTCTGCTCTGTCTCATAGTGTACCTGTCTACTACTTGTCTAATCTTATTTCTAGCTATGGTGAACTGTGCCTCCGTCTCGTCATCTATTTGTTGTGGTATGCAAACTCTTTTATTAAAGGGTAACCTCGTAGGATAGATATTACCCATCTTATATGTTTTGTCAGCTGGGTTGAAAAATAGTTTCTCTAAGGGGTTGTCGTTATTTCTATCGTCATAGTTGTGTGTGTTGCTATTATTATTATCATGGTGGTTGTTGTTGTTTCTATCCTTAGCATTAATATTATTATTGTTATGATTGCTAGATGTATTGTTGTTTACTTCACCGTTATTGTTGTTGTTGTTACTGCTATTTCTACCATTGTGGTTGTTACTATTATTATGTTTCTTGTTTTTGTTGATGTTGCTACATGTACTATTTCCATTATTACCACTGTGGTTATTGTTGTTGTTGTTGTTCGTATTGTTACCGTTATTACTACTGTGGTCACTGTTGCTGTGTCTGTGGTTAACGTTTCTATTATTATTATTATTGTGGTTGTTGTTGTTCTGTCTATCGCTAGTATTATTACCATTATCACTATTTCTCACTTTCCTGCCATTGTTATGGTTATGGCTGTTATTTCTATACCCAGAGTTATTGTTTATATTACTACTACCGTTATTATTGTTGTTGTTGTTTACCTTTGCATTCCAACGTATTTTTGTGAAACACTTTTCCAGCTCCGTTTTGCATTCCATAGGATTAATCTTTTTGTAGATGGCAAATTTTGGTGGTAACTTTAGGATTTGTTGTTCTTGTTCACTGATTAAAGTGTTCCCATAGATATTTACTGTGTGGTCATTGGTAAATTCTTCCGGTAGTTTTACATCACTCATACGGATGTTGTCGATGTTATCTGGGTATTTTTGAGAATATTCGATTTTCCTTTCTTGTAGTTTTTTCTTATTCATCCATTCTAATTTCTTCTTGAAATGCCTACAGCATTCGTTTTGAGCATATTTCGTTTCGCGTCGGATGACGCTCATGAAGTCATCTCTCTCGTTTGCTGTGATGAGATTTCGGATTTCCTTACCGTTGATGCGTTTTTGTCTGTAGAGTGCGTTGACTTTTGTGTATGTTGTTCTTTTCATATTAACTGTTATTGTGTGTTTTAGCCGTTCAGCTTGTGTTTTGTTCAATAATAAATTATTTACTTGTTTTGATATGTTTGTTGTGTATGTTTTGGAGGAAACACAGTGTTTTAAGAAGCGGATTTGTTCTGTTGTTATTGTAGTTTTTATATAACAGAAAACAGTGTCTTTCAATAACCTTTCAGCTTGGCACAAGCTAATGCCATAGCGGCGATGAATTAGTTTTGCGAGGTTTTTTATATGAAATCGTGTGTCGAAACAGATATTGTTATATTTGGGGAGGGTCATATTTGCGTAATATTGCCAGAATTAATAACAGAACACACTCACTGTTTGGTTGGTTTTCGCTTCTCGCTGTCTTTTATATATATATATCTGCGATCTAACTTACTCGGTCCTCAATGTTGCCATTGACTGACCGGCGGTCAAAAATAATACAGATACAATATAGACAAACACATATATATATAGTTTACATAAATCTTTCGTTGCACATCTGCAACATCGTCAGTGGTGTTATATTCATTGTTCCTCCTGTTGTGTTGTATGTCTACGCCATTTTTTTGTTCAGTCTGTCTATATATTTATTTATTTATTTATTTGCTTGTTTGTTTATCTTATTTTATTTTGTCTTCTTTGCGCATGCGTTTGCGTGTGTGTATAGTGTTATGTGTGATGTGTGACTAGTGTGTATAGTGTTGTGTCTGCTGGGTGACTAGTGTGTGTTTATGTGCTTGTGTATGTATTTATTTATCTTATTTTATTTAATTTAATTTACTTATTTATTTATACTTCTCTTAGGTCAGTGTTGTTTGTTTGGGTGTTGTTGTTGTTCCACTCATTCTTTCTGTTTAGCTTTGGTCTTCTAATTTCTATTTCACTGGCCTCTCTGATTTGCCTATCTGCTGGGTCATTCCTATGTTTAGATATTATTCTAATTTCTATGTTGTCTATGTTACCGTCATGATGTTGTCTAGCATGGAAATAGTACATGTAGCAACATCAACAAAAACAAGAAACATAATAATAGTAACAACCACAATGGTAGAAATAGCAGTAACAACAACAACAATAACGGTGAAGTAAACAACAATACATCTAGCAATCATAACAATAATAATATTAATGCTAAGGATAGAAACAACAACAACCACCATGATAACAATAATAGCAACACACACAACTATGACGATAGAAATAACGACAACCTCTTAGAGAAACTATTTTTCAACCCAGCTGACAAAACATATAAGATGGGTAATATCTATCCTACGAGGTTACCCTTTAATAAAAGAGTTTGCATACCAC
>OZ024742.1:252213880-252221380 GCA_964016885.1 Eledone cirrhosa
TCTCCAGATTGCACTTGATAAGTTTCATGCTGAATGCTGCATGGCTGGAATGAAAATCAGAGCTGCAAAAATTGAGACACTCTTCCTCTCAAGGAAGCCAGCACAGTACACTCAACATGTGAATGGAGTTCCACTGAAGCAGGTGGTAAAGTTCAAGTATCACATGTGATAAAAGGCAAAGGCTGAATTAAGTGCAAGAATTTCAAGAGCTGGTGCAGCTTTGCACTGTTTGCTGGTGTAGTTTTCCACAGAGAGTCGCTACTTCTCCGAATTGAGAGATCATAGCTCTGATACTATGGGAATGTTGTTAGAATGTCTCAGGAAAGAAACACTGAACAGATTTTATGGGCAAAACCAACTGGCAGGAAGGAATCCCAGGGTTAGACCCTGAGCAAGATGGTTGGATAATATCCATGAGCTCGGCTGTTCTCATTTGGGGATCCAGCCAGATCAGTTGGAAATGGTTGGTTCTGACAGAACCTGCTGGAAGGAGTGTTTGAGGACTCTTCCCCCATGCCCTCTCATGACAGAAGTGAAGAAGAGGAAGGAAGGAAAAAGAAAGAAAAAGTATTAACCAGTTTTAAAAAAAACTACAGCCATCACTCATAATCGAGTATGACTTGGTAGTATTTATTATGTTTTTCTAATGGTTTTAGATGTCTGTGTAGTCGTGAGCAGACAGACACTCTCAATCCTCCCTCCTTTGATCCAGTGGGACATCCAGAATAAAACACCTGAAAGGAGAGATGGCTACACTAGCACTGCACCAACATGGGGCTGTATCAGCATAGGGCTGGTACTTTCTTTATCGTCCCCAAAAAGATGAAAAACAAAGTGAACCTTAGCAGGATTTGAATTTGGAGTGCAAAGACCTGGAACAAATATTCAATACTCTAATGACTCTGCCAAGTCAACCACCTTACTAACAACAATCTGATTCAAAACTAGAATATTTGTACCAAAACCATTTTATAATAGAAATCAATAGAATATCAACAAGAAAATAAAGCCACACACAAATAAATAAAAACGCTCCCGACTGAAGTTTACAAAATAAAAATGAAATATTGAAATATTTAAGTTTTTTTTTTAAATATCATTTTTGGAAAAAGTGCTATTATTTTATAGTAATAAAAGAAACATAATTTACTAAAATGTTTCATTTTCCATACTTTTAATCAAATAATGGAGCCATGAAGAGTTGATAGCGTAGAAGAAATTTTGTTAAGGAGTTACCAATGCTTGTTTATTTACATGAACAAGACGGGGTAATTACTAGCATAATTTACTACTATCCTACCCAAAAGTGAATTTTTACTTTCATTCACTTTATGAGTTCTTATAATTCAGAAAGAAATTCTAAGTTTGGTTGTTTATTGAATTCCAAAGGGGGTGATATAATGGTTTGGGAACAGGGTATTAAAATGAGAGAGAGCAACGACAGACAGGTTGGATTATTGGATGTACTGGCACTCAGTTACAGCAAGTGGCTGAACATTCAACAAACATGCATACTCTTAATGTAGTTCGCAGGGAGATTCAGTGAGACACAGAATGTAACAAGGCTGGCCTTTCGAATTTTAGGTACAATTCATTGTATGAGTCATTGTATGAGTGCACATTGTATGAGTGTACAAATGAGTGCACTGGAGCAATGTGAAATATTGCACCTCCGGGAATCGAACTCAAGACCTTATGGTCATGAGCCAAATTCTCTAATCTCAAAGCCACACAACTTCACATTATTGAGTTCAAATCCCGCCGAGGTTAACTTTGCCTTTCATCCTTACGGGGTCGATAAAATAAAGTACCAGTAATGTACTGGGTAATTGCTGGCCTTGTGCCAAAAGTAGAAACAATTATTGGATATACTGTGGAATTAATTATGCTAATATTCTTCACTATTTTACTAATGTTTTTCATAAAAAAAGAATTATAGACAATGGGAATGAATCCACAGGGTCAATGTAGTGATGCTTCAAAATAATATCTAGAAACTTACTGGTTTAGATAACCAGACGTGGAAAGAAACTGTTTTGACCCTCTAGCATTTAAAACAGCCATATCCAGCCAGAATTCTCTCAACTCTTTCTGTTCAAACTGGTCATAATCGGCTGCCCATAGCAACATTAAAGTATTGTTCTCAAAATAAATAATATCAAAATCTCATAGTTTCGATACAATAGTAAATATAGAGTAATGTGAATGCTAAAGGGTTAATGTAAAACCATCTAGCCAATTCCAGTATGGAAAATGAAAACAAGAATGAGGATTATTCAGACAGAAAAAGTTTATAAAAGATTGTTAAATTATGAATGAAGTATATTCCTTTTATTGATAATTTAGAGGAAAATGGGTTGTGAATAACCTTGTGGAAGCCTACTTGAAATGACATAAGTTAAGTAGGTTTAGTTGTGGTTGTTAGTATCAGTAATGGAAAGACCAATGGAAACATAGTTTCCTTGGTCCAATTTGATAAGTTCCAGCTCAATTGGTAAGTGAATGGGGCTTGGGATTTTGTCAGATCATTTAAAGTGGAATTGAGCCATCTCAATTCCACTTTAAATGATCTGACAAAATCCCAGGCCCATCATCAGGTTTTGGGTTGAAGCTTTAGGTAAAAATGAAAGAAAGTGAAAGATGGAAATGATATGGGATTAGACTTGGTTACTGAACAACTTAAGGAGAGAAATGAGTCACAGATAGATATTATGGAATAATAAACCTTGTGGTAACACTAAAATAATAGTTTCCACTTTTTTTTTTTTAACTAATGAGCCAAGATTTGAAGTTTCTCATAACAAAAAGCTTAGTTACTACAGGTTTTCAAGAGTTAGTTGAATTCTAATTGCATTGAGGTTGACTTTGCCTTTCATCCTTATGGGGTCGATAAAATAAAGTACCAGTAATGCACTGGGTAATTGCTGGCCTTGTGCCAAAAGTAGAAACAATTATTTTATAATGAGACTACTAATTTAATTGAGTGAAAACATCAGCTTTTCCTTAAGTAGACAGAAATTGGAGTAACTATTCTCTTAACCTAAGCATATATTTTGATAAACAATACCAAAATATGTAATGGTCATAAACTAGCAATCTTTACTAAATAAAATTGTATCTGCCTTTGATTCTTCTCTTTTGGCAAAGTTGAAACTTATGAAAACAAATTAAACAGTTATGATGCAAATCTTGCAACTAAAGTTTTCAAACAGTGAATTTTTATTGTTGCTTTGTTTTTTTTTTGGGGGGGGGGGGGGGAGGGTCTACTTCTAAAAAGGTAAAGTTACTTTGCCAACAGAAAAAAAAAAAAAAAAAAAAAAAAAAAGACAACTCTGTCTGAAATTGTATTTTCATAAATGGTACAATTGGCTAGATAGCAAGTTTTCCAAAGTTAATTTTTAATATTCAGTTATTTCTTTACAAAGTTAGACACTTGGAAATGATTCAAGGGCCTTAATAATCAAAGGGCAATATATATTGTGTGAATGCACAGTGTGTGGTGTTTGTATGTATATATATATATATATATAGTGTGAGAGAGAGAGAGAGAAAGTGTGTGTGTGTGTACATGTGTATACTTCCTCTTCCTTATGATTTAATGTTTGTTTTCCCTGCTAGCAAGGTATATATATATAATTACATCTAAAATTTAGTAGTCAGCAATCTTTACATATGTGTATCACTTTACGCTTATCTGTATAAAACTCAGTTTGATACAGGTGTTATGATACAGATATCTAATCTTTATCAAGATCTTTGGGGAGAAATATCAGAAACTTTGGTATTAAAAAATCTATCATATAATTTAAATACACAGATAAACAACTATGAAGAACTTCACACCTCAATAGTTTACTAGTGGATCTGAATGTCACATCCCAACAATGTTTTTTTTTTTTTGCTACAGTGAACATTACACATGTCATGATCACCATAGTATTGTTTACATCTAACATGTTTAACATTTTGATTTCATGATTGAAGCATAAAGTTGAAATCATCATCATGGTTTAACACTTTAGCATTTACATTACTCTATATTTACTATTATATTTTTGTGGTAAAGGCTTTATCTCACATAATATCGAATCTATGAGATTTTGATATTATTTATTTTGAGAACAATACCTTAACATAAGAATGAGCGGCCAGTTACAGCCGGTTTGAACTGAAAGAGGTGAGAGAATTCTGGCTGGATATGGCCAATTTGAATGCTAAAGGGTTAATATCTTTTCCCCTGCTATTGAAGAAATTTACTTTTCTCTTTTTACAGCATTGTGGTGGCTTTTGTAATCATCTATAAAATGATAAGTTTATGAAAAAAAAATCAGAAAATTTGACTATGACTGCATTCCACAAACACGTGTACCCATAATGTAGTTCTGAGGGAGATTCAATGTGACACAGAATGTGACAAGGCTAACCCTTTGAATTAAAAGTACAACTCATTTTTGCCAGCTGAGCAATGTGAAATAAAGTGTCATGCTCAGAGGGACACAATATGCCACGAGGAATCAAACTCACAGCCTTACGGTTGTGAACTGAATACTTTTACCACTAGGCCACATGCCTTCACATAATTCAGGTATATTAACTATAAAGTAGTTGAATAAGCTGGTGGTAATTACCCTTGGTGGTAGCGTGTCTGTTTAACCTTTCTCGTCTCCAAGTGTAATATTTTTACTATTTTTTAGTTAATATATCTGAATTATGGCAGAGTTTCACAACAAAAGCAAATAAATTTTAAACCTCGCTCAATTTCTTTGTAAACATATTGGTTTATTTACTTTTCTAACAAATTGTTAAGGCAGTGGAAGGTTGGCCAAGTCACTTTAGAGTAATATGATACACGGCTGTCTGACATACACAAGATGTGTGGTTCTAACGGTTATCACAGATGTCTGACATACACAAGATGTGTGGTTCTAACGGCTATCACAGATGTCTGACATACACAAGATGTGTGGTTCTAACGGTTATCACAGATGTCTGACATACACAAGATGTGTGGTTCTAACGGCTATCACAGATGTCTGACATACACAAGATGTGTGGTTCTAACGGCTATCACAGATGTCTGACATACACAAGATGTGTGGTTCTAACGGCTATCACAGATGTCTGACATACACAAGATGTGTGGTTCTAACGGCTATCACAGATGTCTGACATACACAAGATGTGTGGTTCTAACGGTTATCACAGATGTCTGACATACACAAGATGTGTGGTTCTAACGGCTATCACAGATGTCTGACATACACAAGATGTGTGGTTTTAATGGCTATCACAGATGTCTGACATACACAAGATGTGTGGTTCTAACGGCTATCACAGATGTCTGACATACACAAGATGTGTGGTTTTAATGGCTATCACAGATGTCTGACATACACAAGATGTGTGGTTTTAATGGCTATCACAGATGTCTGACATACACAAGATGTGTGGTTCTAACGGCTATCACAGATGTCTGACATACACAAGATGTGTGGTTCTAACGGCTATCACGGCTGTCTGACATACACAAGATGTGTGGTTTTAATGGCTATCACAGATGTCTGACATACACAAGATGTGTGGTTCTAACGGTTATCACAGATGTCTGACATACACAAGATGTGTGGTTTTAATGGCTATCACAGATGTCTGACATACACAAGATGTGTGGTTCTAACGGTTATCACAGATGTATGACATACACAAGATGTGTGGTTCTAACGGCTATCACAGATGTCTGACATACACAAGATGTGTGGTTCTAACGGCTATCACAGATGTCTGACATACACAAGATGTGTGGTTCTAACGGCTATCACAGTCGTCTGACATACACAAGATGTGTGGTTCTAACGGCTATCACAGTCGTCTGACATACACAAGATGTGTGGGTCTAACGGCTATCACAGATGTCTGACATACACAAGATGTGTGGGTCTAACGGCTATCACAGATGTCTGACATACACAAGATGTGTGGTTCTAACGGTTATCACAGATGTCTGACATACACAAGATGTGTGGTTCTAACGGCTATCACAGATGTCTGACATACACAAGATGTGTGGTTTTAATGGCTATCACAGATGTCTGACATACACAAGATGTGTGGTTCTAACGGTTATCACAGATGTCTGACATACACAAGATGTGTGGTTCTAACGGCTATCACAGACGTCTGACATACACAAGATGTGTGGTTTTAATGGCTATCACAGATGTCTGACATACACAAGATGTGTGGTTCTAACGGTTATCACAGATGTCTGACATACACAAGATGTGTGGTTCTAACGGCTATCACAGATGTCTGACATACACAAGATGTGTGGTTCTAACGGCTATCACAGATGTCTCTACATACACAAGATGTGTGGTTTTAATGGCTATCACAGTCGTCTGACATACACAAGATGTGTGGTTTTAATGGCTATCACAGATGTCTGACATACACAAGATGTGTGGTTCTAACGGCTATCACAGATGTCTGACATACACAAGATGTGTGGTTTTAATGGCTATCACAGTCGTCTGACATACACAAGATGTGTGGTTCTAACGGCTATCACAGATGTCTGACATACACAAGATGTGTGGTTCTAACGGCTATCACAGATGTCTGACATACACAAGATGTGTGGTTCTAACGGCTATCACAGATGTCTGACATACACAAGATGTGTGGTTCTAACGGCTATCACAGACGTCTGACATACACAAGATGTGTGGTTTTAATGGCTATCACAGATGTCTGACATACACAAGATGTGTGGTTCTAACGGTTATCACAGATGTCTGACATACACAAGATGTGTGGTTCTAACGGCTATCACAGATGTCTGACATACACAAGATGTGTGGTTCTAACGGCTATCACAGATGTCTGACATACACAAGATGTGTGGTTTTAATGGCTATCACAGTCGTCTGACATACACAAGATGTGTGGTTTTAATGGCTATCACAGTCGTCTGACACACAAGATGTGTGGTTCTAACGGCTATCACAGATGTCTGACATACACAAGGTATGTGGTTCCATTCTGGGTGGCCAGGTCACTTTAGTGTAACAGCTTATCACAGTTATCCAACATAGAGATGGTGTGGCTACATTCCTGTGGACCTCTCTGTGCAACCTTTTTGTCTCCAAGAGTAATTTACCAGATTCATTCAATTATATTATAGTTAATATTTGAATTGTGGCAGCCTTTCACAACAAAAACCATATAAATTTCACTTATATATCAATAACAATTATTGAGTTGTAATTAGACTGGAGTGAAATTGAAGTCTTGTATATATATGGATGTGATAAAATAAGTATTAGAGAGAAAATAGAGTGATCTCACAATAAACTACCAAAGAGATAAAAGATAGATGAAGCCCATAAGTGGTTAAATTTGCCAGAAGTTTCTCATGCTATCAATACATTTGAAAAACTTTATATGGCTGTCAAGGACAATATTGCTTTTAGCAAAGTTCCCAAGGAATTAGAAACCACT
>OZ024742.1:252238880-252248880 GCA_964016885.1 Eledone cirrhosa
TCAGATTATAAGAACCAGATTGTCTTCAAGAAACCGCTTCAATTTCTTTGTTGTATTGACTACGATTCTCGTATTTCTTTGGGACTCGCATAATCCAAATCCTGAATTAATGCCCTGGCGATGCTTTAGTATTATGTGTGCTAATATTGAAGTTGAAACGCGTGTAGAAATTAATAAAATGATTTGAAGTACTTCTTTGTTTGTCAATTGATCTATCTATCTAAATATAAAATCATGGGTAGATTCCCCGATGAGTGAGCACAGTTAAAAAGTTTACTCAGGTTAGTAGAGTATAAACATCTTAATTTTATATAGAAAATACTTCCACAGGACTGGAACTGTTGCATATGAAATTACCAGGAAACAGTTCTCGCCATGTAGAAGTCATTTCTAAATAAAATAAAGATGCCTATACTCTATTAATGTGTGTGTGTGTGTGTGTATGTGTATATATATATATATATATATATTAATTTAAAGTATCATAACATATACTATGTATGGTGCTTGTGTTTCCCAGTAAAAACTCTCTATACATATATCTCTTAATTTGAATTATATATATATATGGGTGGATTACCGATGAGTATCGGAGTTAGTAATCAATAATTGATTACTTAAATGTATTTTTTGCTTCGGTTTACGAACTATGAAACGTTATCGTAAGAAAAATTAAGAAAATTTCCACCTTAAAAGTATGTACTTTTTCCTAAATATCATGTGGTTTATATATATGCACAAAATACTAGGTTTCTCGAACGATATATGGCTTTCTCTCTCTATAACACATACATCTTTTAATTTGAATTATATATATATATATAAACCATGATGTAAACGTAGAGTGATTTTCCTACCAATGCATCATGATTAACTAAACGGAATGACCAGTTCTATCTACTAA
Organism: Eledone cirrhosa; assembly: GCA_964016885.1. NCBI lineage: Eukaryota > Metazoa > Mollusca > Cephalopoda > Octopoda > Eledonidae > Eledone > Eledone cirrhosa. The sequence goes on from OZ024742.1 coordinate 252,239,785, forward strand.
TAAAACATAAATGTATATATATATATACACACATATATATATATATATATATATATATATATATATATATTAATAAACACAGTAAATCGTGTGTTTAAAATTACGAGGGTTGAAAACCACATTTGTTTGAAATGAGTTATTAACTCTACCTTATATATATCTATCTATCTAGAGATCCATGGAGGAGATCTCTCCAGCGGTCTCTGTCCCTCATTATCGCTGCCATGTCCTGCGTCTCCAACAGACCAGTGTCTGTCCTTAGGGCATCAACATACGTTAACCTTGGTCTTCCTCTTTCAGTGTGTCCATGTACGGGGCTCCCACAGGAGCACTGAGTGCAATGTCAATTCTGGATGTCGGTGAGCATATCCAGCTAACCTCAGTCTCCTCTGTGTCACTTTTGAGCTGACTTTTGGGAGGCTCCGATACAGCTCTGAGTTTTTCATCCTCGGTGTATACTGATTAATGTTCAGAGCCATCCTCCGCATTCTCGTGTAGCAGCCATCCACCATCTGAGTGAGTTTCTTATATATATATATAATTCAGTGCAGGTCGACAAGTGAAAAAAATGTCTTGAAGCTCCAGGTATAAACATTATTTCCCTTGTTTCTCTGTTTTTGGCATGTCCTGCCCAAAATCAGTCTGTGTTCAAGAAAGAATTATTGAGAAATTAAAACTTTTGTTGAAGCAGTTAGCAAAATAATACTCACGGGGGAATAATACATGTTTTGTTTCTTTCTTGGGACAGAATATTGTTTATACGAATGATTTGTGACTATAGGATTAGTGAAGGAGCATGGTTTAGTGGTTAATGCGTTGGACTCAAGTTCGTTAAGTCGCGAGTTTGATTCCTAGACAAGGTAGCGCATTTTGTCCTTAAGCAAGGCATTTTATTTTCTTGTTGTTCCAGTTTAATCAGCTACAAAGAGTGAGTTGTACGCTGAATCGCTCCGAGAACTACATTAAGGGTTACATTTGCCTGTGGAATGCTCAGCCACATGCACGTTAATTTCAGGAGCCAGCTATTCCGTTGATCGACAACCGGAACACTCATCTTCGGAACCGACGGAGGAAGTGAATGTAAAAACTAGAGATATAATCAAATGATGTTGGTTATTTCACACGCATCGTTGATCAATGTTGTCAGAAGGAACTATTTGTTCAACTACTTAAAAACAGAAACGGACTTAAAGACAACCTATAAGACAACATATACTTGAATTTATCTTAAACAAAGTGTGACCCCGAAATATGATATCCAATGTGTCTTTTGTTTTAACTATTATTATCTTTTTTTAAGACAGCTGAATGGGGTTGAAGTGATATTTAGCTGCTATTTTTAGTGGGTTGAGCGACGTTAGCGTTGTTTTCTTAATGTAATTCACTGTTTGAAATAACTTTTGTCATATTCTCCAGACAATAATGCAGATCAATTCCTCACAAATCATTCTTTAACTAAAATTAGGATTTGTAGGATGGAAATAAAACTTTTTTTTAAATTCTAGAATAGGAAAATAGCGGAAGCGAGACCTATTTATGAAATAAATGACATTAAAGTTTGACCAATTAAAAGTCAATAACGTGAAAATAAGAAAAAAATAGGATAAGTAGTACGATGTGCTTTGCCCAAGAATGCAATACTGTTTATGGGATAGCTTGAACATATGACGATAGTATTTCTAGCTGAATGTTAATTAATGTGGCAAGTGCGACTGTATGTATAAATGAGAATCTTAACATCAACATAAAGAGAGAAGTAATTAACAATGCACGACAATTAACTACTAATTGTAAAGCACAGAGAATAATGCAATCTTGGATACATTATATGAAAATAATCTGAGATGGGCATGGCTGGAACGATTTGATAGTAGGTCTGTTTGATCAGATTTGATCTGGGACTAAACAACAATAATTATGGAATATCTTTAAGAAGGCAAAACTATAATTCCAAGTGTTGAACTTTTTTTTTGAGAGAGATGTATTTTTATAAAGCAGCGTGGTTATTTATTTTTTTGCATCATGATTGCCACATTCAGCTGAAATCTAGACGTAAATGATGACAATGTTGAATCAGTTGAGAGCCCAGAGGTTGAATAGGACCCCAACGAAGAGTATAAATACATATACGGGTTTAAATAGAAACATCACCATAATACAACAAAATAAACGAAATGTTGAGAACCGAAACAAAATATTTAGGAACAATGGTTTGTGTATGGTGGCAGATATACGTTCTTTTTTTGTACAAAGAAAACAACAAATGATTGGATTCATTTAAGAGCACTGTTTATGAAACTAACTCACTATATATAGCGAATTTGTTTGTGTTGTTGTATAGTTCGTGTTGTTACATCGATAGATAGATATGTAGATGAGCTGAAGTAGTTGTTTACGATTGTTTAAAGAGAACTTACCTTGCGAGAAATATATCCAAAAAGCATTTAGTAAGACAGTGAATAGCAGTCGTTGGTATAACATGGTTATCGTAGCCATGTCCTAACCAAAATAAGACGACTGCTTTGCTTCGAACTAGTCGACTACCGCTCTCTAGTTTCTTAGAGCCAGCTTTAATTCAACTGAGCTCACCTTTGTAGCTATGTTTTCATTCTCGCCATCCTCCCAACAAATCAACATGGATACACTTTCAGCACTATTCTTATCTCCCACTACTACTCAAATAGTTTTGCCAGACTATCATAGCACCCTTCTCTCTCGAGTTCCACATGCTTTCTTTCTCTCACACCCACACGGTAATCTACTCACTCTCTTTCTTTGCTTCTTTACAGAATCTCTGTTTAGAAGAATATAAATTCTTTCTAACTGTATTTTCCATAGAATTGTTTTTTCAGATATATTTCGACACACATTTATTTTCATCGACTAATCTTTTTTTTTCTATATTAGTTTTTATAATTTCTCTTTTTCTAACTCTCTAGTTTTTATCTTCCTTTTCGACCTCACAACTTCTTAGAAGCGTCACAACGTCGGAAAAGTATTTGTTCCTGTACTCTGCGATCTGAGTTCAAATCCCGCCAGAGTCAACTTTTCCTTTCATTCTTTCGAGGTCAATAAAATAAAATACTAATCAAATATTTGAGTCGTTATAATCGACTATTCCTCGTCTTCAAAATTGCAGGTTTTGTGTCTAAATTAGAAACCCAATTACTAAGCTATCTTTCTAAGAAATATATCTACTTGCGTATCTTTTGGCATGTCGAGTGCACTAACCAACTGATGCTCCTCTAACCACCGCCCAATCTTCCATTGTTTGACAAGACTTGCGAAATAATTTATCTAAGACTTTTTTTTAAGGTCATTCCCCAAATCAGACTTCACAGCTATATTAATCCTTTTGATACCAAACCGCCCAGATTCTACAATATAAAGCTGTTTATTTTAAATTGTTTATATTTATCTAAATACTCTTCATCGTAATTTTATTTAAGAATTTACAGAGTGCCAAACACCAACTTAATGAGAAAGTTATATTATTGCGGTGGATTGACAGTATCGGTAGAGGGTCGGACGTCATGCTTTGACGCATAGAATTACGGCTCTTTCCATTCTGAGTTCAAATCCTGCCGAGGTTAACTTTGCCTTTCATCCTTACGGGGTCGATAAAATAAAGTACCAGTAATGTACTGAGTATTTGTTGGCCGTGTGCCAAAAGTAGAAATAATTATTAAATCTCCTCGCCGCCTAATTACTTTCAAAATTATTTGAAAATCATAAGCAGTCTCTTTCATTTGAAATATAATAAGAAAGGATTAATTATAAACTATTTTTTTTTTTTTGCTTTTTGTGCGTCATTTATTTGGTAGCGAATGCGCGTGGCTCACGCTCGTAAGGTCATGAGTTCGAACCACGGCAGCACGTTGTGTTCTAGAGCAAGCACTTTACTTTACGTTGTTCACACAACTGGCAAAATTAAGTTGCACCTGTCAATTTCGAAGGGTGAGCTTTGTCACATTTTGTGTCACGCTGAATCTCTCCTGGAACTGCGTTAACGGCACGCGTGTCTGTGGAACACACAACTACTTGCACGTTAATTTCACGAGCAGGCTATCATTTGGAACACTCGTCGTCGTAACCGACGGAATACTAGTTTAGTTATTTATTTCACACTAAATAACGATAAGGAATTGTTTCTACTTTTGGGACAAGGCCAGCAATTACTCCAGTGCATTACTGGTGCTTTATATTATCGACCCCGCAAGGATGAAAGGCAAAGCTAACCTCGGCGGGATTTAAACTCAGAACGTAAAGGGCTATAACTCTATGCTGCAAAGCATGGCATCTGACGCTCTACCGGCCAATTTACAAACAAATTATTTACTTGTAACCAATGATGGAAAAGGGTTTTAGGAACTAAAGATACGTAAAAGTACGTATGAGGCTAAGGTCGAGAAAGCAGGGCTCTCAAATTGAAGGACTCAAAAGGACCATTACGTCCGGGGGGGGGGGGCACAGTGGGCTAAAAGTGAGATAGGACGGGTGGGGGGGGGCATGATTCCCACCAATTAGAATACTAATCTACAATACAGCTGATAGGTTGCTATTTATTATTTTTGTTTTTGTTTTTTCATCAAAATAAATACGCATATGATATAGTAAGTGGGATATATGAATGTTTACAAAATGTAGGAGACACATTTTCTGTTTTAAATTTTCCTTAATTAGTTACGAAAATTGTTCTGCCGTAGGCCAGGTGTTTGAAGTCCCTGGTGTGGCCGCTCCATTCAGCCATTCATTATGGATTTTTAACCTGTCCGGTGCCCATAACAATCCAGTTCTGAATACAGTGGATTTCTTCCAGTGAGTAGGAATGGGGGAGGGAGAATCGATCCCAGTATACTGTTCTTTTATTTATCGATGATCTCGAAAGGATGGGAGTCAAAGTTGACCGAATCGGGATTTGCCCAATGTCTGTTGGAGTATTCAGGTCACCCATCAAAAACTTCGATGCCATATGGCTCATGATCTCCTCTTCCGTCTTCTCTGTCCTCCTGTTGGAATGGCTCTCCGCTGGTTGAAAAGATGAGTGTTCCAGTTGTTTGATCAATATAACAACTTGAAAATAAAGTGCCTTGCTGAAGGACAAAACGCGCCACTTTGGCTTTATTACCATGAGCCTAACGTAGGAATGGACGTCGGCCGGTTTTGATGATGCGTGTTCCAGTTGCTCGATCAACAAAACAGCCTGCTCATATGATCAACGTGTAAGTGGCTGAGCATTCTAGAGACATGTATACCTTTGACGTAAATCTCAAGGAAATTCAGCACGACACAGTGTGAGATAAGGCTAGCCTTTATAATTACAAGCACAGTTCATCTGATGGGTTTCCAAACAGTTTCCGTCTACCTAATTTTACTCACAAGAGAATTTGCCCAACATGTCATGCGGTGGGATCAAACCCGAGGCATGATTATTGCGAAGCGAACTCTTTACCCATTCGGCGCTGCTGCGATCACTCTTCCTCCTCAGTGTTGTTTTTTGCATACTGATGATACGGCTACCATGGAACGTGACAGCCAGTCACATTCTTCTTTTCCGTTGGACTTTTTAAGACCTTATCGTCTCTTATATGACTAGTCCGAAATTCTCAGAAAATCAGAAAGAGCAAAACAAAGCAAAAACACGTTGTATGAACCAAGGTTTATTTTAAGGAAATTTTTGAACTGCATAAATCTTTGAGGCGTGTGAATGACCCAATATTTGATATTATCTGAGTCAGAGAAACATTTGTAATGGCTGTCTGAAATCTTTTAACCATCATTTACTATACAGGGGTGGTAGAAGCATTTCTGAATTGGGCGGGCTAAAATTGGTCAATTTAGTTGTAGTGATTAGTTTAGGTGTTATTATCAAATATCAACCAAGATATAAAAAAAACTTCGATGTGCTATAAATATAGCATGTACATAAATTGTAGCGCATATGCAAATAGATGTGTTTTTTGATAGTTTGGGGAGAAAAATATAATAATTGAGCCCCCCCCCCCCCCCCTAGTTCCACCGCCCCTGCTATGTAGGTACACATAGCATTTTACATAGAATGTAAACCTACTGCACAAAATTCGACTTAGAACTACACAACCAGAGATCAACTGCTTGTTAACATAAACATTTACCTTTCCCATAGTATCGGGTTAAGTTAGTCATTTAACTATCACATACCATGTAAGCACATATAGTATTTGATATCCGGAAACCACCACCCACCCAGACAACCCCTCTAACACCCCCATGGAAACCGTACGGTCTGATCCCCGGGAGACGAAGAGGTGAGTGTTTTCTTCTCCTCTTTTAACTTTTCAGAACCAACATGGCCAATATAAGAGTTGGATGTGTGAATGTACGCGGCCTGGGGATGCCCTGGAAACAGGGCAAACTCTTAAACGACCTCAGGTCGCACAGTATGGATGTAGTAGCCATTTGCGAGTCCAGGATCCACAGCGAGCGATAGCTGGCCCTCATCTTCGATGACTTTGAGATCTACGCATCTTTCTGTCGGCCGGGGGGGGGGGAGCGTTTTGCTGCGGAAACACCTGGGCCTCGTAGCACATACGGCACATGTGGACCCGGAGGGTCGACTGGTGGTCCTAGACGTTGACGGTAGTGAAGGTGGAGCCTTCAGGCTGGTGGCCGCATATGCCCCATCCGGGACACCGCGGCCAACTTCTTCAAACATCTAGAGACTTTTCTGGGAACGTCCCGCCCCTTGCTTTTAGTGGGGGACTGGAATGGAATCCTAGATGCACGTTGGGACTATGTGGGAGCATGTCCCGATAAAGGGGGTGTAACAGCCTCAAACAGTTAATCGGCCGATTTGACCTGGCCGATAGATATCGACTAGATTTTCCGACTGTGCCACTGTGGACGTGGACTAATCTGAGCGGAACATCTAGATCGTACCTAGATAGGGTTCTAGTTAGAAATAAGGATAGGGACATGTTAAGCTGTCCACAAATGTTCATGGTTGCCTATTCAGATCACAAACTAGTGACCTGCATGGTCAACCTTGATAGAACCCATAGACAAAGACCCGGCTACTGGAAGCTGAACTTGTCGTTACCGACATGCAAAGCCTACGGTAGACGGATTAGCACTTTAGTTAAACAGCACTTGACAGGGGCCATTGTCAACAACAGATGGTGGTACTCTCTCAAGAGGGGAGTTAGATTAGACTCGTTAGTTTTTATTAAAGAATTAGCGTTAGATAGAAATAGAACCGAGAAAGAACTGGTAGAAGAGGCAAGAAGTAGGAGAGGCAATTAGAAGTGGCAACGTAGCCAGCGTGCTATCAACGAGAACGGCCTTGGACCAGTTCTTCGACGCAAAGCATGAGGGCTGCGTTGTCAGAAGCAAAATACGTGCTCTGGGAAACGAGGGAGCCAAAGCTGTTAGCTGGGCCCGAGTGACGGAGGCAAAAAGTGGCAACAAGTCCACGGTTCGGTCTTTGAAGGACCAAAACGGACGCGTGATAAGTGAGCCGAAGCAGATGTGTGCGGCATTTCAGCGGCACTTTGCTCGACTGTTCGGGCAGGGCGGCGCACCGGGAGGGGCTATGGATTTCGGTCCATATCTCGACGGCCTACCGCGACTCTCGGACAGCGAGGCAAAGTTCTGCGAAAAGCCAATTTCAGCCGCTGAGATAGGGGACGCGCTGAGCCAATGCGGCAAACGCAAATCTCCAGGTCTCGACGGTGTACCCTACGAATTTTACGTAGCAATGCCGGACTTATTCTCCAGTCTCCTGGAAGCGGTCTACTGCAACTGGCGACAGAACGGGAGAATTCCCAGTTCTGTGACCGGGGGCGTAGTCACACTAGTCAGGAAGGACGAGAATAAAGGGGATGACATAGGCAACTTTCGGCCCATAACTCTGCTAAACACAGAGTTACAGATTTTGGCCAAGGTGTTGGCAAAGAGGCTGGTGCTTGTCGTCGAGAACCTGGTGGGAGAAGCGCAGACATGCGCAATCCCGACCAGGTCCATACACGACAATCTCCACCTCATGCGATACATCATAGAGAGGGTAGGGTGTAAACCCGGCTTCGGTGGGGCCCTGATCAACTTGGATCAGTCTAAGGCTTTCGATAGGGTTGACCATCGTTACCTGGATGCGGTGCTCGAGGCGGCAGGCTTCGGACCCGTGTTCAGGGGCTGGATTGCTGCAATGCATAACAACAACATCTGCTCAAGGGTTAAGGTGAACGGCTACCTCTCGGAGCCGTTCCATATCACGCGATCCATTCGACAGGGATGCCCTCTCTCCTCCCTTCTGTACGTATTGACTCTCAAGCCACTACTGCGGAAGTTGGAGCTATTTCAGGGCATCCCTCTGGAACCGGGACTGCGGAAAGCGGCGTCGGCCTACGCCGACGACGTGACAGTAATGGTGTCGAGCGCCTCGCAAATCGAGGAAGTCGGCACCTTACTGAAGGAATACGAAAGGTTCACAGGAGCGAAGCTGAACCGGGACAAGTCCATCGGTTTGCAACTCGGATCGTGGAGAGGCAGACCGATGCCTTCCGATGGCGTCGTCGGACGCTGGACGGAAGGACCAGTAAAGCTGCTCGGGGTCTGGTTTGGTCCGGATCTCCAGGTAGAGAAGAACTGGAACGAGGTGTCGGCCAAGGTGTTTGCACTCACCCAGAAGTGGGCCGAGTGCAAACTATCCTTGAAAGGTCGACCGGAGGTGGCGAACACTTTTATAGCGTCCACCATCTACTACCGCTTGACCGTCGTGCCTTATCCAGCCAAAACGCTCGCCAAAATGGAGCGCGCGCTCTTCCAATTCCTTTGGAAGAGGCGGGCTCCTTTGGTGAGAAGATCCATCTTCTGCCAACGCCCTTCCAACGGAGGGCTGGGGAAGCCGTGGGAAGGCTGCGGCATCTCTACGTATTCCTCACCGGACAACCGGTGTGAGCCCCGTTCGTGAGGCGAGCCTCCCCACGACTCGTCTCGCTGACCGAGCTGCAGTCCTGGGTCAAGCAAAGCCGAGGAAAATGGGCGACTGGCACATCGAATGTGCTCAGGCGCTCACAGCCCTCTGGCAGGCGGACCCGGCGATCAGTGGAGACTCCACTT
>OZ024742.1:252256380-252276380 GCA_964016885.1 Eledone cirrhosa
GAAAAAAATAGTTGTACCTGTAATTCAAAATAAAAAATCTACTTTGTCGCATAGCGTCATGCTAAATCTCCATGAGAATTACATTAAGGAAGCATGTGTATGTGGAATGTTCAACAACTTCCACGTTAATTTTACACACTTGGAAAACTCGTCGTCGGAATCGACGAAGATTCAACACATTTCTGCTAGAAAATATTTGCGAAATTGTTTTTCCATTTTGAACAAATATTCGATTATAATCTGCTTAATCGGATTAAAATAAAATTATTTTCACAGTTAAAATCATCAATACATGAAAACATTTCAAATTTATCACTGCGTACTGCATGCATCCATGGGCTTCTTTTGTTCTTGAACGCTTCAATTCTAGCCCTTGCCTCGTGTAAGTGGGTTCGTCTTTTGCAGAGATATAAGCCTCTCAAATGTCTGACAAATAGCATAATTTTCATTGCCAGTTCTCATCATGAATGTATTTTGCAAGATTTTAGTTATTTTATGATAATGCAACATTATTTCGTTCAGATGGATCAAGAGAATCGGTAGAGCGCCGGACGACATGCTTTGCAGCATAGAGTTACGGACCTTTACGTTCTGAGTTCAAATTCCGCCGAAATTAGCTTTGCCTTTCATCCTTTCAAGGTCGATAAATAAAGCACAAGTAATGCACTGGGGTCGATTTAATCGACTTTCCCCTCCCCTTCAAATTGCTGGCCTTGTGCCTAAAGTAGAAACAATTATTTCGTTTTAAAAGGCTACTATTCGTTTTAAAGCTCGTCCTCTTTGACAGCTATCTCTATTCTATATTCAGTAAAGCTTTGTTGAACTTCGATCCTATATTCTTGCAGAGATTATCGTATAAACATCTATTCAATACATGACTTTTAATGAAGTTAATAATTTTGACTTTATCGTATACTAGCAGTAAAGCCCGGCGTTGCTCGGGGTCGCTCAGTAGCTGTGTTAAAGTTACAATGTTAAGTTTCTTTTTTGGCTTAAAAACTGTAGTGTCTACTGTGCAGACTTGCATGTGGTGTTTTTGATTAATATTCCCTCAACCAACAATATGCCTTATGAAGTTAAGAAAACATAACGATAACCCGAATGTTATAACAAAAGAGGATGCTGGGGATAGAAACTGCACTGGTTATTTATTAACAAACATCGAAAATGTAAACACTGCAACGCAGAGAAAAACATTAGCGTAACCAAATTATCAGTTATGTCTGTCTGCACGCCTATATCACCTCTCTGCACGACTGTCTGTCTGCACGCCTATATCACCTCTCTGCACGACTGTCTGTCTGCACGCCTATATCACCTCTCTGCACGACTGTCTGTCTGCACGACTGTCTGTCTGCACGCCTAACGACGAAATATTTGCTTGTTTTACGTAGTCTTTAAATAGACTTGTTTTCAAGTAAAAATATTGTTTTAAAATGCTTTTAAATGGAAATGAAGCAAAACGGAAGCTTAGTGTTCGAACTGATGAATTTTGCAGGTCAATATTTTGCTGGCTCGACAACTGTTAAAGCCAGCGTAATTTTTTACGTAAGACGCTCAATGTAAACAGAACAAAGGGAAATAACTGATCACTTACGCTCAAAAATCGATACATTATATTCGATTTCGTCACATAGGGTGGGTGAATTTGAAATTTTTTTTTCCGATGTCTTCGCTAGGGCTCAATGTACAAGTATATCAATTTCGGTGCAATTCCGTGAGAGATTCTAAGAGGAGATGTGTGCCAAAAATCGATAGACAGACAGACAACCACAGTTTTATATATATAGATTACTGCACGTAGCTCTGAATCATCTTTTTTTATTCTTTATTTACTAATGACTTTCAGGGCTGACAGAAAGCTAAATCTGAATGGCCAGACAGTGATAGCAACCGAGTATATTGCTACTATTATTACATGACCGTCGCGCTTAGACCTAAGTTCCTTGTGACCAGATTAGAGCGTCTTTTTTTCGCTTCTCGTGGAAGGGACGTGTTCCCCTCGTTCAGGCGGTCCATCAATATCTACGCGGACGACTCTGTGCCGTAGCTGATGAATCACAAACATGTGTTTTAGTTGAATAAAGCCTCTATTTCCGTGTATTAGCGATGATTATATAATCTTTCTATATCAGAATTTGGGCGTTGTGTTTTAAATGCAGTTATTATTTTTCTTCTTTTTTAAAATCTAGTCTTGCTAGTTCGATTAGCGTCTAATTAAGAATGCATTGTAACTATAACTTATTATTGGGGCAGCTACCTTATTTTTGTATTTATCTTTTTTTTAATAACTGATCTAAATCCATCGATAATATTCTTTCCTTTATTGTTTCATAAAGATTTGAATGTATGTGTTTGATCTAATTCACTCATCTCAGTTCTTTTATTATGCAAGATATTAATGTTTTTAATTAATTTTCCTCTCTTCAAAATTACCTTGTCGTATTTTTCTAATTCGAATCTCGTGTAAATTTCTCCCGTTAACCTATGTACTATCTGCAGTAGTGTTTCTAATTGCTTATCACGCTTGAAGTTGTGAAGGCGCGTCGCTTTGTGCTTAGGGTGTTCAGTTCACGATCGTAAGGTCGATAGTTCGGTTCCCGATAGCATGTTGTATCCTTGAGCAAGACACTTTATTTTACATAGCTCTAGTACACTCAGCTGGCAAAAATGAATTGTACCTGAGATTCAAAGAGTCAACCTTGACACGATGAATATCCCTGATAATTACGTTAACATGTCAATTGATTGGACAGTTATTTTCAAGTTAATTTCATGAGCAGGCTATTCTGTATATAAACAACTAGAACCGACAAAGGTCCAACGCACAAACATTATAGACCATATGCAAAATACAAAAATGAAGAAAAAAGAGAATAGTTCACACTAAATCGAATTTAGATTTCTAAACAAATAAAAAACACCTTTAAATTCATATAGTCACGCATTCAACGTTATACAACAAAAACAAAATACATTATACTAGAGCATAAGCCAAGTTTACACAAGGAATAAGTAATATTCGGTTATTTAATCATACTTTAATAAAGCTATTTTCGTGTAGGTATGTGTGTGTGTGGGGGGGGGTATATATTTACGTCTATGCTATATTTGTACACGGCTAGAGTGCCAGTGATCAGAATAATTCTGGCCATAACCAGCCTGACTCTTTAAGACTATATAATTCAGTGTCTCTTTAAGAAAATAGATTGTGATTTGGCTGTTATTTCTACCACCGCCAGTGACCATGTAGAGGCTCCATTTTGAAATGAAACAATGTATTAAACCGAATGAATTTTGTCCCTTCCTCACCAATAAGCAGTGATTACGAATACAGCATGATGAAAAAACGGTATGTTCTGAAAGGGTAAACGAAAATGCGGATACAACAGCACATAGACGGGAAAAACAATGTTTCAAGACGAAAAGATCAACATCTGCTTCAAACGTACTAAACAAAATTGTTCAGACATTTTCCAAGCATCAGACAATTGACGATTAACAAAAAGAAGGAACTGAAATACTACGCGGGTAAGATGTGTAAGGAATATTCTAAATATGGTACATTCAAGTGAAGATAAGATTCTTTAGGTGCTCCCATAGAAATCCTCCTCTAGAGATAAAAGTGCTATAGATAGGATCAGGAGTTAAATATTACCTATATCTTTTTATAACTACAAGTTGAAATCTTCCAAGGATCTTGTTTTTATAAACGATAATAAGAGAAATACCTTAGTCGACGAGTTTGTTGCTTCTTATTTGCAATGACATGCTTCTGACTTCCAGGATATAAATAAATATCTCTTTAACACTCAATCCTCTATAAATATAATTTTTATTGTCGAAAGTTGATTTCCGTACAGGAAATAGAATATCTCAATAGTAGATCAGCAGGAGAGAATCCAAGATCCTCTTTAATTGAAGTGCGGATACTGAGTAGTACTATGGGGAGGTAGTCGCTCCAATGTAGAGTATCCGGATAGGCACGCAATGCGGCCTTTAACTGGCGATGAAATCGCTCTAGTATTCCATTAGATGCAGGATGGTAACTGGTAGTCCTGAGCGCCGATGATATTTGATAGATCCGGGAAAAGTTGAGATTCGAACTGCCTACCACGGTCTCTAGTAATAGTGGTAGGAACTCCGTAGCGCGATATCCATCCTGAAACAAGGGCTCGCGCTATTGATTCAGCAGTTATGTCACTAAGAGGGATGGCTTCAGGCCATCGGGTGAAATGGTCAATACAGGTCAGGATGTATGAATATCCACGGCTGGCAGGCCAAGGTTCCACGATATCGATATGTATGTGGCAAAAACGTGCGTCAGGTGTGCTAAATGTGCCGAGAGGTGCGCGAATATGTTTATGCACCTTCGACTTCTGACAAAACAAACAGGAACATGTCCAAGCAGTAATATCACGTCTCATATTCGGCCAGAAGAATCTAGCTGAAATGTGTTTCACTGTGGCGGAAATTCCAGGATGTACTAGACTGTGTAGAGAGTCGAAAACTATTCGACGATGAGTCTCTGGGACCAGAGAGCGAGGTGAATCTGTTTCAGTATCACACAGAATCTGAGTGTCCGAAGTGGGTACAGGCAGGTATTTGAATTTTCAGGCTGCTAATTCAGGTGAAGCGATATCCAACGACTCTATGGTGGGCTGTTCTGCAGCCATAAGATGCAAGTCAATATTCGCAGGTGTTGACAAGGAGTTGATAGGTAGGCGAGATAAGGCATCCGTCGCTGTATTTTGTTCACCAGGTATATGACGAATGTCATTCGTAAACTGGGATATGAAGTCCAAATGATGAGTTTCTCGAGGTGAGTATTTGTCCGGATTGGAACCAAGTGCGAACGTAAGTGGATGATGGTGAGTATAGATCGTAAATTGTAGGCCTTCCAGTGAATGCCGAAAGTGTTTGACAGCCAGGAAAATGGCTAATAGTTCGCAGCCGAAGGTGCTATAGCGGGATTCGGCGGCCTTTAGCTGCTTTGAAAGCAAGAGGTTGAAGCTGTTGTTGGTGATGCTGTTGCAATACTGCACCTACCGCTGTGCTTGATGCATCCACAACCAGCGTAAACTGGGCACCAGATACAGGGTGTGCAAGCAGAGGTGCGTTTGCTAAATTTTGTTTAGCTTTGGAGAATGCTTCGAGTTGCATGGGTTCCAAAGCGATTGGTTCGTTCTTCTTCTTTCGGTTACGCTGGAGATCAGATAGTGGAGCTAAGGGTTCTGCGCAATGCGGGATAAACCGTCGATAATAATTTAGGAGGTCCAGGAACTGCCGCAACTGTCGCAAGGAAGTAGGCGGAGGTAGTTCCTGAAGAGCCTTCACTTTCTCAGGAAGTGAGAATATTCCTTCAGAGTTAATCATGTGGCCTAAAAAGACGAGTGAAGCAGCGCCGAAAATACACTTCGCGGGGTTAATGCGAACTTGGTACTGCCTAAATCGTTCGAACAGTTGGTGGATGTGCGAGATATGGTCCTCTGGTGAAGCACTCGCGATGAGAATATCGTCGATGTAACAATATACAAAATCTAGGTCACGGACGACTTCGTCCATAAATCGCTAGAAGGTACTAGCAGCATTGCGTAATCCAAATGGCATTGTTAAAAACTCGAATGCACCGAAAGGTGTAGTGACAGCAGTTTTAGGAATCTCCGCAGGATTCACAGGAATTTGATGATATTCTCTGATCAAGTCCAATTTCGAAAAGATAGTACATCCATGAACGAAGAAGCGAAATCCTGGATGTGAGGAATCGGGTAACGATCCGGCACGGTGATTGAATTTAATCGCCGAAAATCTCTAGTGGGCCGCCAGTCTCCGGAACATTTCCATTGCTACATACACTATATAATACAATAATTGTTTCTATTTTAGGCACAAGGCCAGCAATTACCCAGTACAATACTGGTACTTTATTTTATCGACCCCATAAGGATGAAAGGCAAAGTTAACCTCGGCGGGATTTGAACTCAGATCATAAAGGGACGTAACTCTATGCTTCAAAGCATGGTGTCCGACCCTCTACCGATACTGCCAATCCACCGCCCTATATAATACAATATAATATATAATATATATATAATATAATATATAATACTATATATATATATATAATACTATAATACAATATATAATACTATATATATAATATAATATATAATATATAATACTATATAATACAATAATGCAAAACACATTGTCTTCAAGATAGTGTGTTCGCTCTAGTTTGTTTGTTTGTATGTATGTACACGAGGATCAGCTGAAAAGTTCATAGGCTGACCAAAATACTCTCATGGAATGACCAAATGAGGTTTATTTTTCAGCATAGTCCCTGGAAAGAAACAATGCAGTTATTAATAAAAAGAGCTGAAATTAATGCATGTATAACAGGACACTGGGTTGTATGTACAATATTTATTTACGAAGATTGAGCTGAGTAGAGCTGAATAGCTGACATGCCAAGAGAGATGAAACAACGAATTAAGGAATTCAGGAGGCACGGTCTACTGGCGGAAATGTTGCCAGGCCGTGGTTAAATTGTTGTGTTACATGTTGGCTAGTGATTTCACGACGAAAGAAAGTTAGTTGTTTACCTTTTCACAGTCAGAAATGGAGAGAGTATACCTTCGGCGGAACGCGCCTAGCGAAGGCCAGCAGCCAAAAGGTGAAATGAGAGGGAGATAGCTTTCAGCTCTCTCCTTTATAGTTCCCTGGACGGAAGTCGCAAAAAAGGTTCTGGAACCTCAACGGGAAGTAACTCCAGCTACTTCCTGTCTAGAGAGCGCTACAAGACTCCCCTCCCAGACGAGAAGTCGAATGACCAAATGAAATCATTGTAGCGAGAACACGAGGAGCAAGGCAAAAGGTACAAGAACATGAATGAACAAAACATGAACAAGCAACTAGCAAAATGAGCATACAAAAATTAATGATAGATATCAAGGTAATCAACCTAAAAGAAGAGGTCAAAGGAGCAAAGAAAGGTGCTCGAACATAGTTATTAAAAAAAGTTCAAATGTTCAAAAATAAAGTTAACAGTTATGTAAGCATATGACAGCAGGAAAGAGAGTGTGTTCTCCAGAGAATGTATGCAGGTGGTTTCTGGACTGTGGTACAACGTGAAATTCCCAACCTCCGAAGGCGGTGGCATTTTCTCACAGGAAGAGTGCTGCAAAAATAAATTCTCTGTGTTTTGTTCTGCTGGTTTTGGTTGTTGATAAAGCAAAGATGAAGCTGTGTTGTTGTCTCGCGGAGTGAGATAGCCTATTCGATGTTGTTTCAATTCACAGTAAAAAGTTTCCCAGAAAAAATGAGTTGCGCAAAGTGCTAGAAATAACAGCCAAAGTTGATGGTCGATGTTGGAACGCGTTGACCTGGATGGGTCAAGAGGCCAGCGACCATAGAAATAAGCATTCTGAATAAATGCGCAGTTTTCAACGGCAAATTTACGTGGTAAATTTTTAAACCGGCAAATAGGAGACTATAGCTTAAGGCTGGAGAATCCTTGGCAAGAAACATTATCTATGGCGTGTGCTATCTCAGTGAGTCAAGATGTGTGCTCCTACACACGTGCCGAAACAAGGTTAAAGTCAAGTTGAATAAAAAAAATATTTCTTTTGCGCGAGAAAATGGCGCGAAAATGACAGGGGAACATACGTTGGCAGCCATTTTGAAAAATTTGTGTGTGAACGTGACAATATGATGAAAAAGAAGGAAAGGCTATATTCACTTTGTATAACAAATATGGCGAGAGTTCAATTTTTTTGTGAAAGTGATGAAAAAGTAGCGAAAAAGGCTTAGTTGAATGAGTAAACGAGCTGTGATGTTCATCAAAATTGACATATTGAATATAAGAAAGAATACAGGAGTCCAAGTCTTTTTTTGAGTATTCGTTGTGAGAAGAACGAAGGATATATCCAGTGAGTGAAACACATTTAAACGATGTAAGCACGTGAGGTGAAGAGCAAAATTTTTTCTTGTTTGTTTGCTGCTGAGAAAAAGATTACCTCTATTTTTCGTTGTAGACAGTTTCGGAGAAAAAAATCCACGTGGAATGTTGTTAGAGGAATTTTTCTTTTTGAAATACTGCTAATTAATTTTCTTTTTTTCATATTCACACGACACCAGATCCTATTATTTTTTTCTCGGGGTCACCAATTATAACAGGATACTGGGTTGTATGTACAATATTTATTCATTTACGAAGATTGAGCTGAGTAGAGCTGAATAGCTGACATGCCAAGAGAGATGAAACAACGAATTAAGGAATTCAGGAGGCACGGTCTACTGGCGGAAATGTTGCCAGGCCGTGGTTAAGTTGTTGCGTTACATGTTGGCTAGTGATTTCACGACGAAAGAAAGTTAGTTGTTTACCTTTTCACAGTCAGGAATGAAAATAAAAATAGATTATTCATGTTATTCAATAAATAATGAAGCTGTTGTATTATTTCCGATTATTTTGAGATTTATATTCAATGAAATATGTTGTTGGATCAACAAAAATTATAATTATTCAATAAAATAGGCAGACCAGAACCTGCGGTAATGCTGCGAGTGTGTTGCCTTGACTAAAAAATCTCCCTTGACGCTTGTGGTGTATGACTGATTGACGCTCTTGGTGGTGAATTGATGTTTTTTTTCTTCTCTCGCTTTGATATTATATTCATATATTTTTGTGCATTATATTTATAAGGTTCCTAACAATAATTAATTGTATTTATTATATGTGTTTATATTTTAATTCTGTAAGAAGTATTCATTAAGTATTGTATATGATATTTGTGTCTAGATTTTCGTTCTGTAAGCATAATATTATTATATTTATAGAAATAGGGCGGTGGATTGGCAGTATCGGTAGAGGGTCGGACGCCATGCTTTCCAGCATTCTGTAAGGATTTGTAATGATATTTATACAATTGTGAATACAAATTAAAAAAAAAAGCGCCTCTTAGTTGTTATTGTATCTCATACGCATATATATATTACAGAACCAACAAAACACACACACACACACACAGACACACAGACATACACACACACACAAGGGGACTTCTTCACGTTCTCTTAAACTTCTAAAAAACATCAGCCTAATATTTCTCACTCTATATCGCCTTAAATAAAAAAAAAGGACATATTGAATATCTAAAAAGACAGGATGGTCATGGCTGAGCACCTTTAATCATGTCATCTTGATCAAGTCTGCGCTGGGTCTAAACAACAACAACCATAATGTATCTTTTCCATTCTCCACACACTTGGCAACTGCAATAAAACCAAAAGAAGATTATTCCCAACTTCGATCAATTCTCAGTGTTATCGACAATTAGATCTGAGTCGAATGATACGCAATTTGAAAGCCTCCAAAATGGAAAGGAAGTCACGATAAAGCAGGTTTATTTCTTGCGCCATGCGAAATTTTCGGAGGAACTGGCAATCTTTGTAAATTGGGTTGCATTATTGATTGAGAAAAGGAAATCTTTATGAGGAAGATCACTTGAATATTAAAGTCGATACTGTTAAAAATGTGATTTTTTTTCAATCTTCGAAATATTACAACATTTCAATTATGAAACAGAAGATACTATAATCCTTCTGTACTCTAATTTATTAAGGAAAATATTATGAAAATTAATATTCAGCAAGGAAGATCGATCACAGCAATAATCAGTTCTTCGATTGGTTTGTATGAGAAGATATCTTAAAGTTACTAAATTGTATTTTTTGTTGTTTAGCTCGAGGTTAAACTTGATCGATCCGATCCACGATCAAAGGTATTCCAATTGTGACCCTGACATCTTTTTTCAGGTGTAGGATGGCTCAGATGACATAAGCCAATGTGTAGCGAGTAGAATGATTTGTTTTGATGTTAGTTGTGTTGTTGGCTGGAATTAGCCAGTGTTGTGGCGTGACAGGCATGTTTGTAGTAGTATAGCTTGGCTTCATGGATAAATGTGAAAGTTAACGAGACCCATGTAAAATGCTTGTGTAAAATGCCGTAGTGAAATGAACGATAAACAAGAATCACTACTTTAATAATTATTATTTTTTATTTTTTTTTCTTTATTTTTTTTTTTATTTCTACTTTTGGCACAAGGCCAGCAATTATCCCAGTACATTACTGGTACTTTATTTTATCAACCCCGTAAGGATGAAAGGCAAAGTTAACCTCGGCGGGATTTGAACTCAGACCGTAAAGGGGCGTAACTATGCTAATTATGTTACTTAATAACTTACGACTGATAATATAGGAAAACAAAACTATTCACAGTTGAATTGTGTGATGTGTGAATTGCGAATTGTGTGCATAGTCCGGGAATATAGCTGCTTCGGCCTGCTGGCCGAGAGGGACGAATGGGTGACTGATTAACAACTAGATTGTTCTGTTTTTTTCTGGAATAAACTAATGCGTTGTGTCTACTTCGACATTCGAGGGCACAATGAATTTTATGAAACCACAGCTATCTCCCAATTATCTCAGATGACCTCCAGTTGGCCATTTTTTCTGATTAGCTGGTAACTAGTCCTGAACAAAGGAACTGAATATCTATGTGGCCGAAAGGTCAGCATGTGTGATCACGCTGACATACTTAGGTTGACTAAGTATGTCAGCATGTGTGATCACGCTGACATACTTAGTCAACCTGGCAACACAGGTTCAAATTAAACCGATTGCATTCACTACATGTGTCGATTCCTTTTTTAAGACTATAAGATTTGATTTTTTGCTATTTCTAACAGATCGAACGACCACGTAGAGGTTCAAGCAACCGTTGGGTCGGATTTGCAGTAATGCCAGATGTCGAATGCGTTGAGAGCAAATTAAACATGCGTATGAGAATGAACGGCCATCGGTTTCGACAATGAGTGTTCCCGTTGTTCGATCAATGGAACAGGCTGCTCATGAACTTAACGTGCAAATAACTGGGAATTTCACAGATACGTGCACTTTAAACGAAAATTTCATGGAGATTCGGCGTGACACAGTATGTGACAAGGCTGGCTCTTTGTCTATTCGACGGCCCCTAAACAGTTTCCGTCTAACCAATTTCACTTTCATGGCAAGGGTCTGCCCGCTACTATAGTAAATGACACATGCCCAAGATCCCATACATATGGATCGAACCTAGAGCCTGATAATTGCGAAACGAATTTCTTTTAACATTCGGCCATGCTGCGTCCTATACTCATAATAAAAAGAACATAAAATATCAATAAAATATTTAGTGTTATGAAAATGATTTCTAGAGTGATGAATTGGCAGAAGACCCATAAAGCCTGTTTTACACTGTTTAACTGACTCTAATAATTCTTTTTCTATTTTTGTTTTTTATTTATTTATTTGTTTAACTGAAACATGGCTGAGCGGTGATATCTCCAACAACGAAATCGTTGTTGCCCACCCCCTCCCCCATCATTTCCGACGACGAGTGCTTCAGTTGCTTTAACAATGGAACTGCCTGCTCGTGGAATTAAAGTATAAGTGGGCGAACGTTCCACAGACTCGTGCATCCTTATCGTAGTTCAGGGAGATTCAGCTGCTTTTTGAATTACAGGTATGACTCATTTTTGCTAGCTGACTGACCTGCGGCACCGTGAAATAAAGTATTTTGCTCAAGGTCACAACGAGCTGTTCGGTCCGGAAATCGAAGTCACGACCTTACGATCATGAGCTCAGCACCCTAACCACTACGCCACGCGCTCAATCCCTCTAATAAATTACAATATATCCCGTACAGTTCGCGTGACCTGGTGGTTAGGGTGTTTGATTCCTGAGCGGTGCAATGTGTCGTTGAGCAGGAAAATTTATTTTATGTTGTTCCAGTTCACTTAACTGGAAACAAAGTGAGTATCAGCAATTGAAGTTTAACTCTGCGAAGGACTCGCGTTCTGTCCAGGAGAAGTCGTGTTCTCTCAGTCGCTTAACACGAATGATATCGACATTGTCACCAGTCTGATGAGCCTCTAGATTTTGGATAAAATTGTTTTATAGTTCGTGAAGGTAAAGCAGGAGGAGATGATGTGAAGATTTTAATCCCTAATAATAGTTTTTAATTTAGGCGCAAGACCAAGAATTTGAGAGGATGGGAAAGCTGATTATATTGATCTCGGTATTTGACTGGCTTGACGGGTACTTTATTTTATCGATCGCGAAATGAGGAAAGTAAGATTTGAACTCAGAACCTAAAGCGCCTTAACTAAATACCGCATGGCATTGTGTCCAACGTTCTAACAATTCTGCCAATTCACTTACTCTTTTTTTAGTCCCTAATAATAATTTCAAATATGGGTTAAAGGAAAGTCGATGAAATTGCCCCCAATGCTTGACTGGTACTTTATTTTATCGATCCTGGGAAACGACAGGTAAAGTTGACCTTGGTAGGATTTGAGCCGAAAACATAAAGAGCCATCTCTAAATGATGCGAAGAATTTTGTCCGATACTCTACTGATAAACATAAACACTTTAACATATACTGTTTTGTATCATGAAACCCGGATCGGTTCCAAGTGGTTTAGTATCAAAAGGATTATCATAAATATATCTAAAAGTGTAAGGAGAGAAATTAGAGAGAAAAAAAATATTGAGAATATCGTGGCTATTGCATCAGATATGTAAAATCAAATATGACTTCTAGAACAAAAATTATGGCATTAAAAGCATCAAATTGGATTGCAATAGAGGCTACAAACAGTGAGAGATTTTTAATAAATACTTTTCATCTGAATTCATGTATTATAGTTGAAATCCACCAATAAAATATAAATAAACTCCCCAAATGTTTGACTGAGTGTTATTTTTTTCTGGAAAATATGTTTGCTTTGTTGTGAACGAAATACGTGTTGTTGTTTTTTAGACATTATAATCCTCTAGGCAATTTTAAGAAGTTTAACTTATAAATTGACATATCCTTCATCACTTACAGGGTTTTTTTTTTTCAGGACAATTAGCTCCCTCCTCTTAAACTCAGCTAGTGATATTTCCAATACATAAAAAAATATCAACGTCGAAGGTAAAAAAAAATAGCGCTCTATTAGCTTGACTTGCAATTTTATGGAAACTACGTATAATTAAGGTAAGGCGGTGAGTTGGCTGAGTCGTTAGAATGTCGGATAGAAAGCTTTGCGGTATTCATTTCGGCTCTCTGCTCTCTGAATTCAAATACCGCCAAGATGAATTCGGCGTTGATAAAAAAAAGAGGAAGGATCGATACCAGTCTAGTACTGTTATCGTTCCTTCCTCTGTATCTCTTTCTCACTTCCATTCTCTCACTCTTTATAAAAATCTGCTGTATTCAGACCTGGAGAGGAAATGGGTTCTGCCAGATTTAAAATGCCCTAAAAACACCGTATATAAATACGGCATCCCTAAGACTCCTCCAGGAGTTACGGGACCATGTATGCATGCATAATTAAGGAGAATTTAGGAAAATTCCTAAACGTTGCAGGCTTTTTAGGGGTGGGCGACAAAAACTGTCAAAACTATTTCTGTTTTAATGAGTTGAATAAATGTATTAACAGAGGAGTCTAAATTGATTTAGTTTACTTGGATTTTTCAAAAGCTTTTAATGTCTCACTAAAAATTACTGTTTATCCTCTCGAGTATTTGTATTTCGGATAAAATGGGTAATTGGCTTAAATGTTTTCCTTTAAACAGAACTCACAACTTTATGTTTATGTTCTTCTTCTTCTCCCTGAGAGGGTCGTGGGAGAAGAGTCCTAAAACATTCCTTCCAGTAGGTCCTGTCAGAAGCAACCGTCTTCAACTGATCCGGCTGGATCTCCAAGCATAACAAGCCAAGTTCATGGATTTTATCCAACCATCTTGCTCTGGGTGTCTTGCTGGTTGATTTTTCCCGTAAAATCTGTCCAGCGATTCTTTCCTCAGACATTCTAAACACAGAGAGTCACTCCAGGTAGAGCCGCTATTTCTTCAAATTGAGAGATCACAGCTCCGATACTATGGGAATGTTTAATAGTTATCAAAAAACATCTGATGTGATTTCAAAGGTTCCTAGATGCAGTCTTAGGCTTAATACATAGTATTAAGCCTAAGTTTGCGCGCACATGCATGGATTATTTTAACGTGTAATTGGCTTCTGCTTGTGCAGTTCTAAATCTAATTTTGTGCAGCAAGTTTACATTTTGTTTCAAATGCTACATTTGATTACAGGGTAAATGATGGCTAAAATACTTAAAACACTCATAAAATGTTAAAAATAGTCACAAATGCTTCTCAGACTCAGAGAATATCAAACACTGGATCATGGCTCCTGCTTCAAACATTTGTGCAGTTATAAAATTTACTTAATGTAAACCTCTGTACTTAGGACATAGCAATCCCCAACAAAATTTAGTAGATACCTAGATTCCGAAGAGATCTAAATACAGTAGGTATTTGGGTGTATTAATGCGTACCAATATCAATTTTTGGGAATTGCATTATTGTAGTTAGGATGAAAATGACTTGTATGTTCCGATCATTTATTGTTGTTATTGTTGTTGTACTCCTTTTATCTCCTAGTGGAGACGTAGGGGCGCTATCGGGACACAAAGTTTTAACTCGGCAAAGCACATTCCTGTTCTTTAAGAGAACAATGTGTGTATGAAAGAATTCATCCAGTACTGGATTGGTACTTTATTTATCGACCTCGAAAGAGTGAAATGAAAATTTGATGTTGGTCGCATTTAAACTCAAAGAACAGAGAAGTGGAACAAATACCACAAAACATTCTATTCGATGTTCTAATGACTCTACCAATTCGCAGTCGATAAGATCAATTATAACAAAAGATAAAGAGAGTTTAGATAAAATATTCTAATATAATTTTATACCCATATTTAAATATGTCGCTCTGTTGATTTCCTTATTGTAAAGAAAAATATACATACCTGATGAAATCTATTCAAAGACAATTTACTTGTAAAATTCCTGAAGTTAAATACATGTATGTTGCCTTCCTTGATCGTTTGATGTAATTGAATCAGGTCACAGAGGAGTGTCCATAGGTTTGTCAACAGGCTTTGGTCCTCGTGGCTTGGGCTTCAGAATATTCCGGTTGGGCACTCTTTCGTAAGGAGCGTATTTAAGGACGTTTTTGTAAACTCTACTTTCTAAGTTTCAGGGGCGCACTATTGAAGAGTAAGGGGAGGTGTCAGTGCTGCCCCTTTCCCCGCCTTGGCGACGGATCCGATGGTCTATACGATTGGCATACCATTCTTTAATTTGGTGCTTAAAAAAAAAATTTAGTACAGTAAATGCACGATAATGTATTGGAATTGGTTTAAACAGTTTCCTTCATCAATCGTGAATGCAACATAGCTAAACGGGTAATATGTTCGTTTCATAATCATTAGGTCTTCGGTTCGATCCCACGATATAGTATCTTGGACAAATGTCATTTACCATAGCCTTGTGTCAATCGAAGCTTTGTGAGTAAAATTATGAGATTGCTTGGAATCCCGTCGGATGGACTGTACCTGTTATCCAAAGAGCCAGCCTTGTCACCATACTGTGGTACGCTGAATCTCCTTAGGAATGTTCAGCCACTTGCACGTTAATTTCATAAGCATGTCGTTACGTTGATGAGACAACTGGAACAGTCATCATCGAAACCGACGGAGGCCCATTACCAGCATCAATTAAAATTTGAAATGTTTGGGGATCCAATGTTATTTGAGTTATAACACTTAATAAATTGTGTATTATATTGGATAAAGTAAATCTAACTCCTTTATGAAATATGAATGATTAGTGATAAATGTTTTAAACCACATTAATAAATAAATTACATTAATTGAATTACCTAATATATTGTATTTCGTATAGGAAACAAACTACCAGAAATGGCATTACCTTCATGATCACACATCCATGTTAATATTTTGTGATTTAAAAATCATATTTTTGTCATTATCTTTGTATTTAATGGGAATTCTAGACATCTACAATATATTTTGTGGTTTAATTTACTGTAATTCATTGATTATTTGTTTGTTTTAGTATGTGTGAAAATAAATTAAATTGAAATAGAAATTTTCTCACTCTCTCTAACTGAGACGTGAAATGCTAAATTTGATTTATAATATATAAAAATATCAAATCCAGCTCAATGCTATCCCAAACCAATTAAAAATCAAAACTAAAATTAGGACCTGAAAGCATTTGAACGAAGCCTTTGCAGAAAAGCCCCAACACATCAATACAATTCATCGCAAAATACTTTACATCAGGCATGGGCAACCCTTTTCGAGAAGCGGGCCGCATGAGATATAGGTCATCACCAGGCGGGCCGCAAGCGCTAATTTGCATTCTTGCCCACATTAAAAAAAAGGGCGGTAACTGAGGTTGTTTTGATTTGTTTCTTCAGAATTCGTACAGGTTGTTTGCCTCGATCGTAAACATGATATAAAGATAAATTACGACTGAAAAGTTGGGGTAACAAAAATCAGAAAGATTTCACTTAGGTGACTTAGGCGAGCCATTCAGAAAACTTCGCGTGCCGCGGGTTGCCCATGACTGATTTACATCAATTGATCCAGCCCTCTTCAATATCAACTGATTTATTTGTCACCTTTTTCTTATTTATGCTTCTTTTCGCTTCTGTTCTCTTCCTTTTCTCTTTTCACTCTCTCTGTCCTTCTCTCTTGTAAGAAGTATTAGATACCTCGCCTAGTCTGTCATGACTTACTAGCTCTATACGGACGTTTAAATTGATGAAATAAATATATAAATAGATAAATACAAATCTCCCAAGACATTGACATTTCGTCTGAATCAAACATGTTTGTCAAAATACCAAACAAATCCTTATTTCTAAGAGTAAGTGTTCGCCTATACTCTTACTGTCCATGTCATGATAATAAATTAGCCCGTGTTACAATGACCTTTCGTGCGTTCCATTCTTGTTTAACACAGAGAGTCGGAAATATAGCCATAAAAATATAAAATAATATAAACGGAATACGAGGGAGTTTCTATGTAATCGGTCAACCTGTTAGAAAGAGCAGCCAAATCTCCTTCAAACAACGCAATAGATAATACAGCACTCACCGTTTTTTTTTTTAAAGATGAGATGATTACAGGTGGAATGCTTTTTATACTAAGTTGGCTAGATCATCACCTGTGGTGGGAGGTATCATGCAAGGGTTAGCATTGTTCATTGGTGCATTCTCGGATTTAGAAAAATACGGTTCATAAAAACACGTCTTGAAATACGCTCCTTGCAAAAGAGTGATCTCCCAGAATGTTCTGGAGCACACGTCTCATGTATATATAAAAATATGTTCAGTTTAAAAACACGTGTATTACGAAAAAAAAAAAAAAAAAATAATAACATTTAGTTCATTTAGGAATACTTATGTTGAAACAAAATTTAGTTGTTTCGACAATTTAAGAAACCGACGCTATTTTGTTATATAATAACAAATTATCATTGATAACGGCTTATTTTACATTTAGTGCAAGCTTGACCTACTAGTTTTTATTGCCAAGAGGATCTCAGCAAATTTTGTAGAATCCTCTTTTTCCCCACTCCCACAGTACTCCCACAGCACTCCCACAGAGAAATCCTTCCTCTTAGCTGTTCTCTTTGCATCAAACTCCAAATTGACTTCCCTTGGTAAACCCCCGCCTAATCTATTCCATTCCACCCAACACAGGCCCGTCACCAGGTTTTGCTGGTTGGGGGCAAAGGAGAGGGTTGGTATTTAGAACATTCTGCATGGACACTCTTCCGCCAGGAACGGATTCATGACGTTTTTTTATATACTCTATTTTCTAAATCAGGGGGTACACCATTGAAATGTTGGTGGGGGTGATGGGTGTGTGCCACCCAGTGCACCCCACCCCCCTTAGTGACGTGTCTGCCCCGCTAACACAACCATCCTATATACACACACACCGTGCGAAAGTACTTCCTGTCACTCCAAACCAACAAGGGCACCGGCTCTGACAATACTCCTTCGATGACACTCAACATACCCCAGAGCTCGTTTCTGTACTCTCCAAACCTTCCAATCTCTCTTTCTCTACAGTGATGTAGCCTGATCTTTGAAAATATCTTACAGCGTGTCCGGTTCCCAAGAAGAGAAACCCCTCTGATCCTGCCAATTATTTTATTTCAGCCACTTCCAATATTTCAGAAGTAATGGAGACAGCCATTAACAATGACATTCCCCAACACCAAGGATTTCTCTCAAAATTTCTACCCCCAACACTGTTTCTGTCAAACCAGATTTACTGGGTATCTAATCTCCTATGTCGGCCAGTATTGGCCTCTAGAAATAAAAAAAAAAGAAATTCGACCGCATTTGACATGCGGATCTCTTCTCAAAACTGTTTGCCTATGTGCTTCGTCCATATGTCATCTCTTAGATCGGTAGCTTCCTACTAGGTCAAAATATGGCAGCGTATGCTGACGGTTCTCCTTCTGTTCTCCAATCTATCAAGTCTCGTGTGCTTCGAGTACCGAATTTGTCCTTCACACTCTTAAAAGAAAGAAGAAGAAAAACATCTGATGTTCAAAACCATTTGAAGAGCATTAAAAAGTCATAAAAATAAAGTTAATGAGGACTGTATAAGAATCTACGCTAAATCGAATAAGTGCTAAAATTACTTTGATTTTCTGTAAATATAAGCATCATCATTTGTAGGCCAGAAACAATTATATAATCTTAGAAACAATTATTATTAGTATCATTTATTAATCGAATAATTTCTATTATTTTACCTCACGATAGAGCCGCGAGGCTGTTACTCAATCTACTAGAAATCCGGATTCAGAACGAACGAGAGAAAACACTTCCGTTAATATAAATTACGAAATACATTTTTACTTTCTGTTAATTACTAAAGAATTTTAATAACATAAATTACAAAATACAGAACACAAAACTAATTTTAATCTAGTAATTAATGAATAATTTTGTCAACAAAATATATAATAGAGAGCACATCTTAAGCTCTTATTCAACATATTTTGAAAGCGTCAATTACAAAATACACAATACACATTTTAATTTATATATTATGGAATAAATACAGTCGGGAGTCCCCACCCAACCCGACTTTGTTTCCTCATTAATTATTAATGAGTTTTTTAAAGGAAATTTTGCAGAGATACGTTTTCAAAGGTATAGATACGTTATCTATTTTGGGGAAATTATAAAAAAAGGGAATTAATTTATTTATTCATTTATTTTCGCAATTCATAGTTGTAGAAATTAAATTACGTTCTAGTAGAAAATCTATGGCATTAACCTGATTCATATCCATTATTAAAGGGCGGTGGATTGGCAGTATCAGTAGAGGGTCGGACGCCATGCTTTCCAGCATAGTTACGTCCCTTTATGATCTGAGTTCAAATCCCGCCGAGGTTGACTTTGCCTTTCATCCTTACGGGGTCGATGAAATAAAGTACCAGTAATGCACTGGGTAATTGCTGGCCTTGTGCCTAAAGTAGAAACAATTATTAAAGGGCGGTGAATTGGCAGTATCGGTAGAGGGTCGGACATGCTTTCCAGCATAGTTACGTCCCTTTACGATCTGAGTTCAAATCCCGCCGAGGTTAACTTTGCCTTTCATCCATACAGAGGTCGATAAAATAAAGTACTAGGTAATTGCTGGCCTTGTGCCAAAAGTAGAAACAATTATTAACAAAAAATTGGGAGGCATTATGAAAAACGTTACGAGTTTAGCCAACTACAGATACAGATAGAAAGTGATGAAAACCTCAACGAACAGAAATTATATTCTCGTCTGCAAAATTTCATTTAACAAATATCTATTAATACCTCACATGGTATCAGAAGTCACCCCTCCCCTCATACTCATCACCCTATCAAATCTCACCACCCTACAACACTTGCATACCCATGATGCTTGCATACCACTTGCATGCTTATCATCACATTTTATGAGTGTTTTAAGTCATTTAATCATCATATACTATATAAACACATCTAGTATTTGACACAAAATGTAAATTTACTG
>OZ024742.1:252281380-252311380 GCA_964016885.1 Eledone cirrhosa
GCTCAACGTTTTGATAAGCGGCATTCCTTCTTCACTCGCTACAACGGTGAAGGATTTGATAACGAACCCGTCGGCCGGTATTTCATATGATTCGTTACGGGAAGAAATACTTCGAAGAAACAGTCGTTCTGCTGAAAGCAGATTTCGTTCATTGTTGGGGGACGAGTGTTTAGGCGACAGGTCACCGTCCGAGTTTTTACGCCACATTCGGGACCTCAGCGAGTCGCCCGAAAAGGATAATTCATTCATAAAAAAATTATTTTTCTCTCGCCTGCCAAACAACGTCCAAATTATTTTGGCAAACATAGTGGATACCAGCTCTTTGGAGCAGATTGCTGCCTCCGCGGATCGAATCGTGGAATTTTCTAAAAAGGCTACCGCCCCGGACTCGTGTATTGTTTCCTCACATTTGAACCAGCCCGTCTCGACACGCGAGGATGCCATTTTAACAGCTATTGACGCTTTGTCGCAGCAAGTCGCTCGGTTATGCAGGGAGAATAGGCCGTATTCCCGGCGGCCTAGGAGTTGTTCGCGTTCTTTCGCGACTCCACGTTGGCATACTACTTCGCCCGCCAGCAACCCATTATTTTGCTGGTATCATGCCACCTTCGCGGATAAGGCAAAACATTGCCGGCCTCCATGTAAATATTCAGCTTCGGGAAATGTAGATAAGAGTCACTAAAGGCGGCAAGTGAACTCTGCGAGACACAACGGAACCGCCATTTCTTCATAGAGGACCTCCTGTCTGGAAGAGCCTTCCTAGTAGACACAGTAGCTTCGTGCAGTATTTGGCCTGTTAATACTATGACAGTAACTCCTCCCGAGTCGTCGATTGAATTGCAAGCTGTCAACCAGTCACCAATCCGAACTTTCGGACAGATCTCGTTTCCTCTTCAGTTCCGAAATCTTCGTCGGGATTTCAAATGGGTTTTCACTGTTGCTGATCTGCCATACCCGATTTGGGGCGCGGACTTCCTGCACCATTTTTCTTTGACGGTGGACGTCCGTCACCAACGCCTAGTCGATGATATTACTGGTTTTTCTCTTTGTGGCAGGACGGCGGAATATTCTACAGTTAGCCCGACATTCTTCATCGCTAACCCCAGCAACCCATATCATGGATTGTTGAAATCGTTCCCGCAACTGACTCATGAAAATTTTAGAGTCACTGATTCAGGCCACGGTACGGAGCATTTTATTACTACTACTGGTGCTCCGGTTTTTTCGCATCCCCGTCGATTGCCAGCGGACAAACTGAAAGCAGCACGGTCCGTGTTCGACCATATGCTACAGATCGGAATTATTCGTCCTCATACGAGCCCGTGGGCATCTCCATTACATATGGTGCCAAAATCTTCTGGCGATTGGAGACCCACTGTGGATTATAGAAGATTGAACTCGATGACCGTACCGGATCGGTATCCTATCCCTCATTTGCAGGATTTTGCAACATTTTTTCGATACTCGATTTGATACGAGCCTACAACCAGATTCCTGTCAACAGAGACGACATCCCGAAAACGGCTATAATTACGCCATTTGGATCTTTTGAATTTCTCAACATGACTTTCGGGTTAAGGAATGCTGCTAGCACATTCCAGCGATTTATGGATGAGGTCACTCGCGGCCTCGACTTTGTATACACATATATTGATGACCTTCTTGTTGCGAGCTCTTCTCCAGAGCAACATTTGCGCCATCTGGACCTTCTATTTTGTCGTTTGAAGGATTACAATGTTCGGGTTAATCCATCAAAATGTGTTTTTGGTTCCGAATATCTGAAGTTTTGGGGTCATGTCATTGACGCTGACGGTATTCGACCTATTCCTGAGAGAGTTAAAGCTATAGAGGATCTGCCTCCACCAACCTCACTCCGTCAGTGGCGCCAATTCTTGGGGCTGATTAATTTTTATAGGCGGTTTGTGCCTAATTGTGCTAAGCTACTCTTCTCTTAGACGGAAATTTTGAAAAATTGCCGAAAGAAAAATAAAGACATTTCTTTGAATGAAACTCAGCTCGAGGATTTTGAGAATGCGAAAATTGTTCTAGCCAATGCATCTTTGCTGGCTCACCCAGTGTCCAATGCTAAGCTTTCGCTTTGTGTTGATGCGTCGGATACTGCCGTGGGCGCAGTTTTGCAACAAAGTAGGAATGATCAACAGCAACCGTTGGAATTTTTCTTCAGGAAGCTGAAACCTGCCGAAACCCGCTACAGCACCTTTGGACGGGAGTTGCTAGCTATATACTTATCGGTGAAGCATTTTTCGCACATGCTTGAAGGAAGAACGTTCACCATCTTCACGAACCACAAGCCGTTGACATTCGCCTTGCAAACAAAGGCCGACAAATACTCGCCCAGAGAAACTAGACATCTCGACCTCATCTCTCAATTTACTAATGATATCCGACATATTCCGGGTTCTATGAATACAGCGGCCGACGCCCTGTCTCGTTTGCCGATTGCTGCGATCTCGTCGTCCGATGACATAGATTTGAATCGCTTGGCAGCCGATCATCCTACCCTCGAATCGTTGGATGTTACATCGTCTGAATTTGTGAATTGCAGGATGAAATACCTACCATTATAGACCGCAGACGGACGGATCCTCTGCAACGTCTCTTTGGATGCGCCACGCCCTTTTGTTCCGTTGAACCATCGTCGAACTGTGTTTCTTGTTTTACACGGCATTTCACATCCAGGATCTTCTGCCACAGTAAAACTCATAACGGCTAGATTCTTCTGGCCAAATATGAGACGTGATATTGCTGTCTGGTGCCGTTCCTGTGTTGCTTGCCAAAAATCAAAAGTTCACAGGCATGTTAAGACTCCTCTAGGTACTTTTAGTAACCCGGACGCTCGGTTTCGCCACATTAATGTGGACATCGTGGGACCTTGGCCAATCAGTGGTGGTCATAATTACATATTGACTGTTATCGATCTGCAGTCCCGAGGGATATTGCTTCGTGGACCCATGTGTTTGTGAGAAACGATGCTGTGAGACCACCTCTCACACAACCATACTCTGGACGCTACCGTGTATTAGCTCGTTCTGAGAAACATTTCACTGTAGACATTAAGGGTTCCAGAGAGACGGTTTCGATTGATAGACTCAAACGAGCACATTTGGACACAAACGCCCCCGTCTTTTTCTTTCGCACACACACCTGCTTCCCCCCCCCCCTCATCACCAAGATATAAGACTACGACCCGTTCCGATCGGAGGGTTCATTGGCCTAAAAAACTGTGTAGCACGGTATATTTTTAAGCTGCTATTGTGCGGTGCTTTAATCCTGTATTGACTATTGGAACTTTTAGGAAATTGTATTTATATTTTATTACATTTGTTTTTTTCCTTTCTCGTTCTTGCATGCTTGTTTCATATGTTCGTTTGAAATTTGTTGTGCCATTCATGCTCGGTTGGGCTGATTGCTCCTTGGTTTTGGATTTTTGCTAGTTGCTCATCGGTTTTTCTACATACATGATCCGATTAACCGATTTTTATTTCCTTTTCTAAAAATCTGGTGAAGATCACAATGTAGAAGATCACGCCACCTAGCGTCGACTTTGGAGGCAGTCGATTAACGGCCCTTAGTTCTGAGGTTACGTAGCTGAATAAACGTTCTTAGACTTTTGTATCTCGAGGTGAACAGACGTGTTTTCACAGCGACATCACACAATGCGGTCACGGAATAATTGAAGACCGCTAATTAATGATAATTGGCAATTACCCAACCTCGGAGCACTGATGTGATAACCGTTTTATAATTTGCTCTAATTAAAATGTTCATGTAAACATAATCTCGAGGTATGTTCTTTTTTGTTTGATGATGTGCCCACACTACACATACATTCAATTAGACGGGATGTCCGACCAACCCGCCTAAATATATATACATACATATATATATATATATATATATATATATATATATATATATATATATATATAACGAAGGAAGTGTGGTAAGGAACCAGAGTACTCAATACTTAGGGTAGTAGAGTGGGTAATAGGAAAATGTTCAAGACCCCGACGGCAGAGGTCGAGCCGTTTCGACAGCTATTTCTGTTTTTTTTCCAGAAATACCCGTCGAAACGGCTCGAGCTCTGCCGTCGGGGTCTTGAACATTTTCCTATATATATATATATATATATATATATATATGTGTGTGTGTGATAGAAAAATAGAAAGATGAACTGATACAAATGTCATTAGTGGGGTTGGGGGTCAATATGTTTAATGGCATCTATTTATATAATATTGTGACGAATAACACGAATATATAAATACATTCTCATACGAATACAGAAACACAGTTAACTTGAGTGGTTTTCTGTACCCTCCAATTTTCAAACATCTTACTAAAATCCCAAGCTTATAAAATTTGTAATTGAGTGCGTGACTAAAACGACAAATACCGTTGCCAAATCAATAAAATTTACTGTCCGATATCGAAAAACATCTTTATGTTTTCATTAGCATAAGCTCTCGTTGAAGCATGCTTTTATACTGTCATCTTTCAGGTGGTCCTCTGTTCGTGATATCTTTTAAACTATGAAAGATCAATCAATGCACAATCAAAACATTTGATAAGCGATTCTCTATTTCAATGAAATGGTAAGACAACTGAGTCTCCAATTTAAGGCTCAAAATTTACTTCTTTAAAACAATACAATATTCTATATATTTATTATTTTAGTGGTTTGAAAGAGTGGTGGATGGACAGTATCTGTAGAGCGTTGGACAACATGCTTTGCAGTATATAGTTACGTCCCTTTATGTTCTGTGTTCAAATCCTGCTGGGGTTAGCTTTGCCTTTCATCCTTACGGTTCGATAAAATAAAGCACGAGTTATGACCTGGGAGCACCCCCATGCTGAGGGGACTGCTATGCTAGAGGTGGGGGGTACCAACATGCTGGGGGCACCGCCATATTGGAAGAATCGCTAGGTTGGGAACACCTTCATGCTGGGGTCTCTGCTATGCTGGAGCAAGGACATGCTTGGAGCATCGCCATGTTTGGGATAATGCCTTCAAGTCTACACTCAATAATGGACGGATTTTGCAATCATGTGAATCTAGTTTCTCTATCACTATTTTAGCCGAATGTTTATTCAGTAGAAAACTTCTTCTTTGCCCACTTATTCCTGAGAAGATCGTGGGGGAAGAGTCCTCAAACACTCCTTCGACCTTGAGGAGGCATATGACCGCGTTCCTCGGGACATGCTGTGGAAGGCTGAGCAGGATTATGGGATTGATGGTCAGCTTCTTGCTGCTCTGATGTCTCTATACGAATGCCCTTGTATTTGTGTTCGAATAAGTGGTGCTAAGTCAAAACCATTTAGTAGAAAGATGAACCTCAAAAATTAAATACGTTCAACGCTACTGTCGTCATTATTGATGGCACGTGTCCATTAACATTTTAATATTTTATTAAAATTTTATGTTCTTATTAATATGTACCATGTTAAAATTGATGGGTACGTATGGTGTCTCCAACAGCATTCTATAACAGAGGAAATGTTGGCGGGAGGTGGGCAGTTTTAAAACTGCATTGACCTTTTCTGTCAATGAGGCAAAAACTTCAGAAGAAAAGCTTTTACTTCAATAACTTTATGTAATATAGAATTGTTTCTTTTTCCGTTAAAAAGTTAAACTTTGTTTCGTCGTGACTTGTAGCAAGACGAAATGTAAAGAATGTTTTTTGGTTGTCATAATTCTAGTCTTTCTTCTACACTTCTCTCTTTCTCCCTATCTTTCTTTCTTTCTCTCATTCTCTCTGAATGTGTATATATATATATATATATATATATATATATATATATATATATATATATATATATATATATACACACACACATACTAGCTGAATTACCCGGCGTTGCCCTGGTTACTGGTGTTCTTATTCAGATTAGTAAGCAATAAATATGACGATATATATTTTTTCTCATAATTATTTCCAAATATCTATATTTTATATATATAAAAAAAAAGTATCAAAAGAATTTAGGAATGAAAATCTGTCATTCTATAATTTTTTGTTGGTGTCCAAATGAATAAATTGATGCTGCTTCCAGCTTGTGAGCAACCAACATAGAGTTGACTGTAAGAGAAACCTGTAGTAGAGAGATCAAGTCCAACTACCTTGAAGTATTGACCCTGAGATTTAATAATTGAAATAACAAAACTTAGTTTGATTGGAAACTGAAGCCTCTTAAATTCAAATGGAACAGCTGTAGGTATGAAAGGATTTTTTAGAATAAAGACATTTTTTTCAATATTGTAAACAAATAACTTTAGAAGCACGGTGTATAAATGTTATTGAGACACGAGTAACATAATAGTGATGTCAACAGCAGAAATTAGAGATGAAATGTATGTTTATTTTTGTTGTAGCACAAATAATGTTTGTTAACTTGTATGGTTGAAGTTACACATAAAATGAGGTTACAAAAGGGAATGTGCCATTGCGCCGGAAAGCCGGTGCAAAATCTCACCGTCACATGTTACTGGTTCGAAGTTCCTGGTGCGAGAGGAAAATTCTTCAAATCTTCGCGGGGAATTTCTCCCTCAGGTCGCGTAGGGATACATCCTCTTCTACTGGCGTTGATTGGCTGAGCTGAGCCAAATCACGCACAAAGAATGTATGTGAGCCCGCGGAATGTAGGTCACTACAATACTCCCCTTCTAGACGGGAGTCGATACAGATTATTGAATCAGCAAGAACAAATGCTGAAAGAGCACATCAGTGAAAAAATAATTGGGCAGAAGGATGCATGCAATAAAAAAAATGAGGCGCTAAGGGCCGTGTTGAGCCGCTGTGTCAAATGACTAGCTGTTTTGTAGTTTATACGTGACCACCAAAGGTCTAACAGAAAACGGATAAAGTCTGACATGGGCGAAGTTGCCGTTCTTGCATTAAATGTTAATGGTAAGTGTTGTACCAGTAGCTGTGGATGAAGCTATTATGGTAGTTTACCAGTGCTGGCAAGAAGATGATGGGTAGGCGAGAAAATGTTGGCCTTCCAGATGTATTGCCGAATGTGCTAGGGAGCCAGGAAAAAATGGCTGGTTGCTTTGAAAAGAAAAAAAAACAAGTTGAATCTGTAGGTGGGTTGCAGTGTAAATTCCATAATTCGGGCGAATCTACAGAAGTGGTGGAAATGCTGAAAAGTCCAGTTCTATTTGTTGTTTTCCCAGTGAGTCGGGTAAGGTAACAAGATGGAGGTTGTTATGGACGATGAGTGTGCAACGAGATGCGAAACTGTTTGAGTTCAGCTGCAATTAGCATTCTCGTGTTTCGGTGCCTGTTTGAATCCAGGTGAATTAAGCTCTATGAGTCGCTAGCATGTGACGGCACCTCAACCAGGTGAAAAGGGATCTAGCAGAATATTACGTTTGAAGAACATATATTAAGAACAACATGTTGGTAGGTGACAAAGAAATGTGTGCATATGCAGGCATGTAAAATAGCAAATAAATGTGTGGGTGCAGTCATATATACAATGATAAAGAAAATGATTCAGTCATATATACAATGATAGAAAAAAAATGAATTTCCATATAATACAGTTTTAAAAAAATAAATGTCCAAAATAAATGCCTGAAAAAAAAAAGGAAGAAAGAAAGAATTGTTTCTTTTCTTTTAACAAAAAGTTCGCTTTTATTTTCTTTGGGATCGCTCTTACTAGGGAGCTAGTAGAGTTGTTGTTGTTGTTAAAGCAAAGTCACAATGAATCTTCTGTAGAGTCGAAGTCGAGCGTTGAAGAAACCAGAGTCACCAGTATGGCAGCCACGTCTGACGCCATAATGATGAGAAGACTAATGTCTTAATTTC
The DNA here is from genome assembly GCA_964016885.1 of Eledone cirrhosa. Classification (NCBI taxonomy): domain Eukaryota; kingdom Metazoa; phylum Mollusca; class Cephalopoda; order Octopoda; family Eledonidae; genus Eledone; species Eledone cirrhosa. The sequence goes on from OZ024742.1 coordinate 252,289,216, forward strand.
TCGAGTCCTTGTGGTAACGAGACAGAAGGTATGGTGGTTGCGTCGGTAAAGTTACAAGCCATTCCCTCGTGTTGGTTAATAGTTAGCCATGTGTTGCTGCTGATGGCTGGTACTTGGTGGTAGCCGTTTTGAAATTTCCTCGTGGCGTAAATTTGTTTATACATACACTGCCAATTTTAATTTTATTTCAAAAGGAATATTTTGAACTGAAAATATTCATCATGTCGGGTTCACCACTTTTAGCAGCATGGTGTATAAATGTTATTGAGACACGAGTAACATAATAGTGATGTCAACAGCAGAAATTAGAGATGAAATGTATGTTTATTTTTGTTGTAGCACAAATAATGTTTGTTAACTTGTATGGTTGAAGTTACACATAAAATGAGGTTACAAAAGGGAATGTGCCATTGCGCCGGAAAGCCGGCAGGCCAAGGTGCAAAATCTCACCGTCACATGTTGCTGGTTCGAAGTTCATGGTGCGAGAGGAAGATTCTTCAAATCTTCGCGGGGAATTTCTCCCTCAGGACGCGTAGGGATACATCCTCTTCTACTGGCGTTGATTGGCTGAGCTGAGCCAAATCACGCACAGAGAATGTATGTGAGCCCGCGGAATGTAGGTCACTACATAACTATCAACATCCAAAAGAAATATATATTACTTATTATTTTTGTATGCAGTGTAAATTAACTAAATATAAGCAAATATATTAACTACCACATACACTCACACAAACATACACTTATAAAAAGCACACAGAGTTTCACCCACGAACAGACACAGCATAAACTCACACAAACTTATAAAAAACACACTCAGACATACATTCATACGAACACACACAGTTTCACCCACGAAGGCACATACACTCACAGAAACATACGCTTATAAAAACACAAACACGGACATACATTCATACAAACACACGCAATTCCCCCCCCCCACCGTTTCATTATGTCAGTCGTCACAGAAATGTATGTATACTCACACACACATACACTCTCACATACACTCACAAACATATACTTGCCAGTCATCACATGTGTAGATGTGTGTGTGTGTTTAATTCTCTGTGTATCTGATTAAATATTTACGTGAAGATGTATGTGTATGTAACTTACTAAGGCCTAATGTACGTAACGAAAGCATAAAAATACACACTCCACTCACAAACACATACACACTCATATACAAAATGTGACGTCATTGTCGTCGTCGTTGTGTTATAAAATGTCCGTTTTATAGTTAACTATAGTAGATTATTTTAGATAAAATGTTATATTGTTTTAATCCAAATGAAAATAAAAATTGCCTGTTGTTAATCCCGGGGTCTAATACTATTTACCTTGTAAAATTTGATTTGATTTAGTCGAGCCACTTGAAAAGGCATAACGAAAAGACAGACAGACATATATACATATATGAAAAAGCAATGTTGTCTGATCGAGATGAAGCAAGAATGTGTTTGAATACATGTGAAAATGAGAAAACTCATCGCTAGAACAGCCGTTAAAACAGCTAAATGCTATCAAAGAATATTTATATATATAATCTATACACACACACACACACACATGTATATATATAATTTAAATTAAAAGATATATGCATATATATAGAAAGAAAGAGCCATATATCGTTTGAGAAACCTAGCATTTTGCACATATGTATAAAGCACATATTTAGGGAAAAGTACATACTTTAAGTCGGAAAAGTTCTTATTTTCCTTACGATACCGTTTCATACTTCGTAAACCGAAGCAAAAATCGATTTATGTAGTTAACTGTGGCGGCAGATACAAATAGGACTGGACATCGTATCCGCTAGAAATATGTGCAAAGTACTAGTCACAGTATAAGCAGCTCAACAAATTAAGAATTTGGAGCAGTTCTATACTTTCTCTCTCTCTATATATATATACATATTTTAATTTGAATTATTGATGCTCTGAGCAAAAATCCATTCAGCTTTTCTACTGAGAAACATAATCATCATACATATTATGTATGTTATGATACCCTAAATTAGTATACAACTGCTCCAAATTCTTAATTGATAGAAAATAGCCGAAAATGAAAAGTTTGCTAATAAATTATATCTCGTTTTCTCTCTCTCTCTCTCTCTCTCTCTCTCTCTCTCTCTCTCTCTCTCTCTCTCTCTCTCTCTCTCTCTCTCTATATATATATATATATATATATATATATATATATATATATATATATATATATGTAGTAAGCAACATAAGATAATTATTTCATTTACCAGTGGTTTCTTGAAAGCAAACAAATCTTTCTTTTTTCCTGGACCTTTCCGACGGAATTACTTCACACACACACACACACACACACACACACACATATATATATATATATATACATACACACACATTAAGTAAGAAGAACCAATAGTTTTACACTTCCGTTTATTGTCCTACATAAATCCTATTATGCACATTTTAAAGGCATTCAAATGTCATTATGTAATAGTTAATTAAAGCAGTCATCAGCCAGGTGGTAAAACAATATTTTTGTTTTTAGTTTTTGATATGCTTGCTGTTGAAGAGATGTTGTTCATTCAGATCCCAATCACAACTGGTATCACTTTCACATTACCCTCTTGCATTCCAAATAATCTTGCCAGCTCCACTCATTAGCATTATTATTATTATTCATTGGGGAAATATTGTTATTTATTTTATTGTTTATTGTTACCTGTTTTCCTTCTATTTACATGCATTTATGTAAATTCCTATTGTCCCTGTTTTTTGTATTGTCCTCTCTTTTTCAACCCTAGTGGCCAATAAAGAAATACTACTACTACTAATAATAATAATGGTTTCTTATATAGGCATAAGACCAGCAATTTGGGGGGGTGGGAAAAGAAAAAAGAAAATGCCATGCCCACACAACACACGTGAAAGCCATTTAGATCAAGTGATGCCTGTGCTTGAAGCTTTTTAAGTGAAGAAAGGCCTTGCACTGGACCAATTCTTCACTCTGAACAATAGGTACAGGTATCAAAAAAGATGTGACAGTTCAACATTATTGGTAGCCATCAAGACGCAGGTTTTACACCAGAGTTTTCCTTCTTCTAGAATGATGTCCTAACAAGAACTAAGGGCATCTCTCTCCTGGTGGGATAATCATGTTCTTGGGCACCAAATCAAGTATTTCTATATGCCCATACATACATACATACATGTTAGGAAATTACAAGTACAATCCTTTAATGGAACAGTAAAAATATGTAAAACATTCCAAATATTCTGCATCTAATAACTGCATATACACATGTACAGATACAAAGCATATGCACATGCACACATACAACTCAAAACATCCACATCCACACATATAATAACATTCATACCTGCACACACATGCATATATATCTACCTAGTTGATGTTGTGTAAATTCCAATGTGAGAGTCTTGTATCTATGTTAGAAACCGACTCTCTATTGGCAAACATTTGTGAAATTATAAAACCAGAAGAACATACATACATACATACATACATACATAGTTAGGAAATTACAAGTACAATCCATTAATGGAACAGTAAAAATATGTAAAACATTAAAAAAAGGTTGCATCTAATAACTGCATATACACATATACAGATACAAAGCATATACACATGCACACATACAACTCAAAACATATACATCCACACATACAATACCATCTATATCTACACATGCATGCATGCAGACATGCATACATAACTACCTAGTAGATGTTGTGTAAATTCCAATGAGAGAGTCTTGTGTCTATGTTAGAAACCGACTCTTTCTATTGGCAAAAATTTGTGAAATTATAAAACCAGAAGAACATACATACATAATGATGGCTGCCCCCTCGTTATCGAGTATGGCCATTGCATGATATACCATTATTAATAATTATTAATTAATTCTATCATGCAATGCCTGTGCATGAAGATATTTCTTAAAGTGAGGAAAGACTGTGCACTGAACCAATCCCACTCTCTGAGCGACAGTAGCTATAACCTGAAAAGAAGAAAAGATCAACATCATCGGTAACTACTGAGCCGCAGGTTTTATATCGGAATTATCCCAGTTTCCTGAATTGTCTTCTCCTAGAAGAATGCCCTAACAAAGGCTAGGGGTCCTTCACTCCCAGTGGTTTAACCGTGCAGTACATGTGTATATACATATTTACACACTTTCGGATGGCCGTTGATTCTTATGAGTTCTTCCGCCCTTTGTCACGTTTTGTTTTTTGTCCTGCAGGGTGTCCAAAATCACCTTCCTCGCCAAGTAAACTTGGTGGGGTTGTCAGTTTAGTCGCCGACGACCCGACCATGCGACAGGTTGTACTGGGTTAGATGTTACCAGTAGCACTCAAGAGTGACCCGACATACATACATACATTGCCCACCTATCTATCTAACTTACTGTGATTTGCTCACTTGAGTTATTTCTCTCTGAGCTCACTTTATATACATATATATATATATGTAGCAAGAGTTGCCTCCCTTATCACCAGTAGCGCTCTCTAGACAGGAAGTAGCTGGAGTTACTTCCCGTTGAGGTGGCAGAGCCTTCTTTGTCACTTCTGTCCAGGGACCCCTATAAAGGAGAGAGCTGAAAGCTGTCTCCTTCTCTTTTAACCTGACTGGCCCTTCGGCCAGGCGCGTTCGCCGAGGCTATACTCTCTGGCAACCTGAACATGGTAATGTAAAGACCACTTGGTCTCTTGCGAGCTGACTTCAAAACGGTAATACAACTAACTTTAATTCATACTTTCATCTATCTTGGCATGTCAACTATTCTGCTCTACATAACTCAACCTTGTTAAATAAATATTGTACATACAACCGAGTGTCTTGTTATATTCATACAATTCAGTCTCCTGTTATAAGTGGTGACCCCGAGAAAAAAATAATAGGATCTGGTGTGGTGTGAATATAAAAAAAAAAAGAAAATTAATTAGCAGTATTTCAAAAACAAAAATTTCCTCTAACAACATTCCACATGGATTTTTTTTTTCTACAACGAAAAATAGAAGTAATCTTTTCCTCAGCAGCAAACAAACAAGAAAAAGTTTTGCTTTTCACCTCACGTGTTTACATCGTTTAAATGTCGCTACTTTTTCATCACTTTCAAAAAAAAATTTGAACTCTCGCCATATACAAAGCCTTTCCTTCTTTTTCATCATATTGTCACGTTCACACACAAATTTTTCAAAATGGCTGCCAACGACTTGTTGCACTATCATTTTCGCGCCATTTTCTCGCGCAATAGAAATATTTTTTTTTTCAACTTGACTTTAACCTTGTTTCGGCACGTGTGGGAGCACACATCTCGACTCACTGAGATAACACACGTCATAGATAATGTTTCTCGACAAGAATTCTCCAGCCTTAAGCTATATTTTCCTATTTGCCGGTTTAAAAATTTACCACTTAAATTTGCCGTTGAAAATTGCGCATTTATTCAGAATGATTATTTCTTTGGTCGCTGGCCTCTTGACCCTTCCAGGTCAACGCGTTCTCAACATCGACCATCAACTTTGGCTGTTATTTCTAGCACTTTGCGCAACTCATTTTTTCTGGAAAACTTTTTACTGTGAACGGAAACAACATCGAATAGGCTCACTCCGCGGGACAACAACAACACAGCTTCATCTTTGCTTTATCAACAACCAAAACCAGCAGAACAAAACACAGAGAATTTATTTTTGCAGCACTCTTCCTGTGAGAAAATCCCACCAGCCTTCGGAGGTTGGGAATTTCACGTACCACAGTCCAGAAACCACCTGCATATATTCTCTTTAGGACAAACTTTCTTTTCCGTGAACTGTATTTTGAACATTTGAACCTTTTTTTAATAACTATGTTCGAGCACGTTTCTTTGCTCCTTTGACCTCTTCTTTTAGGTTGATTACACTGTATTTTGTGTGATGGATAGATAGATGTCCAGTCGTTCTCTGGCCAAGAGCGGTTGGTTACCTTGATATCTATCATTGATTTTTGCATGCTTATATTTTGCTGTTTTCCTTTTATTGCAAACACTATTTTTTGGTAATTCTCATGCCTAGACTTTGGTGTTACATGCTCGCCATCTTACTCCATACATGGTTCATTCGATTTTTATGTTTTAAAAATCTGGCGGGATGTAATGTAGCAAGAGTTGCCTCCCTTATCACCAGTAGCGCTCTCTAGACAGGAAGTAGCTGGAGTTACTTCCCGTTGAGGTGGCAGAGCCTTCTTTGTCACTTCTGTCCAGGGACCCCTATAAAGGAGAGAGCTGAAAGCTGTCTCCCTCTCTTTTAACCTGACTGGCCCTTCGGCCAGGTGCGTTCGCCGAGGCTATACTCTCTGGCAACCTGAACATGGTAATGTAAAGATCACTTGGTCTCTTGCGAGCTGACTTCAAAACGGTAATACAACTAACTTTAATTCATACTTTCATCTATCTTGGCATGTCAACTATTCTGCTCTACATAACTCAACCTTGTTAAATAAATATTGTACATACAACTGAGTATCTTGTTATATATATATATATCAGCAGAGAAGAATACACAGACAGACAAATATATATTCTGATATACCAAGGTTTATTTTTAGGAAATTTTAGAACTACACAAATCTTTGGGGCAGGTGACATGAACCAGTGTTTGACATTCTCCGAGTCTGAGAAGCATTTGTATTGGCTATTTGTAACATTTCATGAGTGTTTGAAGTCTTAACCATCATATACCATGTAATCTCATGTAGTATTTGACACAAAATGTTAACTTACTACTGCACAAAATGAGATTTAAAACAGCACAAGCAGAGGTCAACTGCACAATAAAATTATCATAGTGATATGCATGGTAAAGCAGTGGTGGTGGTGTTGTTGTTCTTTGGCTGTTGATATTCATCCTGATATAGAAATATGGTTCATTAGATATATTTGCATTTTACAACTATTTTAAAACAGTAAAAAAAAATGGAATAAATGTTTATAATATATGGTTAGTATTTAAATAGGTTTCTAAAATAGTCACACATCTAAGATAAGATTTTGAAAAAATGATTTCTTATCAGTAATAAATGAAAATAAGTTACTGCATCTTAAAAGATATTTTTGTCATTAGATTTTCTGCAGTTATTTAATGTTTGCCTTTCTAATTTTAATTGATGTCGTTGTACATTGGAATTCTTGAAATATAGTTGTGAACCAAAGTTTCCTGCTGTGAATAGATATACTAATGCCATAAATGCTAGACTATTCAATTTTATTTGTCTTCTATTTCTCTCTTTTAATGGTGTCTGTAACATTTATGCTTTTACAAACAGATCTGAAAATAAATATCATTCAAAGAGATATAGATGTATATATGTAGCGAAAGAAAGAAATGTTTTTCCACAATGTTGGTCACAACCACCAAAGGATTGACATACGACCTCTCAGAGATCACTATAGATAAATTTCCACTGGGGAAGGACTCGTGGCACCAATTGTACAAAAGGAGGACATTTTCTAAAGGCCATCTTTTTCCTGTAAAGCAACTAGCAGTCATTATAAATATTCTGTCACTTGGTCCTAGGAAAATATTCTCTTATATGTAATCTGTTTGACAACACAGTTTGTCACATAGGATTACTACTGCTATTATTTCTGTGGCAACATCATTGCTGCTTTACTACCAGCTTGTCACTTTTTAAGGAAATAGCCCAAGGTAAAAAATCTGATTGCTCGCACAACACCGAGGCCTTATTGAATACTATAAACATTATTGAATACTACAATCATCAATTGTATTTACGATTTGAAGCAGTCGTATTTTTCATTTTGTGAGGTGAATTAAAGCTATATATAATTGTTTTTACTTTTGGCACAAGGCCAGCAATTATCCCAGTGCATTACTGGTACTTTGTTTTATCAACCCCGTAAGGATGAAAGGCAAAGTTAACCTCAGTGGGATTTGAACTCAGACTGTAAAGCATGGCATCCGACCTTCTCCCAATACTGCCAAGCCACCACTATATATAATGGTCTCTGATTTAGGCACAAGGCCAACAATTTTGTGTTGGGAAGGAAAAATCGATTAAATCAACCCCAGTGCATGACTGGTACTTTATTTTACCGACCCCGCAAGGATGAAAGACAAAGCTAACCTCAGCGGGATTTGATCTCATTAAAGATATATATAATAAACCAGAATTGTTGTACTTACCATGATTGTCTTTTCTTATACAACAAATAGACTTCTCTTCATATAGAGTAGTCTCCTGGTATTCTTTGGGGTTATGTTCATAGAGCACCCGCAAAGAATGAAAACCGTGAATATTCAACGTGGTCCATAAAAATGCCTATAAATGTCAAAATATAATGTCAAATATAATAAAAAGGGAGGGAGGGTCTTATGCGAAGGGGTGTCCGGCAAATACGGTATATTGTTATTAATAATTTAATGTTAAAAGTATATATATATTGCCACGAAAAAAACATAAAAATATTGCGGAAGATATTTACACTTCCGTGAATATGCGGTGGTTCCCGCAAACAATTATTAGTTAGGTTCTAAGGAAAATTCCACAAATAACCGGGACCGCGAATGATGGGGGTACATTGTATATGTGTTTATGTTGTGTAGAACAGCCTATTCGTAAAATTAACATGCTAGTGGCCGAGCATTCCAAAGGTACATGTACCCATAACGTAGTTTTCAGAGAGATTCAGAATGACACAAAGTATGACAAGGTTGGCACTTTGAATAGCATTTTTGCCAACTGAGTAGACTGGAACAATATGAAATAAAGTGTCTTGCTCAAGAACAGGTGTCACAAGGAATCAAACTAACGCCCTTACAATCGTGAGCCAAACCACTAAGCCACATGCTTAAGGATTAAAGTATATGTATCATCATCATCATCATTTTACATCTGCTTTTCCCTGCTTGCATCGTGGGATGGGTCCTCTTCAGCACAGCATCTCTCCATTTGTTACGGTCCTTCATCATCTCCATGAGCTTCAGTGATCTGAGGTCAGCTCTCACCACCTCTGCCCATGTTTTTTGTGGTCTTCCTCTACTGCCTCTTCCTTCCACTGGGATTTCTTGGCACTTCTTTACCTAGCGGTCATCTTCCATGCGCATCACATGGATATACCAATGCAGTCTTCTCTCCTGCACACTACAGTTTATTCCTCTTATACACAGTTTCACTCTTAACTTATTCATACTTGGTCATTCACAAACATTGATATTGCACATCCATCAGAGCACGCTTGCTTCATTTTTCTCCAGCCATTGCATAACCACCGCAGTTGCTACCCAGGTCTCACTACCGTGTATCATCATGCATCTCACACAGGCATCATACAACCAACCTTTCATTTGTGGGGAGAAACCTTTCATTGTCAACAGAGGAGTGTGAGTGTGTTAGAATCCATAGAATAATGAGAACTCAACACAAGGAAGCTGTAAAAACAGCAAAATGCCATCATTGACAGTGTTGGGTAAAATTTACCCCAAAGGACAGAAATCAGTGACTAGAAGTGTGTTGGCTAGCAGATATATATGTGGTACCAAGACTGGGGAGACCACAAATGAGTAGTACTCCTATATATATATATATATCATCATCATCATCATCATCATCATCAACGTTTAACATCCGTGTTCCACGCTTGCATGGGTTTGGACGGGGGTAGTCCCACTTGAGGCAAGATTGATTTTCTTGCTCGCATAGGACTGTCTGGCAGGTTTTCTACAGTTGGATGCCCTTCCTAACACCAACCACATTTACAGTGTGGGTCTGGGAGGTTTTTACCGTGTTGCCTACACGGCCACATTACAGCGTGGACTGTGTGTTTTTTTGTCGTGACACCTACACGATCTCATTTGTTTCGGCCTGGATGGCGCGGCACCAACATAACTTTACATAGAACGGGGTGGTGTGGATGGGGTGGGGTGGTGGTGGTGGGACGGGGTGTATTTTGTTAGAGATGCCTACTGGCAAGGCGGGTCTTCTCTATTACTGAGTACCGCCAAAGGTCTCGGTCCAGTGACATTGTCTTGGTGAGGTGTAAGTGTGTGAGGTCGGAGTTTATCAGCTCGTCCCAGGTTTTTCTGGGTCTGCCTATTCCGTGGCTACCGTCTATCTTTATTGCCCTGCACTTTGTTATACAGCTATCATCCTTCATGCGCATCACGTGACCATACCAACGTAGCCTTCTCTCTAGTAAACAACATCTGATCCCTCTTATTTCTAATTTTTTCCTTAGTTCGTTTATGCTTTGTCGTTCACGTATATTACTATTACACATCCAGCGGAGCATGCAAGCTTCGTTTCTCTCTAGTCTGCGTATATCCTCTGCACACAATGCCCAGGTCTCACTGCCATGCAACATTGCTGTTCGTATGCAGGCATCGTACAGCCTGCCTTTCATTTTTAGGGAGAACCCTTTAGCGGCTAATAGTGGTATAAGCTCTCTGAACTTTTTCCACCCAGTTCTGACTCTAGCTACTGTACTTTCAGAGCACCCTCCCCCACTGCTGATTTTGTCACCCAGGTAACGGAAGCTGTCCACTATTTCTATAGAACCCTCTGCGCAGTTGAAAGAGCTAGTATTTTGTGGGCACTTGCTGCTACTTATATCCCCAGAACACCGGCCACATGTAAAATCTATGTTCTTAGTTAGCTTACCTGTGATCCCACTACATCTTTTATGCACCCAAACTTTGCATTTGGGACACAAAATGGAATTTCTACCTACGCCTTTCCTACACTCTGCGCATGGCCACTTCCCGGAGGGGACCGCCGCCTTATTTTCTTTCTTACAAACTAGAACTTTAGTCTTAGCTAGGTTAATTTTAAGGCCTTTTGATTCTAGGCCGTGCTTCCATGTTTGGAATTTCTTCTCTAGCTCGGCCATTGATTCAGCTATGAGCGTAAGATCATCTGCGTATAGGAGTTCCCATGGGCAGCCGGTCTTGAACTCCACTGTTATAGCCTGGAGGGCAATAATAAATAGTAGGGGGCTAAGAACAGAGCCCTGATGAACACCAACTTTTACACTAAACTCTTCACTATATTCGTTGTTAATTCTAACCTTGCTAACTGTTTCTTTATACATGGCTTGTATAGCTCTCACAAGCCATTCATCAACACCTAGTTTTCTAAGAGCCCACCAGATAATGGAACGGGGGACTCTGTCGAAGGCCTTCTCCAAGTCGACGAAAGCTAAGTATAGGGGTTTACTTTTAGCTAGGTACTTCTCCTGTAGTTGTCGTACAATGAAAAGAGCGTCTGTGGTACTTTTTCCTGACACAAACCCGAACTGCATTTCATCTAGATCAATTCGCTCTCTGATTAGTTGCGCTATAACTTTTTCCGTGACCTTCATGACCTGGTCGATTAATTTAATGCCTCTATAGTTACTCCTATCTAGGGCATCTCCTTTACCCTTATAACAGTTAACGATAATGCTGCTGCGCCAGTCCTTCGGAACAACCCCATTCTGTATGACTTGGTTGACTATCCGGGTGACCATGGTGTGTCCCACCGTACCAGATGCCTTCAGCATCTCGGCAACTATTTCCGAAGGCCCAGCCGCCTTGCCTGTCTTCATATCTTTGATTGCCTTACTTATTATACTACCCTCGACTAACACTGCTGGTCCCTCTATTGGGTCGATGTGGGGGAGACTGTCTTTCTCCCATTTATTCTCCTCATTTAGTAGCCTTTCATAGTGACACTTCCAAGCTACCTTCTTATCGGCGTCGGTGATGGCAAGTATGCCGTCATCGTTAAGTACACACTTCTCCCCGACAATATCACTGTTTTCCTTGACACATTGCCTAGCAATCCTGAACACCTCACGTTTTTGGTCATCGCGTTGTAGAACATGCTTGAACTTTCTTTCCTCTGCTTCCCTTCTTGCGAAGTACACTTGTCTCCTAGCTTCCCTCCTGGCCACTTGATAGTCTTCTCTGCTTCCCCCATCCCGCCATACTTTCCAAGCCTGCTTTTTGGCCTTAATTGACCCCTCCACCTTACTGTTCCACCACCATGTTACTCTCCTCCTGCCCACAGGCCTGCTCCAGCCACAGACTTCGTCTGCCGCCGTCAGCAGGTTTGCTTTCAGGAATTCCCACTGTTCCTCTACCTTGTACGTCTCTAATTGCTCTTCCTCACTGTCGAAAGCATCAAGTAATATGCTTTGGAATTTATTTTTGGCTGTGGGGTCCTTTAGCTTCCATATTTTTCTCCTGAGGATAGTCCTCTTCTGTTGTCTAGTACGTCTCGTCCTGACTATTAGGTCGCTAATTATCAGTCTATGTTGGGAAGTGCATTCTTCATGGGGGAGGGATTTAGTGTTTACGACAGTCACTTTGTCACGTCTTCTGGTAAGGATATAATCTACCTGGCTAGTATGTTCCCCTGATCTGTAGGTGATCAAGTGATTGTCTCGTTTTTTGAAGTTAGTGTTACAGATAGTTAGGTTATTTGCGTCGCAGAATTCCAGGATTCTGGAGCCTTCCTCATTTCTAGTACCAAACCCATAGCCTCCATGGATTTCGTCGTAGCCGTCACAATGTTGTCCAACGTGACCGTTTAGGTCGCCTGCAATAATTATATAGTCACTGTCGGTTATTTGGGAGGTAGTGAGCATCAGTGTCTCATAGAATCTGTCTTTTATAGTGCTGGGCAGTCCGGATTGGGGTGCGTACGCGGATATTACTGTCACCGTAGTTCTATTGAGGACAAGTCTTATTTTAATTATTCTGTCGTTCACTCTATTTACGTCTATTATCTTATCTGCCCACTTTTCTGCTACCATGATTCCTACTCCACCCAGCCCATTGTCGTTTCCCACCCAGAAAAGCTTATAGCATCGTTTTCTACCCACAATGTATCTAGCAGATCCACCCCTCCACCTGGTCTCTTGGATACAACAAACATCGACCTCCTTACGTTCAAGCATTTCTACAACCTCGTTAGAGCGACCCTTTAAGGTGCCTACATTCAAGGTACCAAATCTGAAGTTTTGGATTGCGTTTGGGGGGGTTGGAAAGGTGGGGAGCGGGGGGAGATGGGGTTATGTTAGCCATCCGCGGCCGAAACAAAGAGGCATGCTCGCATTTTCGTCCTCGAGGTGTGATTGTCTTTAACTTTGGCATTGTCGCTGAGCGTCCAGATTTTTCTCTCTTCAACTCTCCGGAATATATATATATATATATATATATATATATACACATACACGAGACTACAAATGAGTAGTACTCCTATATATATATATATATATATATATATATATATATATATATATATATATTAATTAAAATAACATTAAAGTTTAAGCAAAGAATCGCTGCTTTCACCCTTAACGGGATCTTCTGAAACTAACAAAGTTAATCCATGAACGCAGAAGTGAATATTTCAAAAAACGTTGTAACCGGAGGAAGACAGGAAGATGATACTTTGGTTCGTGGAAACGTTCCCTATCAAATAAGTATTTGCTCTACAGTTCTTATATATTTGATATATATTTATCCCTATCGAGCCCTCTTTGGATTTTAGTCTTCAAATTTATTATTATTACTATATATAAATATATAAATATATAAATATATATATATATATATATATATATATATATATATATATACAAACACACAAAGATATATACATATCTGCATACACACTGTCAGCAGTAGTGATATTGCACCGAAGCAAACATTGTAAATTCATAGAAATGTTCTCCCTCACCTGTCTGCTGTCAACAGTTAGACTGTACATTAACATGGCTAAGGAATTCAATGGCATCAGAAAATAGTGTCACTGATTTCTGACAGAATTCCATTACCAAACTCTCTGATTGACAACCAATATATATATATATATATATATATATATATATATATATATATATATATATATATGTGTGTGTGTGTGTGTTTAAGTGCGTATGTACATATATCTATATATATATATACATATATACATATATATTATGCACATATATACACACACACACACACATATATATATATATCTTCTTTGCCCACAAATTCCTGAGAGGGTTGTTGGGGCTGAGTCCTCAATTACTACTTCCAGCAATTCTTTCCTGAGGCATTCTAACCACACGCTTGTAATATCAGAGCTGTGATCTCTCAATTCAGAGAAGTAGTGGCTCTCCCTGGAGTGACACCCTGATCTCTGAGCTACAGACTCTGTTGAGTAACATTACTCCAAAGATCCTTCAAAAGAGCGCCATCTTGGCCACTTGTATTCACGATTGTATTCTTTCGGTCATTACTCTCTCTCTCTCTCTCTCTCTCTCTCTATATATATATATATATATATATATATATTTTTTTTTTTCTTCCTAATAATCGTCTTTTTCTCCCTGTTTTCATATATATATATATATATATATATATATATATATATATATATACACATATATTTATATATATATATATATTTATATATCATCATCATCGTTTAATGTCTATCTTCCACGCTAGCATAGGTTAGACAGGAATTGTCCCATTTGAGGCAAGATTGGTCGGATGGCCGTGTCTCGCTTGTTAGGACTATCTGGCAGGTTTTCTATGGCTGTTGGCAGGTTTTCTATGGCTGGATGCCCTTCCTAACACCAACTACATTTACAGTGTGGACTGGGAGCTTTTTATCGTGTTACCTACACGACCACATTACAGTACTTTTTCTTTTGTACGACCTCATTAGTTTGGACTGGACATTGTGGTACCAACATAACTTGTGCCTAGGTCTTGTGCCTAAAGTAGAAATCCTTATTATTATTATTATTGTTTTTGTTGTAGTTGTAGTTGTATAAATAATTTCTGTTGGCATCTATAGATGGGTCTTTAGTTGTAGTGTAGTGGGAAGAGGGAGTGTGCTCAAGACATACATACATAATGGATACATATCGATTTTGAGAATTGCCATCACTTGATCTTTTTCTAACATATGGGTGGCATAAACATGGCTTTTTAGCCCTGCGAAAGGCTTATATTCGGCAGCAAAAGAAAAAAAAAAGGAGCATTTTTCGACTATGGTCAGCCAAGTTCATGCGACTCATGTGAAAAATGTTTAGATGAAATGATGCCTGTGCTTGAACCTTTTTAAAGTAGAGAAAAGCTTTGCACTGGACCAATCCTAAATATCTGAACATCAGGTTAACATCATTAGCTGCTACTGAATCGCAGATTTTACATCAGTGTTTTCCTTATCCTCGAGTGATGACAATTAGTCCCTCACTCTCGGTTGGCTAACTTTATAGAGAAAGGGTGGTGTTGGCGGGAGTGGAAGGATGGAGTAGGTGTAGTGGGTGGGGGTGTATGTTTGGTTTAGAGGGGCCTACTGACTGTAGCTTAACCTTGCACATAGGAAAGGGAGGTCTTCTGTGTGGTGCCAAAGATCTTGATCTAGTGACATTGTCTCAGAGAGGTGCAAGTGTGCAAGGTCGGAATTTATCAAGTCGTCCGAGGTTTTTCTGGGTCTACCTACTCTGTAACTTCCATATATATATATTCAATGATATTAAATAAATGGAAACTATATTTATAAAACCATATTTATTTTATTATATATATTTCAAGGGTAACCAAGACAACATTGGTACGCTTTCATCAGATAAAATACAAAGTTTGTTTTATAAATAGAGACATACCCATGAAAATCATACCTTATCGGTTGGAAATTCAGTGGATAGTCTATCCAGTGAATTTCCAACCAATAAGGTATGATTTTCATGGGTATGTCTCTATTTATAAAACAAACTTTGTATTTTATCTGATGAAAGCGTACCAATGTTACCCTTGAAATATATATAATAAAATAAATATGGTTTTATAAATATAGTTTCCATTTATTTAATATCATTGAATATTTACTCCAGTAACTTGTTGAGTGCTCTAAATCAGTTATAAACATTTATGTTTGTCGGTCTTCCAACAAATTAAATACCACTTCTACTTATATATATATATATATATATATATATATATATATATATATATACCATAAAAAGAGATGAACACAGATATACATATATATGCTTTCAAATCACAAGGGACACAAACTGCCAGGCTGAAGCAAATACTGATTGAAGATAATACGGTTCACAAGACTCAATTAAAAGGATAAATTAAGATTTACAAACCGATTATGATAACTATCAGCATCCAGACAGCTTTGGGTAGAACTGTTTCGTAATTCAGAGGAGAGAGTTAAAGATCCAATGCTCTTCAGTGGATGTTCGGATCAGTAAACACTCCATGACTAATTTCCTTAGAAGACTAAATAATTGTTTCTACTTTAGGCACAAGGCCAGCAATTACCCAGTGCATTACTGGTACTTTATTTTATCGACCCCGTAAGGATGAAAGGCAAAGTCAACCTCGGCAGGATTTGAACTCAGATCGTAAAGGGACGTAACTATGCTGGAAAGCATGGCGTCCGACCCTCTACTGATACTGCCAATCCACCAAACTAAATAATGTGCATTGTTAAGAGAGAGAAATCGCACATGGTATCGCGTGCCTAGTGGGTCAAATAGAGTGTTATATATTTATATGTATTATAGAGATGTGTAAAATCCCAACTGCGGTTCCAAGTGATTTTGGCTTGTGTGTTCAGCAAGCCTTTTCAATGCCTAAAGCACAAGACAAAACTGCATGGCACTGCAGTCGTGATTTTACATATCTCTATACCCACTCTACATCTCCCCATGTATCAAGTACTCACATGATTAGTGGATTACTCAGTCTCAGCACCGCAGACTCTATTTAAATATATATCATCTGTAGAAACAATAGACAGCTTCTGCTACCTAGGTGACCGAATTATCAGCGGAGGTGGGTGTTTGGAAAGTACAATAACTAGGGTAAGAACGGGATGGAAGAAGTTCAGGGAGCTACTGCCACTGTTAGCTGCAAAAGGCTTTTCCCTCAAAATGAAAGGCAGACTGTATGATGCGTGTATACGAACAGCAATGTTACATGGTAGTGAAGCCCGGGCATTTCTGTAGAAGACTTGCGTAGATTAGAAAGAAATGAGCCTGCATGTCTCGATGGATGTGTAATAGTAATATACAAAGTATAAACGAATTGAGAGAGAGATTGAGCATCAGAGGAATCAAATGCTGTGTGCAGGAGAGGAGATTACGTTGGTATGGACATGTGATATGTATGAAGGACGACAGCTGCATAAAAAGGTGCAGAGGACTAAAAGTTGATGGAAGCCGCGGAGTGGGGAGACCCAAGAAGACCTGGGATGAGGTGATATTAGGCTGACCTTACCCAATTACACCTCTCAAGAGCAATGACACACGACCATGACCTCTGGTGTCACGCAGTAATATAGAAGACCCGACCCCCCACAGGAACAAGCCGAAACTGAAGCATATAGACAATATGCCCCCACACCCTCCCACTGCAAAGTGGTCGTGGAGGTGCCACGGCAAAAAAGCACCCAGCCCACACTGTAAATGAGGTTGGTGTTAGGAAGGGCATCCAGCTGTAGAAATCAAGCCAAAATCAGTTCCTGTATGAGCAAGACGAGGTCAGCCGACTGGACACTGCTCACAACAGGACAATCCGTCTAACCCATGCTAGCGTGGAAGAACGGATGTAAAACGATGATGATGATGATGATACATACATATATACATATATATATATATATATATATATATATATATATATATATATATATATATACACACATATATATACTGTAGTAAAAGTTAGGTGGAAATATCCAAGGGTAAGAGCACTCATTCTAGGACATCTTCCACCTAACTTTTACTACAGTAATCAGCTCCAGAAACTTATTGTGACCAGCAGATTCTTACACGAATGTATGATTGGCAAACCACTTTAAACTGTTGAGCACTATATATATCTGAGTACCCAATGCAACGTGAAGATGGACCTCCATGAGATTGATTATTCCCTGAAGAATATACCGAACCCTTCACGCAGGACTTACTCTAAACTCCTTCTCCATAAGGTTGAAGATGTGGTCAAGTGATTGAGATGAAGAACATTGGCCTTTGATGGAATGCTGTCAAATTCTGCCAATATTTTCAACCTCAAGTCTAGAAAGTACCCACCTAAGGTAAATGAACTTGCTAGCTTTGAGGCTGATCTTCTTCATCTTGTTGCTAACGTTTCTTTCCACAAACAATCCAATTCTTTTCAAAACAAAATAAGTAGAAACATTAAAAACTTCAGATCCTCTGATGGAGCGTTTGTCCTATTTGATAAAATCAACAACCTGTATAAATTAGATCAGTCCACCTATAACCAACTTCTTAACAACTTCTCAGGCAAAATACAAAAAAGCTGACACTGTTACCTATTATGCCATGAATACTGAGGCGA
This sequence comes from Eledone cirrhosa, assembly GCA_964016885.1. Lineage (NCBI taxonomy): Eukaryota > Metazoa > Mollusca > Cephalopoda > Octopoda > Eledonidae > Eledone > Eledone cirrhosa. The sequence goes on from OZ024742.1 coordinate 252,307,596, forward strand.
AGGATATAGCCTCCACCCTTAGAGTAGATAACAAGTTAGAGTGCTTGGTTAGGAGAGAGGCTTATATTACCCTTAAGGACCATAAGGATGACTTTGCCAACAAACCAATTTGCAGACTCATAAACCCTGCTAAAACAAAGCTAGATCTTGTTAGTAAGGATATACTTTGGAAAATTAATATAGCCATTAGGAAACAGTCATACCTTAATCAGTCAACCGTTATAGATTGGTTTAATGTCCTCAAACACATTAAGAAAGCTAGGTTTACACAATTTGATATTATTGACTTTTACCCCTCAATATTCACAACCTTACTTGATAAGGCCCTTGATTTCGCTACTAAATTTACTAACATAGATGATTTGGACTGATTAAACATAATCCACTGCAGGGAAACCCTCCTCTTTAGCAACAGTGACCTGCGGATAAAACATCAACTACCAATAACTTATTCAATGTACTGATGGGATCATTTGACAGCATTGGTATATGTGATCTGGTGGGCCTGTTTATTCAAGACACTATACAGAATAAATTCCCTAACTTCCATACAGGCCTATATTGTGATGACGGTCTGGCACTATCCAGCCATAAAAGTGGCCATGACCTGGACACCTTTAGGAAAAACTTAATCGCTACCTTCAACAGCCTAGGTTTAAAAATTACGATAGCCATTAATCGCACCAATGTCAACTTCCTAGATATTAACTTAGACCTACAGACATGCACATATAGACCATTTTACAAACTCAATGAGAAACTTTGGTACATCGATAAGGACTCTAGCCACACACCCCTATAGTTTTCAAAAACCTTATTAACAACATTAGTAAGAGGGTTTCCAACTCCTCCTCTAGCAAAGTCATCTTTGATAGGGCAGCACCCTACTATAATTCAGAACTGCGTAACAGTGGCTTCTCCAAAAAAATTGCGTACTCTCCAGATCACCGCCCTACATCTAATAAGAAAAAACCTTGACATAAAGATGTCATATGGTTTGCACCACCTTTCTCACTTAATAAACGAATGAAGGCAAAACATTCCTAGGCCTCATAGATCTCCATTTCCCTGGTAGCCATAAATACCGAAAGATATTTAATCGCCATGCAGTAAAAATAGGATACTCTTGCACCAACAATGTTAGATCCTACATCATTGGCAAACACAAAAGCCCTCCACCATACGGATGCTCATGTAGAAGACCTGAAACATGTCTACTAGACCAACAGTGCAACACTCTGGTGGTGATACACCAATGCGTGGGTGGAATAGCGACATCACAACTAGCGGTTGAGGACAAAATGAAGACATGCGGACACCCACCGGAACCAAGCTGACAAAGCAGGTTGGATACGCAGATAGAGCAGACAACCAACTGGTGACAGGTAAATAAACACATAAGAGGATAAATAAGGGCACACATGTGGTGCATGCACAGACTGGGCACATAGCATGTGGCGCACAGGGACAAGATGGTGTAGGACTGAAAAAAAGAGAGACATAGAATAAAAACCTAGTCACTGAGGGGGTCACAGAATGTGTGACAAAAGAGCTTTGACAATATATAAAGAACCATCCAGTTATCGAACTAACCAACCGGAAATTTATAATAAATTGAAGTGAAAACCAACAGGTGCATGTGTTTTAAATGGCAGCATGACCCTCCCAAAGTATAACAATATATATATATATATATATATATAGGTTTGGAAGGATTCTTCAGATGTGCCAGAAGCATAACAACCTCTCTAGTGATGGTGAGTAAATGATGGTGAGCATGCAGTAAAGTGGTTGATGATAGGAAGGGCCTCCAGCCGTAGAAAACCTGTCAAACAAAAGCCAGAAGGACTCTTCTCCTGTATCATTGATAAGGCAACTCCCTTAGTGTTGGTGGCATGATAAAATGCCCTCCGTAAAGTGTGGGATCTTATGAAAATAAGATGCAAATCTCTGGCCTATCTGAGCAATCAATTGAGTATGAGAATGTATGTAGCTCCTCTGTCTACCTAAGAAACTAGTTGCTTTGCTTGTATAGTGACCAGTCTGTGATGACACCTCCCTTGCTGACAGGGATAACAGATGATGGTGATGATGATAAGACTCATATATGATAGACTTCAGATGTTTTAAAGTCAAAATTTACATATAGGATTTTATTGTTACAGTTACAGTTTGTTATAAAATTTGTGTGTAGATATTAAAGAATAAAACTTATTTATATATGTAAATTTTTAAAACTGACAATACATATAAGTTTAACCACCCACAAAGTATACATACATATATCCTAAATAACAGACATTAAATGATGATGATTATGACTGACAATTGTTTTAACAATATTGACTGTATGTAATACAATAATGACCTATAGCTACATCTAAGAAAAATTTGCAAAATGGCATTTCAGTAACATAAAATTAGATGGCTAAAAATAAAACTAAAATGGAAAAAAAATCCCAGATATTTCTAATGATATTTATTTGTCTTCAAAAATATCTAGCCAAAACATAAAGGAAAATATATTTAAAAAAAGGGCATGAGTACCAATAAAATTAGCGATGTTATAATCAGATGCCACAATACAAAATTATAGTCTTTTATAACATTCTTATGCAGGCAGTGCTGCAATTATTATGCTATTAAAGCCACTGGTTACTGCTAGTAGAAATTTGTGGGTCTCTATCTTGGCTATAAATCATTGAAAATTTGGTTGATTTATTGTCTGAATTAATTCTACCAGTTGTTTATTTGTATGGATTGCATGATACTTTGATTTCATAAACTTCATTTCAGACTAATAACAATGATTCATAGCAGTGTATATATTAAGCTGAAATCTAAGATTATACTCACTTTAGCTTTCTTCAGTTCAGAACTGAACTGAATTGTAGACTAAGATTTGCGGATCATTTTTAGATCCATGTCATTCTGAAATTCCATTAATTCAATTTTCTCAGCAGATAATTCTGTAACTGAGAATTTGACAACCATCTTTGACCACATTGACCATAAATAGAATAGTAAGAAAAGCAAAGCAAAGCTTCTGCAAATCATCAAACCAAGCTAAGAAAATATAAAGCAGTCCTTGTAATATTTAAAAAATTAAACTGTAAAACAGTATTATAGTTTACCTTTACAGGTAATTTTATTTATGGAATTATATCATGTCAATACAGTTTAATAGAAAAAGAAAAAAGAAAATTTATATTGAGAAGAATGGAATGTAAAATAGAAAAATATAAAGAAAAAAGAGAGGAAGAAAAAAATGTAAAAGGGAGGGAATGACAAGGACTCTAGTGTCACAGAAGGATGGGGAAGGGAGAGGGGAAGGATGATTGGGCTCTGAGATTAGGGCACAGCAGTAAAGGGGCTGCACCTTGCATTCCCACGGACAATGGCCGGCAACACCCGCTGCATAAATCAGCTCACTTCGCAGAGCTCCTTCCTCAGATGGGCCACTGATGTTCCGATCTTGCGAAGGAGCTCAATTGTGCGGAGTCCAAGTACATTCTATTTTGTGCTTCTTTTATTTCAATATTCTGGAATGTATTTATTCTTCTACTAAGATTAAGAAAATGATTGAAGTTTCTTAAAAAAAATTCTATTTTATTCTGAAAGCTGCAGATTGTCTGAGTAATATGAGAAACAATCCAATTCTTACACTGGAGTGCCAAGTTGTAGATAATTCATTATATCAGTGAGAAACATCAGATCAATGACTGTTCAGTTTTGGTTATAAATTCAGTTTTCCTGTCTATTCCAGTACATTCATATTTGTTTGC